>OZ005658.1:79789438-80291938 GCA_963930645.1 Salticus scenicus
CATGAGTTTCTACAATATAAAATCAAAAGAAACACTTTATTTTTAATTTTAAAAGAAAATAACTTACTGTTTTTTTCCCAATGCAAAAGCAAACATTACAAATAATTAGTTTATAAAATGTTTTACAAAAGCTTGAAATATCACTTCATGTATGAAATTTTATTGTTGAAATTCAATTTAGGGTATGCGTGTAAAAATGTTTCAGGAAATTTAGCGATTCGTTTAGTGACAATATGTTTTTTTAATTAAAAATGATCAATAAACAACGTATTTTATTGAGAATTACTTATTACGTTGTAGAGATTTTACGAATATGCATGTAAAAATATTTTACGAAATTTAGCGATACACTTAATTACAATATGTGCTTTCAATTAAAAATGATCAATAAACGCCGTATTTGGAAATTTAGCAATCCATTTAATGACAATATGATCTTTCAATTAAAAATGTTCAATAATACCGTATTTTATTAAGAATTACTTATTACATTGTAGATATTTTACGAATATGCATGTAAAAATAGTATAGGAAATTTAGCGATCCACTTAATGACAATATGTTCTTTCAATTAAAAATGATCAATAAATTCCGTATTTTATTGAGAATTACTTATTACGTAGTAGATATTTTACGAATATGCATGTAAAAATAGTATAGGAAATTTAGCGATCCATTTAATGACAATACGTTCTTTCAATTAAAAATGATCAATAAATTCCGTATTTTATTGAGAATTACTTATTACATTGTAGATATTTTACGAATATGCATGTAAAAATATTTTAGGAAATTTGGCGATACACTTAATTACAATATGTTCTTTCAATTAAAAATGATGAATAAATACCGTATTTTATTGAGAATTACTTATTACGTTGTAGATATTTTACGAATATGCATGTAAAAATAGTATAGGAAATTTAGCGATCCATTTAATGACAATATGTTCTTTCAATTAAAAATGATCAATAAATTCCGTATTTTATTGAGAATTACTTATTACGTTGTAGATATTTTACGAATATGCATGTAAAAATAGTATAGGAAATTTAGCGATCCATTTAATGACAATATGTTCTTTCAATTAAAAATGATAAATAAATTCCGTATTTTATTGAGAATTACTTATTACGTTGTAGATATTTTACGAATGTGCATGTAAAAATAGTATAGGAAATTTAGCGATCCACTTAATGACAATATGTTCTTTCAATTAAAAATGATCAATAAATTCCGTATTTTATTGAGAATTACTTATTACGTTGTAGATATTTTACGAATATGCATGTAAAAATAGTATAGGAAATTTAGCGATCCATTTAATGACAATATGTTCTTTCAATTAAAAATGATCAATAAATTCCGTATTTTATTGAGAATTACTTATTACGTTGTAGATATTTTACGAATATGCATGTAAAAATAGTATAGGAAATTTAGCGATCCATTTAATGACAATATGTTCTTTCAATTAAAAATGATCAATAAATTCCGTATTTTATTGAGAATTACTTATTACGTTGTAGATATTTTACGAATATGCATGTAAAAATATTTTAGGAAATTTAGCGATCCACTTAATTACAATATGTATTTTCAATTAAAAATGATCAATAAACGCCGTATTTGGAAATTTAGCAATCCATTTAATGACAATATGATCTTTCAATTAAAAATGTTCAATAATACCGTATTTTATTAAGAATTACTTATTACATTGTAGATATTTTACGAATATGCATGTAAAAATAGTATAGGAAATTTGGCGATCCACTTAATGACACTATGTTCTTTCAATTAAAAATGATCAATAAATTCCGTATTTTATTGAGAATTACTTATTACATTGTAGATATTTTACGAATATGCATGTAAAAATAGTATAGGAAATTTAGCGATCCATTTAATGACAATATGTTCTATCAATTAAAAATGATCAATAAATTCCGTATTTTATTGAGAATTACTTATTACGTTGTAGATATTTTACGAATATGCATGTAAAAATAGTATAGGAAATTTAGCGATCCACTTAATGACAATATGTTCTTTCAATTAAAAATGATCAATAAATTCCGTATTTTATTGAGAATTACTTATTACGTTGTAGATATTTTACGAATATGCATGTAAAACTATTTTAGGAAATTTAGCGATCCACTTAATTACAATATGTATTTTCAATTAAAAATGATAATAAACAACATATTTTAGTGAGAACGAGTCAATCTCACTGCTCTCAGGTACGTTACTGGTATTTGGTGGCTGTTGTTATTGCTATAGTGTTTTTTCGCCTTGGTTTTCTCTCAACTAGGACAATGCTTGCTCTGTATATTGATCTAACACTGCGAAAATGCTTAGGATGTGTTAATGTTTATAGATGTCTACTAGATCTCCAGAACTTTCCCTAATCGAACACAATATTTAGGACATGTTGGATTGGGGATTTCAATTGACTTGAATTGTATTCGAAATTAATTAGCAGTTACTCCATTTGTGGCGGGTTCTACCACAGCAGGATATTTTCTATGACAGCCATTTTCAAACGATATATTATTGGGCTACCTCTGGGAATGTTTTTGTCATCTATTAAAAAAAAACATTCATTTACATGCTAGTAAAGATGTATTTTGGTAATGCATTTTGATTGCGTTTACCTATTCTAACACTATATATATGCCGAATTTCTTAGTTATGAGTTATTTCTGGATTCATTCATTTTTTGCAACAAAGTGTAAATGCGCGGTTGAATTAACCGATTCATGAATTATTTTTAAGGATGATATGATAGATACATCTATGCATTGTATTGCATATTTTACAGAATGTTTATAAACAATTGTTGTGTTTGTTGTTCTTGTCGTGCGCCACTCCGAAATTCCGAGCCCCGGTAGTGACACTAACCGCAGTTAAGGCAAGAGGAAAGCGTCATCCTTTTTTTTTTTTTTTTTTTTTTTTTTTTTTTTTTACAGAGGAGTGCCACTTAGGGAGGAAGTACGACTTAGCTCCAGAAACTGGAGAAAGATGGCAGCACGAGCAGGAACTCAAATTTTGATCCGGATCGAGGACGAGTTAAACCCATGTTCGGGTACCCCCAGAGGTATAATTTTTGATGGGAACTTGTAGGACTTTGCGACCACGACGGAATTTAACGTTCACCAGTCGCCATTAGCGTACACGACGGTCTTCGGCCGGCTCGAGGACCGAACCCGGAATTGCTGCTCTTACCGACTAGGCTACCGCGGCTTTTTATAAACAATTAAAAGAGATTAAAGTAAACTAAATGTATACATTCTGTTTTGTAATGAAATGTGTAAATTAGAGTGGTTTTGGCATTTTTTTTAAGAACCTTTTTTTTCTTCAATTCATTCAGACGGCAATTCCTATCAATGTAAGCAGGTTCATCATTAATATTTATCATCATCATCATTAATTTCTTTTTTGTTTGGCGCAGCATGTCCCATTGTGGACTTTGTGCCATAAAAAGGCATCCATCCATCCATCCATCCATCCATCCTTATTTTTCTTTATGTTGAAGAAAAACATTTAAAAAACTTCTCTTACATCTCATTCAATTTCTATAAATTCCTTTTTGAATTTTCAAATAATTTTTTCTATGAAAATAACTTTTTTAAGAAAAAAATACTTTCTTATGCCATTTAAGACAGAAGGTAACTCATATGAAAGTTTACTCAACTTGATTATGTGCTATGTGAAACCCAATTTCGAGAGCAGAGAGCAGAAAAATATTTATCTTTTCCAAATACGGTTATAAGTTCAATATTGAAGATAAAATCTTTTAAAGATAAAAAATTCAAAATTATTCTTATTAAAGATTTTTTTTTTTTTTTCTTTTTTTTGTGTGTGTGTGTGTTTAAAGAAATATGACTAAATTTCTTAGAAATATATTATATTCTAGTTTTGAAATGTGCATGAAAATTTTATTAAAATTCATACTTCAAATATTTTATTTTTGCTTCCATATCAAAGCCCAGAATGAAGAAACCTATTATTAGAGCTCGATGTAACCAAAAGTGGGCCCAGGGCCTGATATCCGGCCCCCTCCCTATCTGTTACTTTACTAATGGTTTTACCACTCTTGGAAAAAATAGCCGTAAATTTTTCCACTATTTCACCAAAACTGCGTCTGGCCATCGCGTTTATTAGACCCCGCCTATTATAAAGGGAAAATGATGGTAACACCAATAAAACTAAAAAGCAATTTAGATTAAGGGAAAATTATCCATGTTAGTAAAGGGTTGTTCAGAAATTGAGACCTGTCTGCCATTGTAAACGGAATATTTTGCTTTAAATTTTAGTATTTACACATTAATTATTTATGTATATATATATATATATATATATATATATATATATATATACATATTTTTTTCATTTATAGTATAATTATTTATGTATATATATATATATATACATAAAAATTAATGTGTAAATACTAAAATTTAAAGCAAAATATTCCGTTTACAATGGCAGTATTTATCTTAGTCGTGTATCGTATTAAATGAAAATATGAAACTAAATTACAACGCCCGATCCCTTTAATCTAGGCTGACCAGATCAAAGTACCTTTATAATAGAGAAGCATTAAAAATTGCTACAATTATCAAATTATGGATGTATTTTTTCATTTCTAATAAATAAAGACTAAAAATAAAGTGTTTTTGATTAATAATTTAGTTTCTACAATTTTTTAAAACTTAGAAAAATGCTTTAAAAAAAGAGGAAGTCCCCATTTGTCTCCAGAAAATGGAGACGTTTGGTCAGTATACTTTACTCTGATTCTAAGCTTTTCTTCGCCTGACGAAGGCTCTCGTTTATTTTCAAATCTCGCTTATTTTCGCTTATTGCTATTTTATTTCAAACTTTTTCTTAATTTTTCCCTTTTGTAATTATACTTGGTTGCTTTAATGCATTTTATTAGTATTTTTTAGCATGCGAGTCGTAAACTAACGGGGATATTTCTACTCAGAAAAAAGTATGTAATCGAAGCGCTGAATGAAAATAGATAATAAGACGCAAAGGTCCGTTCTCTCCTCACTATTTCCATAAACTCACAGATCTAACACATGCATAATAGAATAGCACGGATCTGATTCGAATAGAGTAAGAAAACTAATATTACAAAACAATGGTACGTTATTGTGTAAAAGAAGTAAATTTTATTTAATGTAAATCTGCATGTATATAATTATTTCTTTTAATTAATGTAACCATTGTTGGTAAAACTAGTATTATTTTTAATATTTATTTAATCGCATTAATATGTGTTCACGGTTACAATTTCAAACATTTTGTTACTAATAAAAATAAATTTAAAAAAATTAAAAATAAAAAGATAGAAAGAAAGAAACTGAATGAGAGATTATATATAGCGGCTTCAAAAAAAAAAAAAAAAAAAAAAAATGGTTTGGCTGGCTGGACCGTTTTGAAAACAGGAAAAATTCTGATGTTGTTTTCATTGTGTAGAAAGTTTTTTATCATTGATATTGAAAATAAAATGTACATTTAAAGATAAGCACTGTAACTGTTATGTGCACTTACAAACAAATTGAAAGTCCCTAATTATTTAATTTTGAATTTTGTGTGCATTACGAAAAAAAAAAAAAAAAAAAAAAAACATATCAACGAACGGATAAAATCGACAGCTGCGGTCATAAGGTTAAGATGGAAGTCGTATAAAGTTTTCTTGAGACGTGGCATGCAGTTTTCTCAAAAGAAAATTTGATAAAAGTGTTCCGGAATTTTATCTGTTTTATCTATTTATTCATATTTATTTCGCCTACATGCCGAGAATACTAATATGATAAATCATATTTATGTACAAACTTTTGAAACCAAGAGTAAAAAAGAATTATTCTGTAAAGTTGCCCCCCCCCCACACACACTCTTTTTTTTTTCTTTTTTTTCCTTTTTTTTCAAATAATATTTATTAAAATAAAATTATTTTTTAACAAATATTATGATCATATAATTTAAATTTAATCATTTTAAAAGATATTTAAAAAAATAAATTTTTAGTATAATGTTTATTTAAGTGAAATAAAATCAGTTGCATAAATGTTTCGTGGTAAAGAATTCTGAACATTCATTACTTAGTATGGTGAGTTTTTGCTATATACAGTAGAAACTCGATTATCCGAACCTCGATTAACCGAAACTCACCTCGATTAACCGAAACTCTCCGTTAATCGAAGTCGGTTTCTTCTTCACTTTTTTTTCACTTTCTACTATCATCCAAAATTTTCTCTTAACAAACATGTATTTTTAAAGTTTTTTTTTTTTTTCCACATTCCTTTTGTATGCAAGACATCGTTTCCAAACTACGAGTGCTGATAAATATTTTAGATGATTATTGATGAATTCTCGATTATCCGAAAATTTCGATTATCCGAAGTAAGTTCGCTCCAAATTACTTCGGATAATCGATGTTCTACTGTACTGTTTATAATGCAATAATATTAGTTTAACATATTTTTATTAATTTAAAATTATTTACGGTAAAATATGTAAACATATTTTTAATAACATAATGAAAATTTAATCATATTTATTGATAATTTTATTCTTATTTCTTTAAATTTCTGAATTATTAAAATATACCAGAATAATACATTTTTATTTGAAATAAATGAATAAATAAAAATCTGTTTTTTTTTTTTTTTTTTTTTTTTTTTTATAAAGGAAGTAAAATAAGTTAATGAATAAACAATGTAAAGCAATGTAAAGTGTAAATTTAGTTGAAAAGCGTTTGTAATGTATGCCATCCACGTAATTTCTATTCTTATTTTTATCCCTATTTATTTACTTTTTAATATTTAATGCGATTTACTTTTTTTTTTTTTTTTTTTTTTGCATGCGTAACCTAATAGCGTTTTCTCAAACCTAAAACAATAGATCGTAGTGAATAAATTTCGACAGCATTTTCATACTTAAAATTTGAAGCCAAGAAATGATTACTTAAAAAAAATAAAAATAAAATAAAAATAAAATAAAATAAAATAAAATATACAGACACGACATTATTTCATTATTTAAAACATGAAAATCTGACATTGACAGATTTTAATTTAGTGCCAGAGGCCTACTGCTAAACTTGTTAATATCGACAAATTCTTCTTTAGTTAATTCGTGACGATCTAAATTCCATGATAAAGTTTTCATTAAATCAAACCAATGTGTTTCAGCTGCAGATACTGTAACAAATATCGTTGGAAGTCCAAACTGTCTTATAGCCGCAAAACAACGTTTTTTCTCTTTTTCCCAATGAGGGGGAGGTGTGCCTTGGGGGGGACTCATGTCAAAGGTGTGCCTTGGGGGGGGACTCATGTCAAAGTTGTACCTTGGGGGGGACTCATGTCAAAGTTGGGCCTTGGGGGGACTCATGTCAAAGTTGGGCCTGGGGGGGACTCATGTCAAAGTTGGGCCTTGGGGGGACTCATGTCAAAGTTGTACCTTGGGGGGGACTCATGTCAAAGTTGGGCCTGGGGGGACTCATGTCAAAGTTGTGCCTTGGGGGGACTTCATTCAATAAACCGACTGAAATAGGCCTTTAGCACTATTAAGAGTGTATTATAAAAATTCGACAACGCTGTACCGACTGAAATAGGGGTACCTTGGGGGGGGGACTCATGTCAAAGTTGGGCCTGGGGGGGACCATGTCAAAGTTGTGCCTTGGGGGGGACTTCATTCAATAAATCCCCATTCAATAAACCGACTGAAATAGGCCCTTAGCACTATTAAGAGTGTATTATAAAAATTCGACAACGCTGTACCGACTGAAATAGGGGTACCTTGGGGGGGACTCATGTCAAAGTTGGGCCTGGGGGGGACTCATGTCAAAGTTGTGCCTTGGGGGGACTTCATTCAATAAATCCCCATTCAATAAACCGACTGAAATAGGCCTCTAGCACTAATTAAGAGTGACCTATAAAAATTCGACAACTGTACCGACTGAAATAGGCCTCTAGCACTAATAAAATACTTTTGTTTATACACTGATGGAAAAAAAAATCCCAACACCAAGAAAAAATAATTGTACAGTAATGAAATTTCAGCAATACATTTGTCTAGGTAACATATTTAATTGATTAAAGTTTCAAGATCACAGGTAGAGCCATTGGCGAGAAGAGCCATTTCAAATGTGAAATGTTGGTACATTAGTAACCGGTGTAACCGCCAGAATTTTGAATGCAAGCATGCAAATGTGCATGCATTGTGTCGTACAGGTGTCGGATATAAGTTTGTGGGATGGAGTTCCATGCCTGTTGCACTTGGGCGGTCAATGCAGGGACGGTTATCGCTGGTTGTGGATGACGCTGGAGTTGTCGTCCAATGATGTCCCATACGTGCTCGATTGGAGAAAGATCTGGTGATCTAGCAGAGGCCAAGGCAACATGTCGACACTCTGTAGAGCATCTTGGGTTACAACAGCGGTATGAGGGCGAGCGTTATCCTATTGGAAAACACCCCCTTAAATGCTGTTCATGAATGGCAGCACAACAGGTTGTATCACTAGACTGATGTACAAATTTGCAGTCAGGGTGCGTGGGATAACCACGAGAGTGCTACTGCTGTCATACGAAATTGCTTCCCAAACCATAACTCCAGGAGTAGGCCCTGTGTGTCTAGGGCGCAGACAGGTCGCTAGCAGGCGTTCACCTGGCCTCCTTCTAACCAACACACAGCTATCACTGCGACAAAGGCAGAACCGGCTTTCATAAGAAAACGCAACAGATCTCCACTCCGTCCTCCAATAAGCTCTAGCTTGACACCACTCACGTCGCAAACGGCAGTGGTTTGGAGTCAGTGGAATGCACGCTACAGGGCGTCTGGCTCGGAGCTGTCCTTGAAGTAACCGATTTGTAACAGTTCGTCGTGTCACTGTGGTGCCAACTGCAGCTCGAATTTCAGCTGCAGACGCAGTACGATTAGCCACAGCCATACGCCGAACACGGCGGTCTTCCCTCTCAGTAGTGCCACGTGGCCGCCCGGAACCCGGTCTTCTTGAGGCAGTACCTTCCCTTGACCACTGCTACCAACACTCATGCACAGTGGATGCATTCCTGCCAAGTCTTTCTGCAATATCGTGGAAAGAAAACCCACCTTCTCGTAGCCCTACTACACGACCTCGTTCAAACTCAGTGAGCTGTTGATAATGGCTTCTTCGTCTTCTTAGAGGCATCCTTGACTAACATTAACCCACTACGTCAAATCTCAACTGTAAATAACGATCACGAACCTTACAGCGCTTATTTAAAGCAAACCTCATTTGCATGTTCAAAGTGTCGCTACTAGCGCCACACTTATGCGCGTAGCTCGAAATTTGAATCGACGTCATCTTTCAGATGTATAAACACGCCTACCAAATTTCGTTTATCTAGCACAGCTCCTTCCTGGTGTTGGGATTTTTTTTTTCCATCTGTGTATATACTGTAAAAAAACAAAAAGAAAAGAAAAAAGAAAAAAAGAAAAAGGGAGAAAGAAAAAAGATGATTTTGAAAATTTTTGTAGAAATCTAAGAAAAAAAGATTCAGAGAAAAGATTCCTACAGATTTTTCTTTTTTTTTTTTCTTTCTAAAACTACAAATATTTACTATTAAATTATATCTCAATGTATAAAAGTGCACATTCCTAAATATAACGAGCCAAAACCTATATCCACCGATAAAGTTTTATTTGGTTGGTGTATATAAACTGTGTATATAAAGTTGATTGTTTATTTGTACGGAATTTTAGTTCGCTATAGAAATCTGCACCGTTCAATCGACCGCTACGAAAAGTGGTATATTTATTAATCCAGACAAAATCTAGCTAATGCCGTATTTTTTGGATTAATCGGATAATTGAATCAAAAGATATAAAATAAAAACTCCATTTTATCCTTAAAATGATTAAAAATAAAGAAATATTTGATGCCAAAATAAAGAAATAGAAAACATTGTTTTTTTTTTTTTTTTTTTTTTTTTTTTTCGGGGAAAAAAAAAAAAAAAAAATTTAATTTCGTGTACATAAAAATTAGAAAAAAAAAGAAAAAAAAAGTTATGCTACGATGTTTCTTTCTTTCTTTTTTTTAATCAGGAATTTGCGTGTTAATAAATATTTTCATAGAGATATTTGGCACTAGCTTAAATTTTTTATTTAATTAAGTAGTACTTTTCTTTTTTACAGTAAAACAAAATTTTTCGTTTTTATTGATACTTTGTGTGTGACTTATAGGTATATTTTATGGTCTCTCCCTAAATTTAAATAATTATGATTAGGAATTTATTAGGTTTTATTTATTTTTATTATGTAAATACCATAAAACTTCTTCCTTTTTTTTTTTTTTTTTTTTTTTGTATGAAACCGTTTTAGTTTAAAATTTGAAATTTGTACCGAAGTAGCTTAGCGTTCTTAGCGTTCTGAAGAGACATACGACAAAGTTTGATGCGACATGCGACACACGCATGTTCTAAACAGTTTTCAGGAGACGAAGTTTTATTTAGAGCATGCGCGTGTCACATGTTGCTTCAAACTTTGTCTCATGTCTCGTCAGTGTACAGCGGGCCTTAAGGTCTTTTGTTACGCAACTTCTATAGTCATGTGAATTCATCGCAAAAATGGTCAAAATATTTAAAATTGCCAAGATGGTCCCATACTAAAGCTTTGCCCTTTGTATTTATTTATTTATTTATATTATTTTCCATTAAAGACTTCAGGAACTGTGTCTCATGGATTTCTCTTTCTGTTTTATAAATTTGTTAAGTTTTTTCATTATTTCAAAATTCTATAATCTCTACTTCAACCTGAGCAACGCCGGGTAGACCTCCTAGTATATATATATATATATATATATATATATATATATATGCATGATTATAATTAAAGTTTCAGTTATAAAATATTATAAAAAGTGAACCACTGATAAGAATGACGTCAAATTTGAACAGAATATTATTCAAGAAGGGGGAAAGCGTATGGCATAAGAAAAAAAAAAGTAGTTCCAAACATTAGCGACAGATGGCGCTGTAAGCGTCAAAATATGTAAAGGAAAATGCCTGTCATGCGCACGACTCACTGTATTTTGTGTAAAAACACCGGGTACACGGATTTTCTTCATTTCACGTTTGAGAAGTTCGCCCTGACTGTTCCAATGAAGGTCCGCACTCTGCTTGTAAAGCTTTTTTACTTTACAGAGAACAATGAGTGCGCACCAGAACAATGACTGTGCACCAGTAGCTCTGCAGAAGTTCTGGGCACTCAAGGATGAGAAAAACGGCGTTGGTCCGATGACTGTCGTGGGTCTGGAGAAAATGATTAAGAAATTCGAAAAAAAAAAAAAAAAAAAAAAAAAAAACAGTTTTTTTTATGTGCAATCTGGTAGAGGAAGGAAGTGAATTGATTCGACGTTAGTTGAAGAAGTGGACACAGCAGTGCAGGAGGAGTCTTGCGGTGGTGGGCAACCACTGTACAGTGCACAGGAAATTGCCCGAACATTGGGCTGGCCTGTGAATACGATGCATAAAATTCTACGAAACATACTGCATTGATATCCATACATATTAGCCATGAGCAGTAGTTTCGTCCGACTGACCTGCAAGCAAGAGAGAATTTTGCTTTAGAATTTCTTGCTCGCATGGAAGTGGACAATGAATCGCCCGGGAAGATTTTGTGGATAGACAAAACCCATTTTCATCTGAAAGCATATGTCAATACATAAAATTACCGATTATGAGCAACAGAAAATACACTCTCAAATCAACCAGTACCACTTCATTCTGCAAAGATCTGGTGCTGGTTTACGGTATCATTTATCACAGGGCCATATTTTTTCGAGAAGACGGGTGCTTTCGGTATTGTTACTTGTACCGTCTCTGGTAAGCGCTATAAGTGTCATGCGCAACCCCCTCATTCCAGTTCTTCAACACCGTGGATGTGTGCATGGGATCATTTTCGTGCATAATCACTTATGATCATTTATATTACTTCGCACATTACAAATCCAGTGAAGCAGCTGCTGAAGCGTCATTTCGGAGGTGCTAGAATTACCAACGGCCATTTCCCTACAAGCCATGCCACCCGAATCTTGATCGTAATCCGTGTGACTTCTGGTTGTAGGGCTATCTAAAAGATGTTGTGCTCAGTGCTCTATTGCAAACTTATCTGAATTGAAGGCACGCATTGCGTAACACACTTTGAACATAACCATGGAGACACTTCCATCAGTTGTGAAACATGCTGTTTCTCGATTACAACTTGTTGCAGAAAACGGTGGACGGCATATTAAACATATTTTTAGCCCGTCTCACGAAATTTAAAAACCGATTTGAGGGATGATACTTTTTACGCAGATTTTGGCATACATTTGTCATTTGAAGAACCTTTTTAAATTCCGGCGCTTACAGCGCCATCTGTTGCTAAAGTTTCGAACTATTTTTTTTTTCTTATGCCTTACGCTTTCCCTCTTCTTTAATAGTACTCCGTTCAAATTTGTCACCGTTTTGATAAGTGGTTCTTTCTTTCATAACGTTTTGAAACTTAACCCTTTGTATACCACCGGGACTTTAAAGTCCCATCAAAAAAATTCTTCATTTAGCCTAAATTTACTATAGGGTTTCATTGGGACTATAGTTTAAGCTTTAGTCCCTATAGTTTAAGCTTTCCCTATAATTAAGCTATAGTTTAAGCTAAATTTAATAATTTTTTGACCGCTGACGTAGACTCACGTCATTTGAAAATCTGTAACTCCACCAGTGGCTGTTTCTTTTGCAATTTGTATGTCATTTATTTCTTAAATATAAAGCCAATACTCCCATTTTTACAATGAAATATACTATGGGTACAAATACTTTGATTAGAAAGAATATAATTATAATGCATATCTATTTCTAATAAAAATGTAAATATAGAAAACTTTGTTTTGAAATATTGTAACATAGGAGAATCACGCCCACAGGCGGATCTTGCTGTCAAAAATTCAAAATCATGCGGTCGTGAAAGTGTTAATATCAGATGATTCTCATGCATAAAGGAATACAGTAATAAAAAAAATTCAAAATTCTTTCCAAAAATAATATAATTTGCGATATAAAGTGTTAAACTTTAATTATAATCACCCTGTATATAATTTTCAATCCCGGAAGGTCATACTAGATTCAGTTCAATATCAGTTCTATATTTCAGTTCAATCCTGGAAGGTCATACTAGAAAACATTATTTATCGCAAGTTTTTTTTTTTTTTTTTTTTTTTTTAAATAATGTGCTGTACGGAAGAATTCCGTTGTCTGTTTTCCATATTCTTTAATTTATTTTTTCTGCTTCCATTTATTATTTCTATTTCTTATTTCTAGAAAATTTCTGTCAGTGTGTATTTTCCATACTATACGAATATTTTCTGCCAAATCTGCTGCAAAAATTTTCTGTTATATAACAATATTTATTTATTTATTTATTTATTTTTTTTACAGTGTCTAACTTCCCACATCAATCATAAAATATCAAGTATTTTCTTAAATTCCCTTTTTTATCAATAATTTTTAAATAAGGATATAGTTAAAATTAATTGTTTATTCTTTTACGATACGATAAAAAAAAAAATAATAATAATAAATATTGAACAAAACACCACTTTATTCTAAAAAAATATATATATATATTTTCTTAAATTATATGAGACATTCAAAATTTATTGATACACTCAACTCAAAAATTGAAAAAGGCCTAAGAATTGAAACCTCTGAATTTTTCAATATGTTTTTTGTTCTGATATTGTGTTTTGACGTAAATCAAAATGTTACTATAATCTTTACGATGTTCTGCCAAATGCTTTTCTCTAAGGCATTTTTATTATGATTTTTTGTTCAAAATGAAGTGACATATCTTTATTGAAATGCATTTCATTTTTTCATTCTTCATATAGTTTTCTGTATGAATTAAATAGCAATTCGAGACATTTGTATTTATATTTGCTTTACATCAAGTACGTCGGAAAATAAAATATGTAATAATTACATAGTAAGCGCATATTGTTCATTTTTATTTTTATTTTATTTTATTTTATTTTATTTTATTTTATTTTATTATTATTTTTTTTTTGGGGGGGGGGGGGGGGCAGTGCATGTTATTTTTATTTCAAATTCTTGAAATAATATAAGGATATAACATATGCATAGCGTATGAGTTTGTACAGCATAAATCCAAATAAATACATTTTTATAAAGTTTTAAACGAAATAATTTAGAGTTTTTCACAATGCAAAATATACACACTGGAAATTATTCGTTTATAAAATGTTTTTCAAAAAATTTACATATTACTTTATATATGAAATTTCATTTCTGAAATTTATTTTACGATATATATTAAAAAATATTTTAAAAATTTAGCGATCCGTTTCAGGAATTTTTTTAATTTTAGTTAAAAGTGCATTCTAAACAATATATGCTATTAAGGCTAACTTATTACAATAGGTATTATTTAAAGATTTTTTTTTTTTTTCAATTTAATTTAAAGCAAAAAGGATAATATTTCTGCTTAAACATAGAATATGAAATGGCAATGTTAATTATTGTTTTTTTTTTTTCTTTATTAATCTAGGAAATACACATATAATGGTAATAAAAAATATAATAATATTTTCTTTGTTATAACAATATTAAAAAAAAATTCCTTTCATTTAAGAATTTTTATTGTTTGCTCAAATGCGTTTCGTAGGTTTGTTTAAGTTCTGCGTCTCTTTATGTAAACAAACACATATTCTTCTAAAAATTAAAACACCAATAATGAAGACCAATAATAAGAATGTGAAACTCCATTATTTATTAAGGAGCATTGTTAGCCTCGCCTTCTTTTATTATTATTTTTTTTTAAGTAGGTTTTCCTTATATTATAGTAGTTATATATTTGAGTAAAATTATTCTATAGATAAAGTGGTATGAAATAAAAGCTGGACTAAAACTTTCCGGAATGAATTACAAAAGTTAGCAACACTACAATAATATATACATATATATATATGTATGAATATATTAATCATTTAAATTTAATAATTTAAAAATAGCTATAGATATGTGGCAAATGCTTTTTTAACTGTTGGAACTACAGGGAGAATTTTTTAAAAATAAAATATGGATGAAATAACAAAGTTTAATTGAAATTTTACTCTGCAAATGAATTTAAAGTATATAGATATACATATACAGGGTCTAACAAAATTCCCATACCCCCACCTATGTCCGAAATGCAGAAAATTTTTAAGAAATGGAGAAACACTTGTTCAATGAATTCGAGGAGGACCTTTTCCTTTAATGGAAAAGTTATGATCCTGGAAGAATCACGGGGAAAGGGGGGACCGCTAGGAAAACTAACTTTATTTCAAATGGGTAGATATATCAAAACTTGCCATCATACTAATTAATGTTCCGTAGTATTGTTAACCCCCGCCTTCTTTTTCACACCTGTATCTTTTCAGAGTATTGTTCTTCTTATTTAATCGTAATCGCATTTAGAGAATATTACCTTAAAAATTTACTGTTGTGAGAAAAAGGCCGGGACTAATAACAATACGAAATATTAATTAGGATGTTGGCAATTATATAATATCTTATGATATATCTCTGGAAACATGTCTTCAAGACAATGAATTTGATATAAATAGTTTTGTCCTGAAACGATCATTAAAAGAGCTAAATGAGTTGGAGTTTTGAATTGTAAATTTCATATTTATCTAATTCTTTCAATAATCATTGCAAGACACAACTATTTATATCAAATTCATTGTCTTGAAGAAGCTCTCACAGGGATATATCTCAAGATATACCTTCATATTTAAAATTTTAATATTCCCCACCGCATCGAACCTCCTAGCACCCCCAAACTTTAAATATTTTCACCAAAAGAGCCTCCCCCCTCCCCTGAATTCATTAAACACGTATTTCACTATATATACCGGGTGATTCAAAATAGATGTTACAGCGATTATCTCGTAAACTAAGAAAGATAGAAACATACTTCCAATTACAAAATTAGTGCAAATTAAGAGTAGATTTCAGATATGGAATTTTTTTTTGTATAAGGGGCTGTATACATATTAAATACGAAATTTAATTTTTATACGGCCCCTCCTATCATGTGACTTATATTTAGAAAAATATTCTCCTCGCTCTAACAAGCAAAATAAAAAAAAAAAAAACATCTCTCTAACTCAAAATCTCGCTGAGTTATTGCAATTTGAAAATGATGACTTACACCACTTTTTTTTCAATTTTGGCATCCATTTTTCGACGCCAACGAGCTCATTTTAGGGGGTTATCTATGAGATGAGAAAAATTAAAAAAAGATCCTTTGTTTTAAAATAGCAACTAAAATCATTCAAACACGTGAAATCAACAGTTTTAAGAACTTAATGCAAATTTACAATATTAACACTTTCCAACAAGGTTGAAAAGTGTTTATGAGTTCGGTTTGTCTGTCTGTGTGTCGGTCTGTCTGTCTGTCCGTCCGTCTGTCTGTCCGTCTGTCCGTCCGTCTGCCTGTCCGAGCTCTAACTCCCGTAAATATTTATGGAATTTTTTCAAACTGATATATGTTACTCAAGTTCACTATAGAACCTTCCCTATAGAAAATGGAGTTTATACCTCTACTGGTTTGTGTACAGGGACACCCGAAAGTATTTCAAAGCATTGTGTTCTATGAGAGGTATTTCTAAAAACCGTATTTTCATACCTTTACTGTAGACATATCTGAATGAAATTGAAATATGTTATTCAAGTTCACTATCGGACGTTCCCTATTGAAAATGGAGTTTATACCTGTACTGGTTTGTGTACAAGGACACCCGAAAGTATTTCAAAGCATTGTGTTCTATGAGAGGTATTTCTATAAACCGTATTTTCATACCTTTACTGTAGACATATCTCAATGAAATTGAAATATGTTATTCAAGTTCACTATCGGACGTTCCCTATTGAAAATGGAGTTTATACCTCTACCGGTTTGTGTACAGGGACACCCGAAAGTATTTCAAAGCATTGTGTTCTATGAGAGGTATTTCTATAAACCATGTTTTCATACCTTTATTGTAGACATATTTGAATGAAATTGAAATATGTTATTCAATTTCACTGTTGGATGTTTCCTGTATAAAATGGAGGAAATACCACCATCGGTTTATGTACAGGGACACTCAAAAGTATTCCAAAGCATTGCGTTCCATGAGAGATATTTCTATAAATCAAATTTTAATAACTTTATTTTCCACGAAGTTTTTGAAAATTGAAATATGTTATTTATATGCACAAACGAATGCTTTGCACAGAATATAGCATGATTAGCATTAGATTTACAGGGCGGCACAAAAACATCCAGTTACATTAAGAGCTATTAATAAAAATTGCTAGAATTGTACTTTCGTTTACGTGAAGCGTTTTTAACACTTTCTAACATTTTTTAAGTGTGACTATGATTTCAGTTTTGTGTTTCTGTCTGTCTGTCTGTCCGAGCTCTAACTCCCGTAAATATTTATGGAATTTCTTGAAACTGATATATGTTATTCCAGTTCACTAATGGATCTTCCCTAATGAAAATGGAGTTTATACCTCTACTGATTTTTGTACAGTTACACCGAAAGTATTTCAAAGCATTGCGTTCTATGAGAGGTATTTCTATAAACCATATTTCCATACCTTTACTATAGACATATCTCAATGAAATTGAAATATGTTATTCAAGTTCACTATTGGATGTTTCCTGTAAAAAATGGAGGAAATACCACCGCCGATTTATGTACAGGGACACTTAAAAGTATTCCAAAGCTTTGCGTTCTATGAGAAATATTTCTATAAATAAAATTTTATTAACTTTACTTTCCACGAAGTTTTAGGAAATTGAAATATGTTATTTATATGCACAAAAAAAAAAAATGCTTTGCATAGAATATAGCATGATTAGCATTAGATTTACAGGGTGACACAAAAATATCCATTTATATTAAGAGCAACTAATAAAAAATTGCTAGAATTGTACTTTCGTTTACATTAAGCGTTTTTAACACTTTCTTGCATTTTTAAGTGTGAATATGATTTCAGTTTGCGTATCTGTCCATCTGTCTGTCTGTCTGTCTGTCTGCCCGCGCTCTGACTCCTGTAAATATTTATGGAATTTCTCGAAACTGATATATTTTATTGAAGTTCACTATCGGATGTTCCATATTGAAAATGGAGTGAATATCTCTTCTGGTTTGTGTACAGGGCTACCCAAAAGCATTCGAAAGCATTGTGTTCTATGAGTGTTATTTTTATAAATATTTTCCTTATAGAATGTTCACCATTTAAAATGGCATTAATAGGTCCTGTATAACTAGTTTGTTTACAGGCACAAAAAAAAAAAAAAAAAAAAAAAAAATGCCAGTGCATTACGTTTCAGGAGAGAATTTTTTGAAAGTTATATTTAAAAATCTTTCTACTGTAAAAATCATAAATATATTGAAACGTATTTTTAAAATTCTAAAATAATGTTTTGTATAGAATATGATATGACTAACTTTCTGATTTACAGGGCTACACTAAAATATTCAGAGAGATCAGAAGCTGTAATTATAATCTAATGGCTGCATTTTCTTTTGCGTTAATCCTTTTTAACACTTTCCAAAATGCCTAAGAGTAATTTTAAAATCAATTAGTCTATTTGTATATTCTTCAGTCATTCTGTCTGCTGTGTGATAACGTAGGCAAAGAATATTTAAAGTTATTCGATACAAAAATTACGTACAGTTGGAAAGTGTTACTAATCAATGCGTACTGCATGATTTTTCTTTCTTGTTTCGCATTGTTAAAAAATTTAATAGTTAAATTTCTTAGGGGACACCTGTAAATTAAAACACGTTAAGAGAGGAAAAAAATTAAAATACTAGCGAAACCGTGTGAAATTTTCGCGCTTTATTTTTACCACTTTCTATTATGGTTGAAAAATTTAATGACTTCGGCTCTTTAACAATTCCAGCAAAGCTGAAAAGTGTTAATGACTTCAATTTGTCTCTCTGCCCATGCGTCTTTCTGTGTGTCCGCGCTCTAACTCCCGTGAATATTCATAGAATTTCCAGAAACTGATATACGTTATTTGAGTTCACTATCGGATGTTCCTTATTGAAAATGGAGTGAATACCTCTGCAAGCTTGTGCACACGGACACCCGAAAGTATTCCAAGCATTGTGTTCTATGACAGGTATTTTTATAAACCATATTTTAATACCTTTAATTTATGCATATATTAATAAAATTGAAATATATTATTAAAGTTTTCTATAGATATTTTCTATAGAAAATGGAGTAAACATCATCACTGGTTTGTATACAGGGACACCCGAAAGTATACCAAAGCATTGCGTTCTATGTGAAAATATTTCTATAAACCAAATTTTAATTACTTTGCATAAATCTTAATGAAATTCAAATATGTTATTCATATGCACAAAAGAATGCTTTCTATAGTGTACAGTACGATTAGCAATAGATTTACAGGGCACACAAAAACATTCAGTTACGTTAAGGGTTATTATTGGACATTTCCTGGAATTGCATTTTCGTTTACAATAAACATTTTCTAACAATTTTTAACTGTGAATATGATTTCAATTTGCATATTTTTTTGCCTGACTGTCCGTCTGCCTGCCCCCAGCGTCTGTAAATATTTTCAGAAATTTTAAGAAATGATATATGTTATTTAGATTTACTATATGATTTTTCCTTTTTAAAATGGAATTAATTAATCCTCTGCAATTGGTTTATGTACAGGAACGCACAAACATGCCAATGTTTTGCGTTTTGGGACAGACATTCTTATAAATTACATTTAAATAACTTTATACTGTAAAAATCATAAGGAAATTCATATTTATTGTTAATATTCTAAAATAATGTTTTGTATAGAATTTGATATGGTATCGATGTATAATTTTATGTCAGGGGGTTACCGCCCTTCTCAGCTCCCGTTTAATTATAGTGCCTATATTTATCAAAACAAAAATTAAGTCTGTTATCCATTTCCTTGAAACTTGCAAACCTTGATCAACTTCACAAGTGGCAACTAGATATGGAATCCAAAGTACCAAATTCGCATTTCCTGTAGTTACTTTCTCATACCCATAATGTAGAGAAAGTATTGTTTTCGGGTCAAATTTTCGAAAGTAAGTTTTTGTTATATTTACACGTTTTGAGGAGCAGAGAATCCAAACTTGGTATTCTAAATATATATCATATAGGGATGCTACACTAAGCTTTTCGTTGAGATGAAGCAAATGGTTTGTGTACAGGGACACTCAAGAATATTCAAATACATTACATCTATGGGGGAAAATGCAGGTAAGTAGTGTTTAACACCTATAGACTGCACTAAACCAAATGAAATTAATATATATTTTTATATGCATAAAAACATGCCTCATGTAGAATATGGCAGGGAAATCATTCACTGTTCATTTACAGGGCTACACAAAATAACTAGATTATAATACGACAATAGCGGAAAATTGATGGAAGTGCATTTTAGATTGTGCCATATATTATTACTATAGGTTTATATTTAAGTGCAAGTTGTGGTTTGTACATGTTCTTCAAAAGATATACAGGGTTACAAATATTTAAGCGATAATATTCTTTTTTATTGTTAGTGAAAGTGCTTTACTATAATATTTTACCATGTCCAGGAAAGCTCCTCAAGAATGGAAATGAATTCCTCATAGACATATGATAAATAATATATGTTTTTAAGCTAAATATGCATCGCTTGTTTTTTGTATATTTACACGTTTTGAGGCTTCCTTATTACCAAAGTCAAGTTTTTTAAAGTTTGATATTGACTGTGTCGAATAATTTCAGGATATTTAAAAGTTGCATTTTCAAATTAATATAAATTTGTTGCTGGAAAAGTTTGATTAAGGCCGATAATATTCAAGGAATGTTGCATGTGAAAGTTGTCTGAATAATTTTAAGTGAACTTTTAATTTTAATAACAGATTTAAATGCTATATAAATGTAGGTGCATTAATGAAACGGGGGGTTGAGGGGCGGTAGCCCCCCTCACAAAGAAATAATTATCATATAAATCTCTTCCGAAGCCTAATTTGAATTATTTTAACATAGGTTTACATAACAGTACTCTTTATGTTACCTCTTAATTTCCAACCAGTATTTATGGTATTAAATTTCAGGGTAAGAAAAAGTCGTGTGAGTGGCACACCAGATTATTTGGTGTTAAATTATGCTGATAATTCATATATATACAGATCAACCACTAAAAATTTTTCTTTCGTACTCAGGAGGCCTCAAAACGTGATATTATACAGAAAAAAAAATCGCTCACCAAAACTACTTTGTTTACAGTATGGGTATGATAAATTAATTTTCCGTTCTGTGTCAGCAGTGTTCTTCGAAATAAAAAAAAGCAGCAAAGCACTTACGCCAATTACATTTAATAAAAAAAGTTTACCTTAATTTTGGGTAGCACTGTATACTACCTATAAACTATATACACATGACTTTCTGTACGTAAACTTAGTGTTATATGTAAAACAAGTAACACAAAATTAAATACACTTCCAGCAATTTCCAAGTATAGCTCCAATATAACAAAATACTCTGGGTAACACTGTAAATGAATGATGAATGATTGTTATACCACAATCTACATAAAACATGCTTTTATGCGTATAAAAATATGCTTTTTTCATTTTGTTTAGGGCAGTCTAAAGATGTCACACTGTACATATGAGAAATTTCGCTCACAGACGTAATGTATTTGAATTCTCTTGGATGACACTGTAAACAAACAATTGTCTGATCGCAACGAATACTTTAGTGTAGAGAGAGAGAGAGAGACCAACCGCTAAAAACATGATTTTTGAATTCAGAGAATATGAAAACGTACAAATGTAACAAAAAAGTAATTTTCGAAAATTTGACTCAAAAACAATTCTTTCTCTACACCATGTATACGAGAATGTATAAAGGAAAAGAAAGAAAATTGAATTTGAAAATTCTCTTTTAGTACATAAATTATTCATAAATTTTATTTGTTAAATTAAAAATAAGAAAGAAAAATCATGCAGTACGCATTGATTAGAACCACTTTCCAACTGTACGCAATTGTTGTATCGAACAACTTTTAATATTCTTTGCCTACGTTATCGCACAACAGACAGAAGGACTGAAAAACTTACAGATACACTAATTGATTTTAAAATTACTCTTAGGCATTTTGGAAAGTGTTAAAAAGGCTTAACGCAAAAGAAAATGCAGCCGTTAGATTATAATTACAGCTTTTAATCTCTCTGAATATTTTGGTGTAGCCCTGTAAATCTGAAAGTTAGTCATATCATATTCTATACAAAACAATATTTTAGAATATTAATAATACACGTCAAAGTTTTTATGATTTTTATAGTAGAAAGTTTTTAAAATATAACTTTTAAAAAATTCTGTCCTAAAACGTAATACATTGGCTTTTGTTTTATTGTTGTTGTTGTTGTCCTTGTAAACAAACTAGTTGTACAGTACCTATTAATGACATTTTAAATAAGGAACATTCCATAGGGAACTTGAGTGTATCATTATTTAAAATTCTCAAAATATTCACGGATGATAGGAGCCGGAGACAAACAGATAGAAAGGTAGACAATCGGACAGACAGATGCAAAAATTGAAATCATATTCCCACTAAAATTATTAGAAAGTGTTAAAACGCTCATGAAAACAAAAGTGCAATTCCAGCAAATTTTTATTAATAGCTCTTAATGTAACTGATTATTTTTTTGTGGCCCTGTAAATCTAGAACATAGAAGGCATTCTTTTGTGCATAGTACATTTCAATTGCATTAAGCTTTGTGGAAAATAAAATTATTAAAATTTGGTTTATAAAAATAACTTTCATAAAACACAATGCTTTGGAATACTTTCAAGTGCCCCTGTACGCAAACCATTTAGAAATGCACTCTATTTTACATAGGAAACATCCGATAGGGTAATGAATAACACATTAAAATTTCATTAAAATTTCTATATATTAAAGGTATTAAAATATTGTTTATAGAAACTCCTCTCGTAGAAAACAATGGTTTCGTATACTTTTGGGTGTCCCTGAATACAAACCAGAGGAGGTATTCACTTCATTTTCAATAGGGAACATCCGATAGTGAACTTGAATAAAATACATCGGTTGAAAGAATTTCCATAAATATGTACGGGAATTAGAGCGCAGAAAAACAGACAGAGAGACAGACAGACGAACAGAAGAACAGTCAGACAGATACACAAATTGAAATTATATTCACACTAAAATAATGATAAAAAGTGCCAAAAATGCTTAATGTAAACGAAAGTACAATATAGCAATTTTTTATCAATAGCTATTAATATAACTGAATATTTTTGTGTCACCCTGTAAATCTAATGATAACTATTTTATATTCAATGCAAAGCATTCTTTTCTGCATATAAATAAGCTATTTCAATTTCCTAAAACTTCGTGGAAAGTAAAGTTATTAAAATTTGATTTATAGAAATATCTCACAAAGAACGCAATGCTTTGGAGTACCCTTGAGTGTCCCTGTAGATAAACTAGTGGTGGTATGTAATATATTTTATACATAAAACATCTAATAGTGAAATTGAATAACATATTTCAATTTCATGAAGATATTGTACAGTATGTAAAGGTATGAAAATATGGTTTATAGAAATACCTCTCATAGAACACAATTCTTTGAAATACTTTCGGGTGTTCCTGTACACAAACCAGTACGGGTATACACTCCATTTTCAATAGGGGACATCCGATAGTGAACTTGAATAACATATATCAGTTTCAAAAAATTCCATAAATATTTACGGGAGTTAGAGCGCGGGCAGTCGGACAGACGGACAGATAAACAAATTGATATCATTTTCACAGATTTAAAAATGTTAGAAAGTGTTAAAAACGCTTAATGCAAACGAAAGTAGAATTCTAGCAAATTTTTATTAATAGCCCTTAATATACCAGAATATTTTTGTGTAACCCTGTAAATCTAATGCTAATCATGCTATATTCTATATAAAGCATTCTTTTGTGCATGTAAATAACATCTTTCAATTTCCTAAAACTTCGTGGAAAGTAAAGTTATTCAAATTTGATTTATAGAAATATCTCTCCTAGAACGCAATGCTTTGGAATATTTTGAGTGTCCCTGTACACAAATCAGTGGTGGTATTTACTCCATTTTATACAGGAAATATCCGATAGGGAACTTGAATAACATATTTCAATTTCATTAAGATTTGTGTACAGTAAGTGTATGAAAATATGGTTTATAGAAATGCCTCTCATAGAACACAATGCTTTGAAATACTTTCGGGTGCCCCTGTGTATAAATTAGTGGTGGTACGTAATTCATTTTATACAGGAAACATTCCATAGTGAACTGGAATAACATATTTCAATTTCATTAAGATATGTGCAAAGTAAAGGTATGAAAATATGATTTATAAAAATACCTCTCATAGAACACAATGCTTTAAAATACTTTCGGGTGTCTCTGTACACAAACCAGTAAAGGTATAAACTCCATTTTCAATGAGGAACATGCGATAATGAATTTGAATAACATATATCAGTTTCAAGAAATTCCACAAATATTTACGGGAGTTAGAGCGCGGACGGACAGACAGACAAACCGAAGTCATTAACACATTTCAACCTTGTTGGGAAGTGTTAAAAATGTTAGAAAGTGTAAACGCTTAATGTAAACGAAAGTACACTTTTAGCAAATATTTATTAATAGCTCTTTATATAACTGAATATTTTTGTGTCACCCTGTAAATCTAACGCTAATCATGCTATATTCTATGCAAAGCATTTTCTTTTGTGCTTAGAAATAACATATTTCAATTTCATGAATCTTCGTGCAAAGTAAAGTTATTAAAATTTAGTTTATAGAAATATTTCTCATAAAACGCAATGATTTGGAATACTTTTGTGTGTCTCTGTACACGAATCAGTGGTGGTATTTACTCCATCTTTTACAGGAAACATCCGATAGTGAACTTGAATAACATATTTCAATTTCATTAAGGTTTTTGTAAATTAAGGGTATGAAAATATGGTTTATAGAAATGCCTTTCATAGAACCCAATGCTTTGAAATATTTTCGGGGGTCCCTGTACACAAACCGATAGAGGTATAAACTCCATTTTCAACAGGGAACATCCGATAGTGAACTTGAATAGCATATATCAGTTTCAAAAAATTCCATAAATATTTACGGGTGTTAGAGCGGGACAGACAGACGGACAGACAGACAAACCGAAGTCATTAACATTTTTCAACCTTGTTGGAAAGTGTTAATGAGTATTCTCTTGTGTATTGATTAGGGAAAACAGAGACATTACAGGTTAAAATAGCCGTCTTTTCCTGAATGATTTTTCTTTTTTCTTCCCCAAACGCTGGTCAACGTGTGCCTTATTACAAAAGCTATAGCAATTACAATTTCTCACTTTTGATACAACCCCTTAAGACTTGGCGAAAAATGCTAGAATTTTCAAATTGCCATAACTCAGCGAGATTTTGACTTAGAGAGATGATTTTTTTTTTATTTTGCTTGTTTGAACGAGGAGAATATTTTTCTAAATATAAGTCATATGATAGGAGGGGCCATATAAAAATTAAATTTCGTATTTATTATATATACAGCCCCTTGTACAAAAAAAATGCCATATCTGAAATCTACTCTTAATTTGCACCAATTTTGTAATTGGAAGTAAGTTTCTATCTTTCTTAGTTGTCGAGATAATCGCTGTAACATCTATTTTGAATCACCCGGTATATTTTTTTAATTATGACGTATTTCCCAGATAGGTGTGTGTATGTGTGTGTGTGTGGGGGGGGGTGTAATGAAACGCTTGACAATCCCTGTAACATAACTCATTAAAAATAAATCGAATATATTAGAAGGGAAGTGATCTATTATTATATGCTTTCACTAATTTAAAAAAAAAAAAAAAAAATTCAGATATCACAATAGTTATATTCGTGAGTTTAAATCATGTAAATCTGCGCTCTCTAGAAGATTTAAAAACACGAATTTTTGAAATTTTTATGTTATAGTATATTTTAATGATAAAGAAGTTGTAAATGATTAATTTCTACATTAATTTCTACTCCATTCAAATAAGAAATGAATTCAGCTCATTTAATTTCAGTATTATCATGTAAATTAACTAAAATTTATCATATCCGAAGAAACTTGTTTGAAAAAAAAAATAATAAACAAGAAATTATTGAAAAAATAAAATAAATAAATTGGGTGGAGAAATTGATTTAAGATTTATGAGTATCAAGTTTAAAGGTAAATAGGAAAAAAAAAAAAAAAAAAAAACTTTAGAGCTATAATGACGTCAATTTTACCCCGCAAGTCTAATTTTTCTCAAAGTTTTATATCATGTTTAATATTCACGTCTGAATTTATTTTCATTTGGAAAAATCTTAAAATCAACTCGTAAAAATTTTTTGGCAACAATTAAAAATTAAAGTAAATTATGTATTTTTGTCTAAAAAAGGGCTTCTTCAACTTTTTCAATAGTGCTTGTTTCGTTGTTTCGATACTGATTATTATTATTAATTTTCTTTTCTTTTTCTTTCAAAAAAAAAAAAAAATTGATGAAATTCTGGCAAAAGCAGAATTTATTTTAGTACGAAGGACTATTAGTTTTTTTTTTTTTTTTTTTTTTTTTCCCAAATTATAACATCGCTTTCAATTTATTCAATTATAACATCGCTTTCAATTTATTCAATTATATTTTCGATAACGATTTCGATAAATGTCCAACCATTGTAAAACTGGCGACAACGCTTTATCCGTAGGTTGAGACTAATACTCCTCCGTCCTAAAAATAAAAAAAATACACGACTGATTTTATAAAACTTACTAATACGCATTTCAGAATGTACTATTTTAGAATACCTTTTTAAAATGTAATATCCAATGTTTTTATCAAGAATCCCTACATATATAAAAGCTAAATTATTAGGGGTTTTACTCATTTTTTTATTTTGATTCAGTTAATGCCCAATAATACAGTGTTTGCTGATTGTAAATAAATACTGATAAAACTCCTACCATTTTCCCTTTTCCTTGTTTGGTGTTTTCATTAAAGTAGCTACATACTTTTGGCTATTGAGTTATGCAAATGCAATTTTTTAAAAGCTTGCGCATGCGTAGTTAAAAAGTATTTAGTAAACATGCTTATATTTCGTGAGATATTTAACATTTTTGCATTTTGATTGCATTATGCTATGTCTAATGTAGCCCGTCAAGTATCCTACAAAGGGCTTTAAACTAGGTCTAACACCTTACGTGTTATAATTAAAAAAGTGGTAATTTTTTTGGAATTTTTTAAACAAACCGTTATATTTCCATGAATATATGTGGCATATAAACATTTATGCAGATAATGAGAAGAACCCTCATAATCATATGCTACAATAAAACGCATTTTAAACATTACATTTTACATTGTGATCCAGAACATGTTGATTTTTGTTTAATTTTTTTACTGCTCCCATTTTCCTCTTCAGGACAAAACATTTTCTGAAATAAAAGGGGTATAATATGTTTTTAAAACTCCCAAATTTTCAAGAGACTTCTTGAGGAATATTTCTAGATATTTGACAACATGTCTAAATTCGAAAGTGAATTTTTGCACTGAAGACGGTACGCTTAAGGCTACCGAAACAGCTGTATGCATCTCAAATATTTTTCTTTGGCGTTTCTGACGTAGTAGTTTATTCGGGTTTTAATATTCCAACGCAGACTGTTCTGTTACTGTCTGAATACTTATTGGTAGATAATGTAGAAGAAAGCAAGATGGTACACTTTTTGGAATCCCGTAATTTCTGATTATTTTTACTTTCTTCTATGATATACATGAAGAAAGTATTGAAATCATATTAATTTTTAACCTCAGTTTTCCGATTTATTTACACGTTTCGAGATGTTTTAAATACGATTTGGTTTTGATGTTTAGAAAATGCCTGCCCGACTGTTTGTCTGTGTATTAAATATGTTTTGGACGAACCAATGAACAGAATTTAACCGAACTTGATATTTAGTATGTTCTTGTCTTAAATTGATGCTGAATAAATTTGGAGATCAATCGCTCAGCAAATGGTGCCTTCATTGGATTTTTTTTTTTTTTGCCGATATAGGAAATTATTTTGCATAATTGTACATAATGATAATTATTTTTAAAGATTCAATGTTAATTAAAGAAAAAATATTTTTTTTTTATAAAAGTAATAATCAATCAGATTAAAAAAAAATATATATATATATCTGGTGCGAAACAACCACACGACTTTCCATTACCCATTATTACACGTATTATATGCATATTACTTTTACACGAGTAAAACTACACGAGTAAAGACATATAAAACAAAGCTTGCAGGGCAAGTTGCAAAATAACAACAAAAAAAAAAAAAAAAAAAAAAATGGTTGAGTTATCTTTTGAAACACCAATTTCCGATATCTAAAATTAATCTACCGAAGCAGGATGACCGTTAATTTTCCTTTAATAACCATGTAATACATGAGAAAGGATATCTAAAATGGATTTATGTGACAATTTTCAAGAAAATCGTTAGAGCAGTTTTTGAGGTACAGGCTTTCACAAAAACTTGAGAAACTCAATTGTTGACCAGAAAACAACAATTACGTATAAAAGGATATCTAAAACAGAGTTATTATGCCGAGTTTGGAAAAAATCCTTGCTGCCGTTTTTAATGGAACGCACTTGCGAGACCTGAAATTGATCTATTTATACAGGACACCGACCACTTTTTCTGAACTAACCAACTATATTATTCGAAAGGACATCTAATAGAGTTTTTATGTAGCAATTGTAGAAAATCGTTAGAGCCGGTTTTGAGATACGAAGATACGGTACCACTTCCGGTTTCGGATGTCCCACTTCTGTTTTTCCAAATTTCACCAAAATTTGGAAAATTCAGCTGTACACGAGACATGCGTCAACTCTGAAATTTTGTCGTTTTATCTTTCTTAGTTTCGGAGATATGATACTCAGAAGATTCCACACTTACACACACATACACACACACTGACCAATTGCCGAAAACCACTTTCTGGACTCAGGAGACCATAAAACGTGTGCGTCAGGTGAAAACTCGATGTCGAATTTTTGGACCGAATGCAATAGTTCTATTACCTACGATAGTAGGGTAATGGAAGTACAGTCAGTAACAAAAGTATCCGAACGATAGAAAAAATTCCTATATATATATATATATATATATATAGCATTAGCACTGTTTTGTTAAATAAATCCTTGTCGAATCATGTTCTTAGACTAAGAACATGATTCGACAAGGATTTGCTTAACAAAACAGCATTAACTCTACTTTTTTGGTATAGGAATTTTTGCTAGTGTTCAGATACTTTTGGTACCGACTGTAAAAACACTTTTAATGAATGAATACCTTTTGTTTGTTTGTTGTATTTACAGTAATCGAATATAAAATTTAATTCAAGCGATTAAAGTCTGGAATTGAGCTTCACGTTATTTCTGTGGTTCTTTGCTTGATTTAGTAGGGTAATGGAAGTAAAAATGTATATGTATGGGCAGCACATACATCTGGAGGGAAGTATATCGATCTAGGACGATCTATGTTTGTCAGGGAACTAAAGTAAATATTGAATAGGAGAAAAATGAAACTTCTCAAACAGCTTCACTTTATTTCTATCTACTGAATATCTATTGGAGATAGACTTCTTAGCTTCATTAACTAATCAGTATACATTTATTTTCCGATTTATTCAATATTCCTAATTAAGTTCCATAATTTACTAAATCTAAAGCAAGAGACCAACTCTGAAACTCTTCTAAACTTACCAGTTTCCGAATAAAAAATTCAGAATCTTTAAAGTGTAAAATAAAAGTCTCGGTTCAGTGGTTTTTGAAATCTAAGAAAAAAGGAACAAAATCTAAATGCCGGATTTCTTTAAGCAAGAGAAGGAAAAAGGGACAACGATGCATTATTCTTCTTGAAATTTAATGATTATAATAAAATAAAAGATCTATTTACACTTTAAATTACACTATATACAAAAAAGAGATACTTAAAGGAACATAGTTCCGAATCTAATAAACTCTCATAATGAGAGATCGAAAAATTTCATCTTCGAACGCAGTCGAAGAATCAAAATCTAAAACTAAACTACTGGCTGTTGCCAAAATCTATTAACAAAATATAGGTTCTATCTTTTTTCTTTCATTGGCGACGCAGCGCCGTCTAAAGGGCCGTCTAAAAGCCGATTTTACTACAAAAGTTTAGGTTAGCAGACGACTGCAAATTTGCATCTTCATTACAATTTGTTTTAAACTTCATTACAATTTGTCCAAAAACCACAAATCATTATCACATATTATTTTTAAAATGATAATTAAAAGGTTAGTTTATGTGCAATGGGCTCTTCCCACGTGACGTCAGATGTCACATGATAGGTGATAAACTAACAGCAGAAGAAGTCATCTATATCTATAGCGATTGCTGAAATAACATATTTTCTTTTCTTATTTTTGATTAATCGTATTTACTCTGTGTTACTTTTTCATACATCATCATTTTTAATCCATTTTATATCATTTTTCATCATCTATTGTTTGCTGTATACATTTACAATCGTCATTTAGTTTATATTTTTTATTGATGTTCATGGAGAACATGTTAAATACTCTGATTTTTTATACTTAAATCACTGACAGTGCAGCATTGTACGGTGTAAAGCCGTTTAGGCCAGTAACTAATTTAATTAACTTGTTGTAACACATTTATGCAATTAAATTTAATTGAAAATATTTTAAAATTTCAAATTATAATCCATAAACGTTCCACAAGAGCAAGCTATCATTTATAGCTAGATCAGTTAATGAAACAGTTACACTACAAAATACAGAAATCGATTCTTACAGGTAAAAACAAATAAACACATAAAGTGTTTTTTAAAAATTATTAAATTTACAAATACAATTATTCTACTGTTTACGAATGCACAATATTACTTTTATTTTATTTTATATTAAATATTAACACGTTTGTTCTTAAGAACAATATTTAATTGAATTCGATTCTCGGAATTCGATTTTACGTTATTTACAGATCACGTGATTGAGCAAAAGACGCTAGAAAGAGTGGTAGAAACAGTTTTTTTTTTTTTTTTTTTTTTACCCTAATAATTTTCGTTCAAATAACGTGAGGGTTCGACGATTCAATAATACAAAGACTTGACGATTAAATAACATAAATATTTTGTGGACGCTGTATTACTACAATAATACTATGCACTAATAGTGTTGTGAATTGGTACATAAATATTAAAAATAAATATCTGTTAAGAGGTTAATTAAAAATGTTTTTAGTTTGACAGAGGTTGTATCTTTCGGTATAATAAGATGTAATATTTTTTACTATACGAAGATATTTGATATCCAGAAAACAAAATAAATTAAAAGGTTCAAACTGGGATTTTTCTAAGGGGGAAAAAGGCCACTTTGTTATCTGGCAGGTTTTTCTCACGTGGCATTAACCTAGAAACCACAAAACACTGAACGGTTTCCAAGTGTATAACTAGGGTAAGAAAGCATAGTTTTTATTTGCGTTTATAAAAAGAAGAAAAACACTAGAGAGAGGGGAAAAAGAAGCTGGTTTGAAAGAAACTATAAATCTTGTCATTATTATTATTATTTATTATTTTTTTTTTTTTAAAGTGAATTAACAAAATAGAAGGTTGTTCCGTAAAACTGTTGTAAAGTATACTTTTGTGCAAAATATATACAGAGCAATACTAATGCATTTTAAATAAACAGATATACTTCAAAAATTAACATATATCTAGTTTTTTTCTTCTTCTTCTTTTTTTTAAAATGAAAGGCATTCTGAGATAACAAAATGAAGTTTACAACATACGTAAGACACTTAAAAAAAATTCTTTCACTGACATCTAGAAACTAAATTAAGGTTCTAATAAAAATAGTTCTATACCATCCTCATAAATTCTAGTTTTCTTTAATAGCGAGTTTTAAAAACTCCTATTACAATTGTAGAACAATTTTCTATATTATTTTGATCAAACGTATTTAAAATCTGCAAATCAATGGGAATTCGAGAGGCGAGTTTTTGTAACCATAGTTTCGGTTTATGACCCATTTCTAGACGAGAATTCTCACAATATAAGGATTCATAATCTTCATGAACCTCATAACATTCTCTCATTCTCTAGAAAAATATATATTAGAAATTCTGGATTGTTTCGCCTATATGAAAGTTTTGCTGTTAAAAAGAAAGTGAAAAATATCACATGTTTAAAAATTTCACACAATATAAATGACAGTTTTTTTTTTTTTTTTTTTTTTTTTTTTTTAAATATATATATATATATATTTCGCTTTAAGTTTGAATTGATAATTTTTAAAAAATTACGCCCCCAATACATTTTTTTTTTAAATTAATTATGTAGTTATTACAGTTTGTATTATTTTATGTTAATAAAGATTAATAGTTTTATCTTTAAAAGAAAAGAAAAATGAACTAGAATATTAGCATGCTGCAGTGTATTTCAATGATGCAAAATGCAAGTTCAAATTTTATTATATGTATATTAATGCTTTAAAAATCATGCATCTTTGAGTAAATAAAAAAATTAATGAAAAAATAAAAAATAAATAAAAATAAAAAAATAAAGATAACTTGATTTTTTTTCTTTTATTTCTAAAAAAAAAAAAAAAAAAAAAAAAAAAAAGGTGTTAAAAACCACATAAAAAAGTCCTCTGTAAAGGTATATATATATACATATAGATTAAATCCAAATTTTACCTACCACTGTTTATTCAACGTAACTTTACAATTAGTGGATACATGAAGAACTTAATCGTATGTTTTCACGCAAACTCCACATCTGATTTGCATTATCAATATATATTTTGAAGTTCAAGGCAGCATTTTTGGTCTAATTGCCTTTTCACTCTCTTCTACATTCAATAGAAGAAAGTATTCCATTCGTAAACTAGTTGGCATAGGTGGACTCTTCTCAGTCCCCCATCATATGTGTGCTCTCATAAATTTATTGTACAGGACTTATTATATACAATGTTAAGAGAAATGAATTTGACCAAACGCTTGACACAGTGACAGAACGAAATCTCGCCTAATAGGCTACCCACCATTCAGTTCGATATCTTATTCTAATCTATTGATTTATTTTATTGGGATCAATTTCGTAGTTTATTTTCATGCTACTATTTCCAATGCAACTTTACAAAAATGCGTATTTTTATGAAATATCTCCCCATTTTGCTATGTTGATAAAATCTTAAATTTCGAATAATTTACGAAATTTTTCTATTAGAATATTTGTAGTCAATCATGTTCATACAAGTATCATAAATGTTATTTTGAAATTGTCTGATATATTTATGATCCTTAAAATAGACGTTTATGCTCGATTTTGCCTTATTCTGCCATTTTAAGTAATTCGTAAATTCCAAATAACTTACGAATTTTTTAAATTGGAAAAATCATACTCTATGGTATTCATGTCAGTATCCTAAATAATATTTCGAAAGTGGTTTGACATCTTTACGAGGAAAATATCCCTCAAGATTGACGTTTACATGAAATTTTACTCTATTCTGCCATGTTAAGAAATTCGTAAATTTCAAATAACTTACTAAATTTTTATATTGGAAAATTCATAGTCATTAATACTCATGCCAGTGTCCTAAATAATATTTCAAAAGTAGTCTGACATCTTTACGATGAAAATATCTCTCAAAATTGACGTTTATGTGAAATTTTGCCTTATACTGCCATGTTAAGGAATTCGTAAATATCCAATAACTTGCGAAATTTTCAAAGTAGCATATTTATAGTTAGTGATGTTCATTCCGGCATCAAAACAGATATTTTAAAACTGGTCTGACATTTTTACAGTAAAAAGTTTCCATTTAATGCACGTTTAAGTGAATATTTGTCCTATTCTCCCATGTTAAAAAAATCGTAAATTTCGAATAACTGCTGAAGTTTTTTAATTCGAATGTTGCAAATGAATAGGGTTCTTGCCAGTGTCGAAAGTAATATTTTAAAACTGTTCTGACCTCTCTGCGACAATTTGTTCTTGAGATATCGTGTACACAGAATAACAAACTAACGGACTAACGGACTAACGCACTAGCACACTAACCCACTAACCCACTAACAGACACCCTACAGACAGACACCATACAAATTCTGTCATTTTCGGATTCCTCACATCTGAAAACGTGTAAAAAAGTAAAAATACAGAGGTCGAAAATTTTCACGATTACCTAAGTTCCCCATACCTATAGTATGATGGGGAACTAAAATTTTCTACTTCCGGTTTTCGATAGATTTTCACAATTTGAGAGCTCCAGGACATGATTTGACCAGTTTTAGAAAATGTCTGTCTGTACGTGTGTGTGATAAAAATTGTGCGGCAACTATATCTCAGGAACAATGCAACATAATTCCTTGTAAATTTATATGTAAATACACTTTGACTTAGCTTAGTGCTAATCAATTTTTGGTGTCTATTGCTCAAATGGTGGCGCTGATCTACAGCGATTTCCACAAATTAAGGAAGGCTATTTTTCAGGAAATACTGCACAGTATTGCACATAAATTTATATGAAACCTTCATATAAATTAGTGCTTATCAACTTTTGGTACCAATCGCTCAACATATGGCGCTACTATACAGCGGTTTCAGCAATTTAAGGGAAGACTATATCTCAGATTCTATAGCGTAAAATCAAACAAGACTTCATATGTAAAAAGAACCATATGAGAATTTATGCTGATTCATTTTGGATGCATATCGACCTCTAGATCGCTCTGTTATACTGAAATTGTTACCGAGGACGGGAGAGCTATATCTCAACTTCTATGGCATATAATTGTACGGAACTTGATATGTGAGATAATCATTATCAAAACGCTTTTTTAAGACATTATTAATAGAGTATAAAACTGTCTTTTATTGGATATTTAGTGTTAGGTTTCTCAAAGCTGAAAATCGTCTGCATTCATCATAGTGGATAATTTTATTAAATAATAGTTTTAATAAATTCTTTATGCTGAGTGAGTGACTTTGTATAATATATAGAATAAAAACCTCTGGTGGCACAATATACTAGATTATTATGGAGAAGGCAAAAATTCTGTTCAAGCAAATTAAATAAATAAATAAATAAAAGGAATAAAAGAAATAAAAAGAAACAAATAAAATAAATAAATAAATAAATAAAAAATTCGTTGCACATGGAGAAGATCTATTGATAGAATGCAACTGCCAAAACTGGTTTGCAAAATTACGTTCCGGCCATTTTAAATTTTGAAGATGCGCTATATTCTGGAAGTCTAGTTGAATCTGATGCAGACAAAATAAAGGCATGGGTTTATGCAAACTGCCAAATGACAACCTGAGACATTTTGGAGAGATTATACATATCGAATTGTGAGTTCATAATCACGTGAAACAGTTTTTAAACTCGATTCACACTCAGTTCACATGTTCTTACTTAAAGCAATTTGCCCCGTCATATTGATGTCTGCAATTTATTTCTCAAACATCAAGAAAATGGAGAATGACCCATTTTTTTAAGCTTATTGTTACTAAGGATGAGAAATGAGTTGTCTACAATAATGTTAAGTGCAAGAAATTATAGAATAAAAACGATGAACTGGCTCAAAGCGCTTCCAAAACCGATATTCATAAATATATATATATATATATATATATATGTATGATGGGATTTCAAGGAAGGCCCATTTTTTAGCTAATACCGCAAAATACAACGATCAATTCTAATATACACGTTTAACAACTTCGTAAATTAAATATTCATTCAAACAGAAAAAGGCAGCATAGATCAGTGAAAAAGGTGTAGTGTTACACCAAGTTAATATGAGACAGTATATAAGTTTGACAATTCGCCAGAGGTTTAAGGACTTGGATAAGATGTACAAATACACCCACCATGTTCTTCAGATCTGGAACCTTCGAATTATTATTTGTTCTGATCATTATAAAATTTTTTGGATGGCCAAACTTTCATTATGAATGAGGGCGTCAAAAATGACTTGGATCAGATTTTTGGCAACAAAGATTAGGAATTTTATGAACGTGGAGTCATGCTACTGCAAGAAAGGTGGCAAAGGTTTGTACCAAACTGAAAATTATGTAATTCAGCAAAATATTTATATATTTATATACTATTTATATATTTATATACTATAAAAAATCTCGTCTTTCATTTTCACTAAAAAATAAAATTACTTTCCGAACAATGAAATAATATAGTCAATGATTTCACATACGGGCGCTGTTTGTTTTTTAGTAAAACTGGCGAAATAGACTTATTATAATTAGTAAAATATATCCAAGAATAATCCAACTAATTAACAATATTTTCCATTTAATATAAAGATTTTTAATTAAATTCTTCCAGACAAAAATAATACTTTTATAAAGACCATTTAAAAACTTTTATTTTGTATATAAGAATCGTGGAAGGCATTTTTTTTTTCACGTAATTTGTTAATGTGACTTGAATAAATAACATTTCTTTGAACGAAAATAAAAATTAAGCCATTTAAGATTTCTTAATTCATGCTTCATTGCAAGTAAATCTTAATTACTTTTAATTGAGGAAAGAATAATCAGCTTTAGTTCTTAAGACTGAAAAAGTAATTTGTCTTTCATAATGTTTAGGAAGCTTTTAAGTTGTAGCTAATAATCCCCATTAGTTCTAACTCTAATCTAAATTATTTAATGTAATATCTAATTAACTTTAATTCTGATTTATTTTTAAGTATATTTTTTGTTCGATTATAGTTTTTCGCGCGTTATTTTTATTATCTATATATATTATTAAAAAAAAAAAGTACTGCTGCTGGCGCTAAATTTTTTGTATGTGACCGCATCTCCTTCGCGTCATGAGAGGTATCAATGTTTGCCGAATACTCCAAGGTAGGTATTTCTCTTGGTTAGAAATGTCAATATCCTTAATTAACAAAGTTGTCAATTAAAAACCTCGCGTTAACAAAAGGTACTCTATTTACCAACTTTCAATTACGTTGTTTTTTCTTTCAATGACGTCATTTTCCACAGAGAAATAAAAATTTAATCAATGGTGTGGTAAAAATATAAAATAAATGTTTATGTTGCTATTGTTAACAAAGAAATTTATCGTCTGCAAATAAATAAAAAGTGTTTTTTTAGATATATATATATATAAAAGAAAAAGAAAGAAAGAAAAAAATTTAGAATCGTAATTTATCGTCTGCAAATGTGTTTTTTCTCCCACTTTTAGAAAATTAAATAAAAAAAAAAAAAAAAAGGAAAGGGAAAATAAATAAAAAAAGAAAGGGAAAAAAATGAAAAATTGGCATCCTTGAGATGTCCAAAAGAAAAAAAAAATATTTATAATGGTGAAAACATTAAAAAATATATATATTTTTTAAATATTAAGAAAAAAATTAATTCATATTAAATGAGAATTAAGGTAAATGCACCAGTAGTGGACACTTTAAGGACATTTTCCGGCTATTTTCTGTGTAATTTCCTAAATTTTAGAGTTTCAAAAAATAATTAATATTTCAGACCTTTACTAACTCTTTCTTAACCCGACCGTATTATGAAAATTGCTAATTGTAGCCTTTATATAAGTAATAAATCAAAAATCTGAAGAGCTTCAAATGAGCCAGTAGTGGACACACTAAAGACCCAGTAGTGGACTCTTTTTTGTTCCAGTCGTGGACCCCTTGGAATTTTTGCTTTAAAATTCAACTCTAAAATTGCTAGATTACAGAATTGAGTCCACTACTGGATCTGGCATTAAAAGTCACATGAGCCAGTAGTGGACAGGGCTGTCCACTATTTGTCATGATGGCATTTTTTTTGGTACCAGTAGTGGACACTCATAAAAATACTATGCGTTAATACAAGATTTAAAAAAACAGCACAATAAATGAATTCTGCATACCTATTTTAGTCATATGAAAGCAAAAAGTCGAAGAAATGCGTTAAAAATAAGCAGAGAGCGAGGAAATAAAATTTAATTTCCTTATTCAAAGTCATAAGAAAAAAACGGCAAAATCACAAAAAGTGCAAATTTTTTAGTTAAACTAACAGTATTTTAAAACTAATGGCCGGAATTATTTTTTGTTAAAGGGTTTTAAAGTAAAGGACTGTAGCTCTCTTTCTGAACATTGCTCCAATCTTCAGAATCATTAGATAGCTTATTTTCCGAGTTCAAAATTAAAAGTGTCCACTACTGGTACAGGGTCCACTACTGGTGCGTTTACCTTAATTTATATTTTATTAATTTTAAATATTGTCAGGCGAAAAATATTTAATAATAAATATTATGATTATGTCAAACAAATATTGCTATAGAGTTGTTAAGCACAGAAATTTTTAAAATGAAATTTAAGAGACAACTTAGATCAGTTTATATAAAGATTTAGTTTTAAACTCAAAACAAATTTATACGCTTGGCTAAATGGGAACATTTTTTGTATAAGTGATTTTCAAAACTTAGAGATTTTTAGTAGATCGAAAATTGTCGCTATGGAATTCATTTCCGCAACCATGATAGCCATTTTGACTCTAGCCATGCCTTAAATATAGAGATAAATTACGAAATGGGGCAATAATACTACTAATAATAACAATAATAATAATGAAACGGTTAAAATATTTATAATAACCAACCCTAGTAGCACATAACGTTGTTTTAACATTGTTATAACTATTTTTTCACTGTACAGACTTATTTTCAACGATATAACAATGTTATGAGATATACGTTATTTATTTTCAGTTTTTATACGTTTTTATATTTATTGTCTGACTAAATCAAGGCCGTAGCCAGGATTTTTTTTTCAGGAGGGGCCCATCACATTTCTAATACAAGGTCATCGAATATGATATAATAATACGCACAAGCAAACAAGGGTCTGATTAATATAGGGGCACATGTGCCCCGGGCCCTGAGTAGCAAAGAACCCTAAAACTGGCCCTGAAAATGCCCTTTTGCCTCTAAAAATGACAAAAGTGGTATCATAAAATGCAAAATTTTGTTATTTTAGCTTCATATACAGGTATATATGTATGCACTTTTGCTGATTCCTGCACAGTTCATATGGTGGGGGTGGAGCCCACGAAAGTTTGTTTACCCCGGGCCTCACACGAAGTTAATCAGACCCTACACAAAAAGACCCTGATTAACTTCATGCGAGACCCGGGGCACTCATAGTTTCGTGAGCCCGCCTCCTCCTCGCACTGTGCACCAATAAGCACAGGTATAAATATACCTGTTTATGGGACTAATACGTCAGAATTTGCACTATATGATACCATTTTTAGGGCATAAAAGGCTAAATGGCATTTTCAGGGCGAGTTATATGGCCCCTGCTATTCAGGTCACATGTTTTACATGCCCCTGCTTTAATCAGGCCTTGCAAACAAATCTTTCGTCTATATTTTCCTATACAAATTCACACAATACCAATCATTTTATTAAAACTTTTATTTATTAAAATTAATTTCCATGATGAATGCAGATGATTTGTTTCTAATAGAAATGTAACACTTAATGTCCAAAGAAAGTCAATTTTATGTTCACTAACAATATCTTTAAAAATGTTTTTTGCCCTTTTTCGTTTTGTTAAAAATGAGAAAAAAAAAGGAAAACTTAGATTTAAATTATCATACATTAATAGTTCAACTGTTAGTCTTAAAAATACTGACGAGTTCTTTTAAAAGATACCCATATCAAATAACTGTGCCCCTCAGGGGGGGGGGGGACTTCACCCCCAGGGAAAAGCATTGCTCCTATGTGTCCAAATTTTTTTGCCTACATGATTATTACTATGATAAATAATTCTCATTGTGTACATTTATAAGAAATTTTTTACTATACTGCCAAGTTTAAAACTGAAAAAAATTCAGATGGCAACAACACCTGTTAGACGATTTTCACCAAAAAATGTAAGGCAATAATTTATGTCATGGTGCCGCTGCATATAAATGTATATGTAATTCTGTGCAGTGCAGTAGTCCCTGAGATATAATTGGAACAAAATATTTGTCACACACAGACAGACATTTTCTAAAAATGGTCCAATTGTGTTCTGGAACTCTCAAAACATGTAAATCCATCAAAAACCGGAAGTCAAAATTTTTTTTCGAATCCAATACTTTCTTCTATTGAATACAAAAGAAAGTAAAAAGATTGAATTCATGACATAGGACAGTCCATTATATCTTTGACAAGAAGGTGGATGAAATTAAGTGAATAAATATAGCGAGATTAAGGTTGAATGGGTTTTACGGCGCTCTAGAGCTTAAATATAGAGAAGAAAGAACGTAATGGGAAATTTAATTAAATTAATAGGTTTTATTAAATTATTTTTAAACACTTTTTTTTTTCACGAGAGCAATGTTTGCTTGATCCATACTACATGAAATCAGTCTTTCATCATTTATTTCGTGGGGGGGGGGGGGGGCTTGGGCCCGTCGCCCCCCCCTTACCTACGGCTTTGGACTAAATCATAAAGCATAATAAATGCACTTAATATAAAGTGCATATTTACTGCTGCAAGCACCATTTTAAATCTAGATGTATATTAGAAATATACATAAAGTATTACATATTGTTCTAAATTAACTAAAAAAAACAACTGTAACAAATGCAAGTATTAAAAAAAAATAATAGGTTCACAATTTCTGTAAACAAGCAATTATACCCAATACTTCATCAACAAATAGTGAAAAAAATATAAATAAATAAAAAAAATAATAATTAAATGTTCCAAAGGAGTCATATGCCAAAAGCTGCAACTCTAAATGGTTTGTATATTACGAATTTCTCTCTCTTTTAAAGAAGCGGTTAGTGCCGTCGTTGTTTATTTTGTGTGTCTAGCTATGTATATTGTAAAGCAACGGAATAAGCACCGCAAATTCCTAGCTTTTCTCTTACTAAATTAAACTGTATAAAAACGGACGCCTGTACTACTTATTTACACTTTAAAATTATTAAACTAGCATCACTTATGCTCGTATAATAATTCCCTATAACATTAAACACAGTAAAATTATTCCTACGGTAAAAAGTAGTTCACTAAAATTAAGAACTCAAACTATATGAAAAAATGCAACTAACATCGTTGCTAACTTTATTCTATTCTATTTCTTGAATTAAAAAACAAAAACGATGGATGCCACACGCATCACATAATCTTTACATTTTAACAAATTTTGAAGATAGCACGCGCTCATATTCTACATAAAAATTAAAAGCATTAAATTCATTTAACTCTTTTTTTCTTTGACATATTGTTTAGCACGTGAACTTACAAAAAAATAGAGGATAAATAATAAACAAATTTATACACTGAAATCGAAAATGGCTCAGTTATAACATCCTCTCACCTTTTGATTATAGGTTATAATCAAAACCAAATGTTGCAGGTGTAGTTCTCAATACATTAGTCTTTCAGGGACTTTAATTCTCCTTCCCGCTTTGATATATCTGACTGGTTCCTCTTCTGAAGTTACAACGGGTTTAACAGTTTGAGCAGAGGTTTCCTTTGAATGGTATGCTTCTTTCAGTTTTGAACTATTATTTGATGATGTTACTTCTAAAGGATTTCATGTTGCGAAGTTTGAACCTTTACAAGTCGAACTTTCTTATCTTTGTCAGGAATAAGTTCTGTGATACGGCCTAGTGGCCAGTGGATTCGTTTCTTGTTGTCAGATCCAATTAATACAATATCTCCGACAGCGATACCCTTTTCTGACTGTTTTCTATTTGCTCGCTGTATGAGAGTACCCAAATATTCGGATCTGAATCGATCTCTCAAAGCTCTGAGTAGGGACTGCCTGTATCTGAGCCTCTTTGATAAAGAATTTTGTTCAACTGCATCAACATCTGGAAGCTGAATTTCGTGAACATCTTGAAGAAACATAGATGGGGAGATAGGCTTTACAGTCTCATCTTCAGAAAGGTATGTTAGAGGCCTTGAATTCACTACACTTTCAACATCAGCTAAAAGAGTTGTCATTTCTTCGTACGTAAGACAGGCGCGTCCTAAGACTCTTTTAAGAAGGTCTTTTATTACCCTAATCAGCCTCTCCCAGAAGCCACCCCACCACGCCGCCGTTGGCGGGTTAAACTTCCAGTCTATGGAGTTGACAGACCCATATTTTTGTATACATTGCCAATCTAAGCTTCTCAAATAATTAGCTGCGCCAACAAAATTTGTTCCGTTATCACAGTAGATAACAGAGCATCTTCCTCTGCGAGCCACAAATCTTCTCAAACCCATCAAAAATGCATCTGTGGAAGCAGAGGTCACTAACTCTAGATGAACAGCTCTATATATAGCACATGTGAAAATCAAAATCCAACTCTTCTTATCGTTCTTAAGATACAAAGGACCAGCCATATCTATGCCTGTAACTTGAAATACGGCAGAATCTTTTACTCGGTTTTCAGGTAGAGGAGCACTAGATGTCCATAAATCCCTTGAATTAAACCTTTTACAAATCACACAGCTGGCTAACACAAGTTTTACACTCTTTCTTCCGTTGAGGATCCAATACCTTTCTCTAAGCAAATTTAAGAGGATTTGTAACCCCGCATGACAGTTCTTTACATGAATATAAAAAATAAGTCGCTTAACAACTTCATGCTTTGAAGGGAGAATTATGGGACGGAGAAAATCTTCACTATCTTTCCTGTAAGTTATTTTAGTTTTCAAACGAATGACATCTTGCTCATCCTTACAGGTTCGTAATGTCTTCAATCTTTCATCACTTTCCGAAGAGAAAGATTCTTTTTGAACCATACGTAGAGTTTTTATCTCAGCTTCCCGAAATTCAGTAGCCGTCAATTCGCCTTTACTCTTCTTATCAGGATTTAAACAATTATGCTTAAAGCGAAGAATCCTGGCAACTAAACGTATGATTTTTTCATAACTTGAAAAGTAGCGGTAATACCAGTTATTGTTGGATGGAAATTCAGGTTTCGTCAACATACAAGTAGACTTTGACCTTTCTTTCTGAATTTCTTCCTCATTCCAATCTTCATCGGAAGTGTTCATGTGGTTTCTAAATTCTTCTGAATCTTTCATCCAATGTGGGCCCTCCCACCATCTGATTAAAGCTAATTGCTTAGCCTTACAGCCTCTAGACGGCAAGTCTGCTGGATTCTTCTCACTTGGTATATGTTTCCATGATGAAGGACTGCTTAATTTCTGAATCTCTTGAACCCGATTTCTGACAAACACAGACCAGCTCTCATTTCTTGATGTCCAAGCAAGCACTGTTGAGGAATCGCTCCAGTAATATCTCTTCATTTCCTGCCAACCCAAAGCATCCACAACAGTTTTCGCCAATCGAGCGCCAATAGTAGCTGCTAATAGCTCCATCCTTGGTACAGTCGTATTCTTTAAAGGCGCAACTCGGGACTTGGCAGCAAGCAGAATTATTTCCCCTTGATCTTCTTTTTCTATCCTCAAGAATACTACTGCTGCGTAAGCATCTTTACTACCATCAACGAAAGTATGAATTGTGCATGCATGTAAGTTTTCTGGAGTGATCTGGATATGTCTTGGTATCTTAACATCATTTAAATATTTAAGTTCTTGAAACCATAATAGGAATTCTTTTTGTAAATCACCAGTTATTTCGTCATCCCAATTAATTCCTAATTTCCAAGCTCTCTGTAACATCAATTTAGGATAAAGCATCACTGGAGCAGTAAAACCAAAAGGATCAAAAATTTTATGAACTGCCGATAACATACTTCGCTTGGTAATCCTTTCTGTGTTGAAATCGTTTAGCCATTTCATGTTGACCTTTAATGTATCGGAAACCTTATCCCAAATCAGACCCAATACTTGAGTTTCCTTCTGGTTCGACGTTTCATCGTGATCACCAGTGTATTCCCACTGTCTTAAATCAAAACCACCATTTGCCATTATTTTCTTTGAGTCCGAGATAAATCTCTTTAGATGTTCTTCACTGTGCACACTAGTGGCGACATTGTCTACATAAAAACTGTGCAAAAGCCTTTGCTTGAAACTTTCCTCAAAATTTGCACTATTTTTGATGTGATATTCAATTACTGATGATAAAGGAAAAGGGCTACACTTTACACCGAAAACGACTCGTGCATGCCTAAATACTTTAAGTTTCTTCTCTTTTAGATCTTTCCACCATAGAAATCGCAGAAAATCTCTATCCTTTTCACAAATGCTAATTTGAAGAAACGCTTTTCTAATATCAGCGGTTACACCGAATTTTCTTTCTCTGAAACGTAGGAGAATATCTGGGATAAGCTCAATCAAATTTGGGCCACACTGCAGACACTGATTTAAAGATGGATGGTTAGCCAACTTTGCTGAAGCATCGAAAACCGGACGGATAGGTGTTGTACTACTGGTCTCTTTAATAACCGGGTGATGAGGTAAGTAATTACCATAAGAGTTCACTTTGGTAGCAGGAACTTCTTCTATGATCCCCTCATTCAACCAGTCCATAAATATATTTTCATATTTTCCGTACATGTTCTTAGATAATAACTTAGAAGTTGTACTTTCCAAACGTCTTACAGCCAAACTCAAGTTATCTGGTAATGCAGATGTGTCGTCAGCCCAAGGAAGACACACGGTTTGTTTGACGGTCAATCTCACTTTTAGATTTCTTTTCTATTGTATCTGTTATTCCGATCAAGTCCAATCTCCATAAGTTTGAGATATCAGCTTCATTTACAAACAAAGACGTCTCCATCATTGCTAAATTATCTGTTGAGACTTCGGTGTGAGGCGCTTTGCCCATCAATGTCCAACCAAGGTATGTTTCTATGGCAACAAGACCAGATGTCAATACTTTTCTTTTGCCAGTTAACATCTTTCCCATAATATCAGCACCAATCAATATTTCGATAACTTCACGGCAATGACTTACATCAGATAATTCGATTCCATATTCTTTCAACTCTTTAATCCACGGACCATTAGTGACGGGTTGAATGTTTTCACATATAGTAATTTGATCCATCACTTCAAAATTACAGGTGAACTTCTCCTTCATATCCTTAACCTTTATTCTATAACAATTATGTTGGCATTCCTTTGTTGTAACTCCGCCAAACAATGAATGCATCATTTTTTCTTGACGAATGGGAGTATAATTCATCTCTTCTGCTATACTTTTCAAAATATAAGATTTTTGGGATGCTGAATCTAACAATAAACGAACTGTTTTTTGCTTGTTTTCGGAGATGAGTTTCACTTTTAAGGTTTGAAGGAATACTTTAGCACTTTGCTTATTAAAATTTGTCATGTTTATTTCACTACTGACTGAATTTTCTTCAACCTTTTCTTGTGCAGTTTTACCTTGAGAATCACGCAAATCGCACATCAAAGGCACATGCTTCTTAGAACAGATAATGCATCTTAAAACTGCTCGACATTTTTTAGCTGTATGATTAGGTAACAAACAAGCGAAGCAGCAATTTTTATCCTTTACAATCTTTTGTATATCAGTTAAACTCAATTTTCGAGCTGAAAAGCATTCAGAGCTCAAATGTTTGCCTTGGCAAAAAATGCATACCCTTTTGAAATCTAAAGCAGAAGACGTTGTCAATAAACCTGCAGCTGTCGATATCTTATTTCGCATATAGTCTGCACTTGCACTGTTTTTCATTTTAGAATATTTATTATCTTCACGCTTTGTCAAACCGAAGCCCGCTACAGCTAAAGATATTCTCTCTTCACCTTCTACTTCCGTTTTCAAAAAATGCATCAGATTATTCAACCTTCCTTTAGCAACTGTATTAGAAGAAGAGAGATTCGAGCGATTCCAGGCCTTCAAAAAGTCTGCTGGGAAACAAGACTCAACCATAGGGTATAAAATGGAGGCATATTTATCAGTGGTAACACCTAATGTTTCTAGCGCCCGTAAATATGACTCAAGCTTATCATATAATGAAGTTAATGCAAATCTACCTTTTGTTTGCACAGATATTATCAATTTCAATAACTCTCGTACATACACTTCTACTAGAATATCTTCCCTGCCAAATCGAGCCTTTAAACTTTCCACTGCCTTTGAATAATTGGCGCCAGTTGGCGGGAAACTTTCAACAACTTCTCTTGCGCGTGAACCAGCGATTGTTGCTTGTACTAAATACTGGAACTTGTGCTCTGGGGCAATCTCATCATCTTTATCGATTTGTTCAAATTGGCTCCAAAAAGGCAACCAATCCTTAATTTCCCCGCCAAATTTCCTGAATTCCAGCTTAGGTAAAGTAAATTTTCGTCTCATAGTACTATTTTCATAATTACTTAAAATAGCATCAGTTTGAATTTGCCCAGATGATTGTATTCTCGCCAATTCTAAATCATGATTCAATCTTAATTTCTCTTTCTCCAGTTCTGCTTCTTTTTCTAGCTTTAATGCCTCAGCTTCTTTTTCTAGCTTTAACTTCTCGAGTTCTTTTTCTTTTTCAGCTTGTTTTTCTTCTTTCAAAGCTTGTTCTTGTTTTTCTTCTTTCAAATCTTGTTTTTCTTCTTTCAATTTTCTTTCCGCTATAGCATTTTCTAAGATATCTTTCACAAATTCGGGATCCTTTTCATACTCTTTACTATTTAAAATCAGCTCTTTTAAGCTTGCTATTGTGAACGTCGAAGGCAAAGTCTCTCCAATTTCTTCGGCTACCCATTTCAAATCTTCTTTTTTAAATCCTTTAACGGTTTTAAACATCTTTTTAATCTTAATATAATCAAAATAATTTTACTTCACTTGAAAGGTCCTGTCGCAGTGACTCCAGTATTTTTATGTAAAGCAACGGAATAAGCACCGCAAATTACTAGCTTTTCTCTTACTAAATTAAACTGTATAAAAGCGGACGCCTGTACTACTTATTTACACTTTAAAATTATTAAAGTAGCATCACTTATGCTCGTATAATAATTCCCTATATCTATAACATTAAACACAGTAAAATTATTCCTACAGTAAAAAGTAGTTCACTAAAATTAAGAACTCAAACTATATGAAAAAATGCAACTAACATCGTTGCTAACTTTATTCTATTCTATTTCTTGAATTAAAAAACAAAAACGATGGATGCCACACGCATCACATAATCTTTACATTTTAACAAATTTTGAAGATAGCACGCGCTCATATTTCACATAAAAATTAAAAGCATTAAATTCATTTAACTCTTTTTTTCTTTGACATATTGTTCAGCACGTGAACTTACAAAAAAATAGAGGATAAATAATAAACAAATTTATACACTGAAATCGAAAATGGCTCAGTTATAACATATATGTTCCCGCCCAAAATAGTGTAAAATTGTTATTAAGTTGTCGAACATTAAAACAGACATTTCATGTCATAAACTATATAGTATTTAATGCTGTGTTTTTCAATGTGATATCAAATACAAGGATTTCTATAATATTGTTCTGTTTTTGTTTTGTGTTACGTGCTATTAATATTCCTATTCAACGAAAGGCAAAGCTGCGAATAGGCGTGTAGAGTCAATACCTCCTATAATAATGCCTCCGAGCTGAACTTTACGTCATGGAAGATCGACCGATTTTATCCAATGAACATTTACTATAATATATGTCGAATCGTGGGGATTGGATGTAATCGGCCGATCTTCCGTGACGTAAAACTCAGTCCGGAGGCATTATTACTGGGGGTGTTGGTAGAGTCCCACAGGTGTTAATGAGTGAAGCAAATCGTGGAAGAGTGAAGTCTACCTTGTAGGTTCGTGAGTGGAGTGAGCAGTTAGTGGCTCGTGAGTGGAGTGAGCAGTTAGTGGCTCGTGAGTGGAGTGAGCAAACCAATAAAGTTTATTCTAGATGGATAAAAAAGGGCGTAGTGTAAATTAAAGGAACTCACTGAGTTATTACCATAGACGAATTAAAACTATTATAAATAAAAGTGCTCACCACTTGGCAGTGCTCCCTAATTTTTTAATTACGCAAATTTGAAAGGTGTGTGCACCGGCTTCAACAGACCCCATTGTATTAAATATTTAAGTTAGGAAACAATGAAGAAGCTTCTACTTATAAAACCAATAAAGTTTATTCTAGATGGATAAAAAAGGGCGTAGTGTAAATTAAAGGAACTCACTGAGTTATTAACATAGACTAATTAAAACTATTATAAATAAAAGTGCCTACTACTTGGAGCTTTAATATTAAACTTTCGAAGCCCGTCGGAACTCTAGGTATTCGAAGAATGCTCTCGACTCCAACACAACTTTCAGAGAGTAGCTATGTACCACGATTTAATTTCATTAAACTCTAGTCTTCGAAACTATCCTTGTTACGGTCGCTCACTCTTCGATCGCACTTCACAATATTAATAACTATAATCCACTAGCTACTAACTTATCGCTTCGAACACTCCACAGCAAACTCCAACACCAACACTATACGATGCAAACATCACACTCTTTAAACTCCTTCCAAACAGACAACATCATTCACTTCGTTTCACCCAATTTCTTCTTTAAAACTAGGCATATTCAATCATCTTTCTCAATCTACGTAGATCCTAATTTCCTTTTAGACACTCCATGCCTACTTTAAATCACCTATACTCGACCCCTTCAATCTAGCAATTTCACCTCTAACGTCGCAAAATGACGCGGGATCCAACTTATATTTTCCCGACCTCAATCAACATCTTAATCCTTCACTACTGATTTAAAATTTCTTCAACCCGACGCTACGTCTATCTTACAAATTTAATAAGAAAATTATACGTTGAAAAATATACAAGATGATTCACAATACTAAATTAAAGAACAGGTGTAGAATCAATATTTAAGAATTTCTTCACACTCTATAAAATTAATGAAAGCACTACCAGTTTCTAAAGAACGTGGCCTTTCTTCTTCAGATGCAAAACACGTGCTACTACTACCTTGGAGGCAAAAACAAGGCTGGAAGCAAGACAAGACACACAGTCCATACAGTGTTCGTCTGGAGTATGGTGAGTTTGTCAGTGCGTATTTTTCTTAACCTGTGTACAATTTATCTCAAGATTGTAAAGACATTGGACTAGTTTTACAATATCACTCACGATATTGGCAAGAAGCCTATTTGAAAACTTCGTAAATTTTGTAAAATTTAAGGTTTGCATAACATAGAAAAATATAGCAAGTTTTTTGAATAAACATGCATTATAATAATTACTTTTATTGCAAAAGCGTTGGAGAAAAGTTTTAAAATATCATTAAGGATTTTAGCATTAACTTCATTGAGGATGAATATTCTGCATTCAAAACTTTGTAAGTTGTTCGAGAGTTACGATTTTCTCAACTTGGCAGAATAGGGCAATATTTCATATAAACCTCAATTATGGTGTTTTTGGTGTTTTGGGAGTGCGGCCGATTGATTGCACATGAGTCCTCAGAATGAGAGAGAGTGTCCCCGTGGGGGGTCTTTCTAAGCGGTCCTATCCCGTAATTATGCGAGTTCTGGAGAAAACTACGGAAAACTCCGAATGACTAGGCCGACGAGTGCGACCTGGATCGAACCCGGCACTTCACGTCTACTAGCTTTGTGCGCAGAACCGCTCGGCAACTGGTGTGCCTCAATCATGGCGATTATTGCTGTTGAAATATTATATAGTTACGAGAAAAATACAATATGAAATTGATTCTAGTAAAATAGTCAGAAAAACAGGATAAGATAAAAGTATCGAAACTGAGAGATGTTGTTTAATGGTGGGATATTTCATTTTGTGACCGTACCGAGTTAGCAGTAGATTTCGTTACTCTTAATATAAATAGTCTCTTAATATAATAGAAATTTCATGAGTCTTAATATAACAAGAAATAAATTTTTTGAAAGTATTTTTAAAAAGAAAATGTGATATATGAGGTGTATGCATAATAAATATATTTATATGTACGCACAAAAATTTTATTTTTTAAAAAGTTGTTATTTAATATTTATGTTAACAAAAGTTCTACATTTCAGTTCTACATTTTGTTAACAAAAGTTCTACATATTTAACCCACACGCTTCTTATAAACAAAAAGGAAATTAAGATAGAAAAAAAAAATAGCAATGTTAAAAACGGAAAATAAAAATTTTCAGAGTTTAACATAGTTCCAGCATATCATATTCTCTTCGTAAAGAAAAAATCAAATCGTGTATTTTAAGGATCAATTTCATTATAAAAACGTCGGACTAGTTTTAAAATAACATGTATGATTTTGGCATGAACACCATTGAATGTTAACAGTCTTCTTTAAAAACTTTCTAAGTTATTCCCAAATTTACGATTTTAAAATAGCAGAATAGGGCAATATTTCACATAAACTTGCTTTACGGAATATATAGCACTTGGAATATTATGGAGTAGACAAAAAACTAAAATATGAAACTTGATAAATTAACTGATAAACTAACCAAAAAACAATCTTGATAAATTAAGCATAAAATAATGATAAGGTAAATGGATCGTAGCGAAGAGGGTAGCCTAGTGGATGGGTCATTTAAGTCTGCAGCGATACCCTATAATAGATATTTGAGAGAATAAACAGAAACTGTACAGAGTCTGCTCATGTCAAATAGTTTATTTATTTATTTATTTTTTTTTTTATTTATTTTTTTTTTTTTTGTAAGAAAATAATTTTTTTATTAACTTTTATTAGCATTTACGTTATTTTTCTTGCGTACATTAACATTAAAATTTTATAAAACGTTCTGTACAATTTTATCAATAAATATTTCGAAAGCATTTTTGGAAATAATAGTAATAAATTATTTGTATGACGTATATTGTATATACCTTTTTGTACGTATAATAATTTTATTACTTTCTTTTATATATAGAGAGAGAAAGTACTGGATTTGTAAAATTTTTCCAACTCCATTTTTTGATGGATTTACACGTTTTGGGGTTTCCTTAACACGATTTGAATGTTTTTTAGAAAACGTCTGACTGTGTGTATGTCTGTAAGTGTGTATTACAAATGTTGTGGACGCTGTGTCTCACGAACCAATGAACGAAATTTAACCTAATTTGGTACAGTCAAACCTCGTTAACGTGAATCTAAAGGTGATAAAAAATTAGTTCACGTTATCAGTAGTTCATGCTACCAGTATCTAATCTTCATATAACTAAAATAATCTTCATTTTGACTAGGATTGTGGAAAGAATTCATGTTAAAAGTAATTCACGTTAACAGTGTTTACGTTAACGAGGTTCGACTGTATTTGTTTGGAACCTGACAAAAACTGATGCTGATTAAATTTGGGATCAATCCCTTAACAGGCGGCGCTGTGATCTCATTTTTTCTAAATTTTTAACATGGCAGTATAGGACAAAATTTCGTATAAATGTACATAATGGGAGTAATTTTTAAATTGTGATTGTAAAATTAATATGAATTATGTATAATAGTAGTAATAAACTATAGGAAAAAGTTTGTGCGGTGGAAGCATCAATTCTCCACCCCCCCACCCCCCCACCCTACCCTGGAGTGGAGATAGCCCCTCCAGGGAGTGTAAATCTTCAATACGGGTATCTTTCGAAAGATTTCGTCAATACCTTTTAAACGAGTGGTTCAACCATAGATCTGTGATAATTTAAAACAAAAGTTATCGATTCTTTTTTCATTTTTAACCCCCCTCCCCCCCCCCGCAAAAAAAAAGGAAAAAATCTTTTGATGTTGGCACAAAATTGACTTTCTTTCGGCATTTAGTATTACAATTCTGTCAGATAAAAATCGTCTGCATTTATCATGGAAAATAACTTTCAGAAATATTAATTTAATAAATCATTTTTATAGCATGAATTTTTATAAAATTTATATAGAAGAAAGTCTTGTGGTGGCCACAACATACTAGTTTTTATATAAGTTTTGAGATATTTAGTATGATAAGAGGAGCTCTAAATTTTCTCAAAATATTTTCCACACCGTCTTCTCATAAATAAAAAAGAAATCAAGATGACTCGAAAAATAACGAAGATATAAAAACGGAAATACACCTGAAAGTAAACATTTTGAGAGTTTAACATTATCTCATCATATCATATTCTCCTCGCGAGGAGAATATATTTTTGCTACCTTTCTATTTCTTCCTTGAAGTTGTTTGTACAACTCGGTTAGTGCATTCCCTCCCCACTCACTTCATGCATTCTAATTTTACTTTATAATCCTCATTTTCGTCCCCAGTACCTTTTTTTGTTTCGACCTCAAAATTTCTTATTTATCATTATTTATTTATTTATTTATTTATTTTTTTTTTCGCATATTAAATTTCTCAACGCCAATGTAGGTCTCCTTATAAAACTGATCTGAAAAAAAAAAAATAAATAAATAAAATAAATAAATAAATAAAAAATTCGTGATCTGTTGCTATTTTTGCTGATTCTTATGTAAAATAACCTCCTGAATCCGAATATGACTCCCATTTTGCTCAGTCACTCATCGTTTTCTAGATACACCACTCCCTCCCTCAATTTATTTCCCTGTTCGATAATTTTATGACCATGAATTTGATATGAAGGATGAAAACTAATTAATTTAACGCCATATATATATAAATATATACAGTAACCGCCGCTTAATAAAATCATTGGTTAATAAAATCAGCCGCTTAATCTGATCAAATCGCCAGGACCAGAATCAAATCAATACAAACAACCTTTAAATCCGCCGCTTAATAAAATCAGTATCGCCGGTGAATAAACTCAAAATTATCTCCTCAACAGCCAATAATATCATTTATGCATACAGAAAAAAAATTATATATATATATATATATCTGTACTGATAAGTATAAAGGATTTAAGTCCATATTCTTGATTTTTCAGGAAACGAAAAATAAAATTAAACTGTCTAAAAACAAATCAGAAGAATCGATTAGGGAAAAGGGATTATGTTGATTTATACCCTTTATACCATTCAGCGATTCTCAACCTTCATTTAAAAACAGGAAAAAACTGAATTAAATATTTTATACCATACATGAATGGTAAATTTCTGATTTGAACTTTCTTTTTTACCAATCGATTTTCTCAAAGACTAAATGACATAGACTTAAATCCTTTATACCAATCGATTGAGAATATTTTTCTGAGTCTGACTATGTACTTAATTCAAAATCGACATTTTTGGACTTAAACCCTTTATACTTATCAGTACAGATATATATATATACATATATTATTATTATTTTTTTAATAGAAAAAGAAATTAAAGCACAACAAACCCTTCGTTATCGCTCATTGTTGAAGATTTTACACTTGCAGCACAGTTACAAATTAAACACGCTCCATAACTTATCTCCGTAACAATTTCAAGGAACGTATTCTAAAAAGCGCAGTAATAAAATAGAAATTTAATTTGAAATGTTTTATTTTTTCTAATTATTAGAAGGCAATATCTAGTTCTCATTTTGAAATCACTGTCATTCATGAGGTTCAAACGAAAAGATTTTAAATTTATAAGAAAAGCGTGAACTTTTGGTAAAGTAATTATGATTTTCCTCTAACGAAAGTGCACGGGAACTTAGAATGCATTTACTTATATCGAAGAAATAATTATCTACCAAAAATTAATTAATATTGTTTACTAATTCCATTATTCGTCACCTTTTGAAGTTTCTTTCGAAATTCAGGGAAGTAATACCTTTTCTTTAAAGTAATAGAATATTTGGAGATCTCTTCATTACGAACATAGCGACGGTGCTCATTTATTCTATATTTCAAACGTCTCCTAGTTTGACCAATGTAACCAAAATTACACGACGACCATCGGATTAAATAAATGCCAGAATGGTTTTCAGTAGGAATGGGATCTTTAAGAGAAGATAATTTTATTTTGTTGGCGGGTTTGTAAATGACTTTGAAACCAAACGGTGGAAGAATTTTAGAAATTTTAAAAGAAAGTGATGAATAAATAGGTAAAACAACTCACATGAGACTGAGATTTTTCAAATTGGCAGCAGAAAGTTTAGGATCATTGAATTTGTATGGAGCTTTATCTATAATAGAAGGATTATATAGACTCAAGAAAGAGCAAGAGATTTTAAATAATTAATTTCTTCCGAAAGACTAGACGGATCACAACAAATGTGTAAGACACGAAAAACATAAGTATAGAAAGCTGACATTTTCTGTTGAGGGGAGTCGTTACAGAGAGCATGCGGCGTAAGAGAGACAGACAATGGTTTTCTAAAGACAAGTGGTTGAGGAACAATCCTTGTCTTTACACACAAAAACATCTAGGAAATGCAAAGAGTAATCCTTTTCAATCTCGAAAGTGAATTGAATGCATGGGTCAATCGAATTGACCACTGGAAAAATCGACATCAGAGGGAGCAAGGACGAAAGTGTCCTCAACATACCTAAACCAGTGAGGAAATTTACATACAACGAAGAGTTTTTCTTCAAAATGATGCTTATAAATGTCGCTTAGCAAAGGAGAGAAATGATTTGCCCATTGACATACCCTCATTTTGGGTTTTGATTTTTCTAAAACTAACATAATTTCATCTCCTGTCTCCTCTTCCCATTTGGATATTCATGAAGCTTTTTATATATTTAAAAATTCGAAAAATCTTAATAATGAAATTTCTCCCACTCCCTTCATGTCTGATTCTTGGAAATTACTCTCATAAGTTCGATTTTCATTTAATTTTGTTATTTTTTCGATTTTTCGATTTTACATGTTTTAATGTTATTTATTTATTATTATTTTTTAATTCGTAATTCTGCTCACACCAGTATTTATATTTACATTCGTCTTCATATATTCTTTGCTCTTCTTTGAAAACCATTTTGTGCGTTAACGCTTTGGCTGCAGCACTCGTGCCTACTTTGCTTGCCTGACGAAGGGTCGTATGTTATTTCGACTCGAAACAATTGTTATGAATTTATTCTATTTTATGGTGTTTATTCAAAGTTTTGTAATTATTACTTTAAAATGCCAGTTCTGTGGTGCTTTCTTATTATAAATGTTTTATGATGCTTTAAATTTGTTTGAAGAAAAAGTTTATAATTTAAATTAAGAGCAAATACAAATATTTTATAGTGCTTTAAATTTGGTTGAAGATAAAGATTATTATTTAAATTAAGAGTAAATACAAAAGTGTAAATTTAAATATTAAAAATGCACTATTAATAATATAAACTACAGTCGGTAACAAAAGTGTCCGAACTCTAGCAAAAATTCTTATGTAAAAAAAGTACACTTCATACGGTTCTGTTAAATAAATCCTTATCGAATCAGGTCCTTAGACTGACTAAGAAGAGGATTCGACAAGGATTTATTTAACAAAACCGTATGAAGTGTACTTTTTTACATAGGAATTTTTGCTAGTGTTCGGACATTTTTGTTACCGACTGTACATAAATGTTAAAACACAAATAAATATATTATTATTATATTATTATTTATTTTTTATTTTAAGTTATAAATTATTAATATTTAAATATATATATATATATATATGAAATAAGGAAAATAGATATGCGTTTCGATTAACATTACATAAATATATTTTAAAAAGACATAGTATAAAAATAAAACATCAATATATATATATATATATATATATATATATATATATATATATATGCCTTTTTAGTAACTAAAAAATACTTAAATTTTCTTTCTTTCTTATCCTCTATCACTCCAACAATTTTCTGAAATTAAGTTTACTCACTACAAAATGAACTCCGCCTTTAGGCAGTCTTATAAAATAATGATTAAAATCATATTTGTTTGCTTAACTTTGTAATGATTGTTACTTTACAATTACCAAAGTTCGGTTTAGCTTAACATAAATACATTAATGAAATATAAAAGACATAAATAATTTACAATTCATTTTATTTTATTTTATATGCAGATAATAATAAAATCTAAAATCAAAATTTAAATGAAAAAAAAAAAAAATCTTGTGATACATAAAATAATGTATAAAAATGTGTTTTAAAATTTATTTAAAAAGTATAATTATTCGAATATGTTAACATGAAATAATTGTAGTACATAATCAGTCAGCTTTTAAAATTATTTTAGTGTTCTTTTAGTCACACTAACAACAAGCTATGAATTAATAAATATGTTCTGTACCATATTATAAAAAATTTCTTTAATTATTGACATAATAAATTTAAATATCCCTGCTTAATTATATTTAAAAAAAGATTAATTGAAATTTCGGAAAAAAAAGTAAAATGTAAAATTTTTCTTGTAAAAAAAAAAAAAAAAAAAAAAAAAAAAATGAACTTACAATTATTTTTTTAATTTTAATTTTAGAGCTGCATAGGATAAAATTATTAAAATAAATAAAATTTTATTTGAAAAGAAGTTTATTGTTAATTATTGTTTACGAAAGTCGTTACATGAAAACTTACATTTCCATTTTTTTTTTTTTTTTTTTTTTTTTTTTTTTTTTAATTTCCATCCATTTTTAATCAAAATTTAGAATAGTTCAATTTACGTTTAATCAAAAGCAAGAAATTCTTACTTAATCAGGATATAAAAGATAATTGAAAGTTGTTTCTTTTTCAAAACTTTAGAAGAAAGTTTGAAGAAATAAGAGGAAAACAAAATGCTAACGAGATCATGATAAACTTGAGAAAAGCTTCTTTTAATTTATTTACAAAGAAATGTTGTAACATTTTTCTGAAAAATTTTGCTGGAGAAGTATCATAAAAATAAGAATTCGCAGTTTATTGACGTTGAATTTGTAAATATTTAATATTGCAAGGTTTTTTTTTTTTTTTTTTTTTTACAATTAATATATATAATGACCCTCATCTGTCATTCACGATTCCGGTTTACACCGCTTCAAAACAGAGACTTTTGGCAGCAATTTTTTTTTTTTTTTTTTTTTTTTTTTCCGTTTGTTCAATTTAACTTACGAGAACATACATATCATTTTCATACATGTTTTGTATCGCACATATTGTTATTTATTCCCTCTAAAACCTTGAAAAACTATTCAATTATAATGTTTAAATGTTTAATTAAATATAACGGATCACTGGCTATTATAAACATGAACCTATAAATAGAATTATGTAACTTCATGATTATAAACAACGCAATGCCAAATAAAAACAAACATAAACTGTTGCCATTCAGAAAATACAAATTCCAAATGGACAACTCTTTAATTGCGAATGAACGACTCTTTGACTGTTTCATTAAAAAAAAACGCTTAAAATATTTCTAAAACATATGGACAATATTCCTGTGACGTCACAGTAGGTAAAATCGCCGAACACGTGACCGATATTTTGTAAACAAACTAGATTCAAGATGCTATTTTATTGTTACGCATAACATTTTCCTAAATATTTCTCCAGTGAAACTTAATAATCAGATATCTGTTCAAACAAGAACAAAAGAGAAATGTAAACAACTGAATCGAATGATAAAGTTAAGACTATTCCATATCGTAAAATTCCAGAACATTTTATGTACACACACACACACACACACACACACACACACACACACACACACACACACACACATATATATATATATAATGGATAAAAGATTAATAAGAACATTTTATACAGACACGCATATATATATAGACATCAAAGCTTAAATAATTAGAATTTCAATCACTTTAATAAAGTAATTTATTAAATGGAACATCCATTTAAATTTGTTAACATCGCCACAGTTCACATGGCAACTTTTAATATTACATATGTTGATTAATATGAAAGTATATTACTAAAACTGGATTAAAAACAAAACAAAGGTATCACTATATCACTCTTACTTCAATTTTATATAATCTGTAACTCTTATAAATAATATTGCAAGATAAAAATTTTCAAGCCACAATGCTTTTCTATGGTAGAGTTGAGGATTGTTTGCCTAACCAGCTGATATTCTTGTAGCCTCGAAACCAAAGTGGGAATATGGTCCATTAAAACCTTAAAAATCTTAAAATATTTGTAAAAACATATTAAAGTCTTTAAATATTTTTATCAAGCTTCATTATTTGTTTACATTGTAAGGTATGATTGGCGTCGAGTTCAGTACGTAAATGTCGCCAGTTGATTTTAGTTTTGAAATTAGTGTAAAGTTATAGTTGGGATAGAATGTTTGGTTGGGCAAGTAAAGGTCACCAGTTGAAATGAATATTGAAAGTAGGGTAGTCTAAGGTGATAATGTCGAGTCAAGATAAAATGTTCGGTTGAGAATGAGAAAGTCCCTAGCTGGATCCTGGATATTTTGGCGATGTTGTGGGTAAGAGTTGGGAGTATAGAGTAGGTTGGGAGTATAGAGTAGAGGTGAATTTGGGTTAGCATGGAGAGTCTGTAATTATTAGATAGTTAGTTAGAAAATACGCAAGCAAAGTGATGACGTCACTAGGCGTCAGTGGATGCAAGAAAAATATTTCCTATGTTAATCGCCCATTGGATTTTTTGTAAAAAATTATTAAATTTGAGGAAAATTATTTCCCGATTTTAATTCCCATATTTCGGTATGGATGTGTATTAGTTATCGTGTGCATGCGTTAGATTAAGTTGTTTTTGCTGTAAAATTGATAAAATTTAAATTTTAAATTTCAAAACTTTAGAAGAATAAAATAGCAAACTTCCATATTCGATTGAAAACATAAGCATTTCATTTCAAAGGATGATATTTACACAATAAATATTCAACTAATATACTAATTAAAAGGAAAATGATAAATATTCTATCATAATTTGAAGTCAAATTTGTTTTCAAAAGTCTAAATAAAGTGTCTGATATAAGATACTCATATGTTGCAGCGGAATAGATTTAATATATCTGTCATCCTTGGCGGAAAAAATATATCGCCAAATTATTTGGCGAACATATTTTATTCCTTTCAAAAATCATGGTTATTTTAACAACTTATATTAAGAGAGCGATGAATTATATGAAACAATATTTCGTACAATACATATTACGAAAATAAACATCTGGCATGTATATTTTCGTAGTATGTTTTTAATCGCCAAATACAAAAAACGCCAAAGATGACACAGTTTTGAAATTTAAAATTTTGTCTATTTGACAGCAAAATAACTCAATCTAACACAGGGATACGATAGCATATCTATACCCAAATACGGGTATTAAAATCGGGAAATAATTTTCCTCGATTTTTAATTATTTTTTACAAAAAATACAATGGACGATAAATATAGGGAATCTTTTTCTTGCATCCACGGACGGTCAGTGACGTCACACTTCGCTTACGTATTTGGAAACAGGATCTTCGATAGTCTTAAAAAAAAGTATTTTATTAAAATGAAGTGAATCGTTATTTACTTCCTCTTACCCATAGGGTCGAGAAAGTATTGTTTTAGGGTCAAATTTTCGAACGTGAGTTTTTGTTATACTTACATGTTCTGAGGTCCCCTGAATACGAAAATCACGTTTTTAGCGAATGGTCTCTGTGTCTGTCTGTCTGTCTGTGTGTCTGTTATCAGCATATCTCAAGAACAAATAGTAGCAGAAATTCCAAACTCGGTATTCTAAATGTGTATCATATAGGGATGCTACAGTAAGCTTTTCGTTAAGATGAAGCAAATGGTTCGTGTACAGGGACATTCAAATACATTACGTCTATGGGGGAAATTGCAGGTAAGTAGAATTTAACATCTATAGACTGCACCAAACCAAATGAAACGAATACATATTTTTTGTAATAGAGATAGTCAACTGGGAATTTTTTTTGTGTATGTAGGAGCCTCGCCTCCCCCCCTGGGGTAGATGTCCTCCCTCGAGTGGAGTAAATTTTCATGATGGGTATCTTTCCAAAGAGCTCGCCAATACCTTTAAAACGAATGGTTGAACCATCGATCTACGATAATTTAAAATAAAGTTATTGATTCCTTTCATTTTTAACATTTTCTTTTTTTTTTTTTTTTTTTACTTTAATATTGAGAATAAATTCAACTTTTTTTTTGGATATTTAGTGTTATACTATTTCTCTAATATGGAAATCGTCTGTATTATCATACAAAATAACTTTTTTAAATAATAATTTTAATAAATTATTTTTTTTAACTGAATTATTTTTTAATAACCGAATTAAATTCTATATAAATGTAGGTGCATTAATAAAACGGGGGGTTGAGGGGGGCCAGAATTTATTATCATATAAAACTCTTCCGAAGCCTAATTTGAATTGTTTAACATAGGTTTACGTAACAGTACTCTTTATCTTACCTCTTAATCTCCAACCTGTACTTATAGCATTAAATTTCAGGTTAAGAGAAACTCGTGTGAGTGACACACTAGATTATTCTTATTATGAGGACTTTAAATAGAGCACTTAAAGGAACACTGGGATGTGTTGTATATATATATATATTGAATATATTGAATATATATATATATATATATATATATATATATTCAAGTATATTTCATACACACTATCAAGTATTTGAACACTTTCGAATTTAGTCATTTTGTCAAATATCTAGAAAAGTTATTTTGGAATCATCTTGAAGCATTGGTAGCGTAAAGAACACGTTATACCTCATCTATTTCAGCAAAAGTTGTGTCCTGTAAACGAAAAGGGGACCAGTAAAAAGTTAAAGAAAAATCAAAATGTTTTGGATCGCCCTGTAAAAGATAATTCTTGAAATGCATTTTAGCTATAGCATGTGATTAATAAGAATTTTCTCATTATTTATATAAATTTGTAAGAGGCTACCACTTATATTCATGGATATATGACGGTTCTTTTAAAACATTGAAAAAAAAAAAATCCACTTTTTACTTCCATTACCCTACTACCGTAGGTAATGGAAGTATTGTATTCGGTCTGAAAATTCGATATCGAGATTTCACCTGATTTACACGTTTCAAGATCCCCCGAGTCCAAAAAAGTGACTTTTGGCAATTGGCCAGTGTGTATGTGTGTGTGTGGGGGGGGATATTCTAGCTATTATATCTCGGAAACTAATAAAGATAGAACTACGAAACTTCAGAGTTGAGACAAGTCTGGTATACGTCCGAATTTTCCAAATTTTGGTGAAAACTGAAAAACAGAAAGTGGGACACCCGAAACAGGAAGTGGGACCGTAAGTCCGTATCTCAAAAACGGCTCTAACGATTTTCTTCAAATTTGCTATATAAACACTTTATTAGATGTCCTTTCGAATGGCTTAGTTGGTTAGTTCAGGAAAATTGATTGGCGTCCTGTATAAATAGCTCAATTTCAGGTTTCGTAAGGGCTGTACGGATTTTATTCAAACTCGCCATATTAACTCTCTTTTAAATATGCTTTTGTATGTAATTATTGTTTTCCTGCCAATTATTGAGTTTTGGTAAAAGTTGGTATCTCAAAAACGGCTCTAACGATTTTCTTGAAAATTTTATATAAATCCATTTATTTCTTATGTATCACGTAGTTATGAGAGGAACATTAACAGCTACCCTGTTTAAGTAGGTCAGAAGTTTAGGTAGATCTCGAAAATTGCTGTTTCAAAAAATAACTGTGCCATTTTTTTTCCTTATTTTTTACCTCGCTGTATGTAAGCTTCGTTTTATATGACTTTACACGTGTATAACATTTACCTTACCAGAAAAATATTAGGTTTGTACTTCTTTAAGTTACTATCACTTTTAGATCTTCTGATCACATTATCTCCAAAAATGCATACAGTATGTGTAGTCGTGTGGTTGTTTCACACGAGATTTTTTAATTATAACACGTAAGGTATTAGACCCAGGGCGAAGATATTTTCAGAAAATTTGGCATACTTTATTAGACACAGCATACTGCAATCAGAATAGAGATTTATGGTAACCATAAAATTTAGCTTACAAATACGTTTCATGTTTCTACTTGCGCATACTTGCCAATCATTTCATTAATAATCGTAACACTGCTTACACCCCTTTAAAAAAACGCCCCCTTTTCTACACCACTTTATTTTTAGAGCGAATCACTCTATATGCAAATTCGATTAAATAAGAATAAAATTACTTTAAAAAAAGACTGGTGTGAAAAAAAGGCGGGTACTAAAAATGTTACGATTCATGATGAGATGGTTGGCAAGTATGCTTGCGCACTTATCTGAGCAAAGGCTGAACTAAAGAAGAAAATAATTGCTTATTTATTTCTATATAATAAGTAAATTAGAATATGCTTATAAAAAGTTTTATGTAAACAAGATAAATAAATTAACTAATAAGTTAAAATTAAACAGAAATTCTTTTCTTTTATCAAAAATGTCAAAAAATTGTAAATTATACAGGTCTGCGATGATTTTTTTTCAAGCTTATGTGTTTTTCTGATGTATTTTCAAATGCAAACTAAGGGTAAAAAATATTCAAAATTTTCATCACGCACACTCTTGACAGAAAAAGGTACAATTTGACAGAAATGAACTTGAAACTCCACTTACACGCACTGAGAAAAAAATATATACCGCCTTCCTCTAGAACGAATAAATGGTCATTTTCTAAATCCATAAACTAGAAATATACATTTCTGAGCTATGCGTATAAGGCATACTAATAAGCTCAATAGACGAAATGATCGAGAATTTCTAGTCTACACATTTCTAGATGGTGAAACAATATTCTGAATATTCTGAATCTTCTATAGTGCAAGAAATTCTCGCTTGATTTTCTAGAAATGGTTCATACACCAAGATTATAGTTGCTAAATCTCGCCTTTTGTACTCGCATTTATTTGCAGAGATTTTTAAATAAGTTTGACCTCGATAATACAGGCAAACGCTCTAGAATTCAATTAGGGGTTTCTAGAACTCGCTTTTAGTGAGGACTAGAATTTATAGGGATGAAATGGAATTATTTTTTCTAGAGCCACAATTTAGATTCTAGATGTCAGTTACAGAATTTTTGTCAGTGTGATTTCCATCTTAGTTAGTTCTCGGAAAAATCTAAGCGATGTGAATGATGAAGAAAGAGAGAGAATTCATGAAGACACCAAAGACATGGAAAGAAGGCATCAGGGCTGATGGAATATTAACATGTTAGCAGAACTAATCGGAACTTCAATGTTAAGGAACATGCATACTGAGAAAAAATACAGTAACTGACATCTAGAATCTAAATTGTGGCTCTAGAAAAAATAGCTCCATGTCATTCTTATAAATTCTAGTCCCCTTGGAAAGCGAGTTCTGGAAGCCCCTATTAGAATTCTAGAGCGTTTGCCTATATTCTCGAGGGCAAAGTTATTTAAAAATCTCTGCAAATAAAAGAGACTACAAGAGGCGGGTTTCTGCAACTATAATCTTGGTTTTTGACCCAATTCTAGAAAATCAAGCGCGAATTTCTCGCAATACAAAATATTCAGAATATTTACAGTATTCAGAATATTTTTTCACCATCTAGAAATGTGCACACAAGAAATTCTCGATAAATTCGTCTATTCAGTTTATTGGCGTGCCATATGCGCATAGCTCGGAAATCTATATTTCTAGTTAAGGGATTTAGGAAATGGTCACTTATTCATTTTAGAGAAAGGCGGTATATATATTTTTTTTTTTCTCAGTGCACTTTCAAAAAATAATGTGCTAATAATAGCTAGTTTTAATGCATTTTATACATAAAACGTTTCGATTCTGCTATAGATTCTGTATCAAATATTCAGATTTTCATCCTTACTTTGTGAAAAACCCTTAGTTGATAGGACAAGCAAGGATTTCTGAATTCAGCGGATCAGAAAACATTAGACACGCACAAAGTATTGGGAAAAAAAATTGCATCCTGTGTATAACTATACTGATTTTTACATGCAAAAAGTTAATTTCATTATTAATTATAACAATTTTAGTTAAGAAAATATTAGTACACTGTTAAAAATTTCAATTCAAATTTTAACCATTATTTGCAGTAAAGTTATAAGCAATACCATAATAAGGTTTAACCTCACTTTTAAGTTTTCAACTTTCTACGATTGAATTTAAGCTGCACCAAAACTTGGAGCTGCCATACATCAACTTACAAAGGGGAATATTAATCAGTAAATTTCCTATTCAAACCAAACCAAGTTTAGATTAAAGAGCGTGGTCGAAAACATAGGGTGAAGTGCAAATTTTGTGCAACAATTCACCCATGGGCCAAGATAAGACCCTAGAAAATTCAGCCCCTTTTACCAAATCAACGAAACAGACAGAATTATCGGGCAAGAAAGCGTGGCAGAGTGCCAGAGGTTTTCACTTGAGACCAGAAGGTGTTCAGTTTTATCCCTGTCTCGGTTGAATTTTGATTTTGATTTTGATTTATTTTTTCATTTTTTAGTTAAAACATAAAACCAATATTATGCTCAAGATAAATTTATCAAATCATGGTAAAAGGTTAAACCATCAGGTGGTTGCAGTTGTTTCATTACCAGTTTTAGCTCAAACTAACACCAAAATTTTATCAGTGTAGGATAATTAACAGATAAAGAGTTAATTAGTATCATTAAAATAAAAAAACTATAATAACATCTATATCTCTGCAAAATTTTAGATCATTACTAATAGAGAAATTCCTTTCGTAAAAATATAGGCAAAGATCAGGTAAATATTTTTACTAAGGTTCAATTTTTTTAATTTGTTGTTTGAAAAAATTGCTTTTTAACATTAAATAATGACAAATACAAAATCCAATACAATGAGATCATTTATCTTTTTACGATATTTCAACAACAAAAGAAATTTTTTTCAGAAAAGTTTTGTAAGATTAGTGTTTCCTAAGTTTGTATTCGATCTCTTTAACGTTTTGTTTTCTTCTTCAGAATTTAATCAAACTTTCTTGTAAAGTTAAAAAAAAAAAAAAAAAAAAAAAAAAAACGAAAAAAAAAAAAGTTTCGATTATCTTTTATATTCTGATTACGTAAAGTTTCTTGTTTACGATTAAAGATATATTGAACTATTCTAAATTTTTTGATTAAAAATGGGTGGAAATTAAAAATAAATTCTTAATTGTTGTGTTTTCTTGTAACGACTTTTGAAAACAATGACTAAAAATGAACTTTTATACAAATAAAATTGTTTTTACTTTAATAATTTTATTGTATGCTACTCAAAAATTAAAACTTAAAACAATAATTGTAAGCTAATTTTTTTTTTTTAAATCTTTTATAAGATAAATGGATAATTACCACTTGTGTTGAAATAAATAGTTCCACTTATGTTTCCAAAATTTCTATTAATTTTTGATAAGATTCAGCATAAATTTTAAATTTATTATATCAATGATTAAAGAAAGTTTTTATAGTATGGTACAGCATATGCTTATTTTGTCACAGATCATAGTTAGTGCGATGAAAAGAACACTAAAATATTTTTTATGAATATTTTAAGAGGTAGCTGATTATTCTTAAAAATAGCTTCATGTTGACGTGTATTATTATTGATACTTTTTCAGTAATGTTTAAAACTTTCATTATACGCACATTTTTTATGTATCACGCTATATAGGGGAGCGTGGGGCTAGTTGTCACAAGGGTAAGTAAGAAGTAACACGCAATTTAAGAAACAGTTTGTAACATTTGTGATTAAATATTTTTATGATCATAATCCTTATGACGCGCTATATAATGTAAGCACAATCGGTGCTCCACAAAAATGGTTAATGAGAGGTTCTGTACACGTGCTTCCTTTTAGCTAGTTAGTGGGGGCAAAAATATTTCGTAAATTTTGATTAAAGGTGTGTTATTTTGTACTTTAAAGAATTGTTTATCGCTAATTATTTAGTCTGTGCGTTAAGTTATAAAATGCACGTTTATTTTTTTGTATAAATCGTTATATATTTTTACAAATAAACAAAATATCCAAAATCATACGATGGGGCAAGTTGAAACAAAATTTTGGAGCAAGTTGTAACATGTTAGAGGAGTGGCTTGTGGAGATGCCGACAGCCAGATCTCGAAATCTCCGCCCATTTTCAGGAAACTTTCTGAAATGAAATATTTTTGGCTTGTTTACCACAACTATGTTTATCCGGAAATATTTTCTGTGATTTATATAACAGTGCCGTGATTATTTAATAACGAATTATAATCACGATTTAATCACCAATTAGAGAATATTGTATAAAAATAGCGGTAGAAAAATAAACGCAGAAATTTCTCATTATAATGACAGTGTCCTGAAAAAGGGCGGATAATTCGAGCTCTGCTAAACCCACTCTGTGGCAGAAAAATGGGTATAATGATTAATTTGCAAAATGTGAGCACACATTAAAGGCATGAGAGGGAACAAAATATCATTTGCTTGAATTAATTTCAATTCTGACTAAGATTGACTTCCATGTTGATTTTATCTTTAATTTTATCTTTATTTTACTATAATCCATTTGATAAAATTGCTACTATACCAAGAATGTTATAATTTAATATTAGTTATTAATTGCATTTTTAAATAAATTAATAAACGATGGATGACAAAAAACATTTTGAAACATTGTCGTTTTTATTGTTAGGGTTCCCTTTGTATTCCTTACAATTTGCCTCAAATCCGGGGCAAATTGTAACAGGCAAATAATTTTGGAAAAATATTTTTTGTGCTAAAATTAGCAAAATTAACGAAAGTTTTTATTTTTTATTAATATGATAGATGAATGTGTATGCTATAGAAAACAGCAATTAGAAACAGGAAAACGTAAATACATTTCAAAATATGCTTAATTTTCCAAAAACTGTTACAACCCGCCCCACGCTACCCTATATATATATATTCGTTTAAACTTAATTTTTAGTATTTGTTATTAAATATATTTTAACAAAAATGAATTAAAATGAATTATTAATAATTGAGTCTTCTCTAAACCATTAATATTTTTAATTCAAATTAAATCAAAATTTCGTGATAATTAAATAACAACCGTAAGAAATTTAAACAAAGATAACTTTATGTAATATCTCCCCAAACAGCATTTCTCAAACTTAAAACAACAAGCGAAATTCGGCACTAAGTTTTGAAACTTCACAACCATAAGACAGTGAAAAATTGCATGTAATTATAATTTTGTGCAATTATTTAGTGAGAGCACCAGGAGAATGCAATAATTTATAAATATTTTATTTAATAAACAGCAGTGTTGACAGCTTGTAGACAATTTTAACAGCATATATAGTTACGCTCATTACTGACTGACTCTGTCACGCTTAAAAAGGCTAAGGCTTGAACTCTGTCTGTATGCGACCGCAAGTTAACACCTAATTTTCATACTTTAGTTAATTTAAAAAAATTTAATTGTCCGATCGATAAGCTGTTTAATCCGACGGATTCATAAAAATCGCCTCTTTCTTTGGTACCTTATTTGTAACGAATCGTTGATTAGATTTTTTAAAATTAATTAAAATGTGAAAATAGACATAGCTTTAAAATATACATTTAAATTTTTAATTGTTGCCCCCCGCCCTTTTTTTTTCTCATCATAAAATAAAATATGCTTTCACGGTGGAAAAAAATAATAATAATAATAAAGAAAATAAAATAAATATTAAATTTTCTCATACATATGAAAAAACGACGTCTATAAAATGATAATAACAATTTTAAATTTTAAAGGTAACGAAGATATGAATAATGTGCAAAATTTTGCACGAGCTTGCTAGCAAATTAATTATGTAAAGTGAGAAATAAATAAAATGAAATGATGTTTTTGTGAACGGGCGCCTTATTCGCCCTACTACTATCTAGTATTCAATATACATAATATATATATAAATAAATAAATAAAAATGAAAAATAGTAAAATAATGTTTGTCTACATGCAGAGCCTGATTAAGGGGGAAGCACACATTATTAAAACTTACACCGTTATTTTTTAACAAATACTTTCCTCCTATAATAAACACAAAATTCTCATTAAAAATTATTTTAAAAGAATTCTGGTGTCTAATAAAAGTGAGTAAATTGGATTGCTTCACACTGTTCATTTTTTATAAAAAAATATTTCCTCGTCAAAGCGTGGAATTTCTATGACATGAAGTAAAAAATAATTGTAAAAATATTCCGGTGAGAGCGGAGATAATGTGTGCTTCCCCCTTAATCAGGCTCTGTCTACATGTATCTTTGTCTAATCGACTTTAAGATATACCAAACGTCATTCTTGAAAATTAGAAGTAATGTATATTATTAAATCAAAATGTTTTTCTGTTTGTTCATCTTTGTTCAGCCCTTTCTTAATGTACTAGAAGTACACAAATTGACATACGGATCCAGAAGAACTTTCTAGAGGGGATAGAGAGAAAAAAAAAATGAAAAACCGCTTTCGTAAAAAAAAAACGTTTTTTAGATACTTGACATACTAAATTAAACACAGCATATTTCAATCAGAATGCAAAAAGTATTAAATAACTAATGAAATAAGAGCATTTTTGCTGTATAATTTTTAACTACGCATGCGCTAGCGTTAACTGAATTTAACTTGGGTAATTTATTAATCAGATGTATTGAGCAAGATATGCAAAAACCGCGAGCAAATGTTGTATAAATTCCAAAAGTTGCACGTGATTGAATTAACTGAATTTCATTTCTTCTCAAAGATAAGGAAAATTATAAGGAAATGATAAGGGAATTTATTTATGTTTATTTACAATCAACGAAAAAAATATTACTATTATTTGAATTAAAATAAAAATGTAAGTAAAACTCATTATAGATTAGTTTTTTTTTTTTCTTAGGAATTGAAATTTCATATTATTGTTTCTCCCACAAACAACTATTTCAATTTACATGATTTTTTGTTTCAGTAAATCAATACTTTTTCCTATTACATTATGCAAACTAAATTTTGTTAAAACTGCGCATGCGCAGTTAAAATTTATTTAGTAAAAATTCTCATATTTCTTAAGGCATATAATATTTTTGTATTTTGATTGCAGCATGGCATCTCTAGTGTAAAAGGCCAAGTTTTATAAAAGTGGCTTTGAATAGGGTTTAACACCAATCGATTTATAATTAAAAACGTGACTATTATTTTGCGGCTTTTTTAAAGAAATAATTTTATCTTTATGAATATAAACGTGGAGGCTTCATACAATTTTACATAGATTTTAGAAAAAAAACCTTACAATCACATTTTTACAGCCGAAATCTATTTCTATCATTACTCTTTAGAGGGTTATTACAAAACTTTTCATTCCTCTTTAATTTTTATTCCCCCCCCCCCCCCACTCCTCTTTTTTTTTTTTTTTTTTTTTTTTTTTTTTGCTTTTGGGGCAAATTTTCACTGCAAAATAAGAAGTATATTATGTTGTTTCTTAGCACTCATAAAATTCTAAGACGTTTTGTCTGGTACTTGTTCTGGTGTTTGATAAAACGTCTGAAATTGTAAGTATCTGGTCATTTATGAAATAGTAGTGTATTTATAGATAGAATCTCATTCAATTAATTTTATGAGAGATCGTAGACGAAATAATCGAGAAACGCTGGTGTAAATTAATTACAAATATTTATGCAAATAAAGAAGTAGTTATTGAAAATTCAATTTTTTAAGTTTAACATTGGATGGAAGGTGTAGGAGCAGATTCAAACATTCAAAAGAAATTTGTATATTTATAAAGAAAATGAATTAAAATTTTGCTTCAAACATCATAATAAATATTTAAATACGCCAAGAACAAATAAGAAATTTTATAAAAGCAATCACATTAAAATATGAATATATTTCTCGATTCTGTTTTACTAGTAAGAGTAATATTTTATAAACTTTACCGTTTGCAAAATTGAATTATTTTCCCGCAGAAGGTGTTATTTTAGCTTAAATCTTTGTTACTGTTGACGTTTATGGTTCTATGTCATATTTTTTCCCAACAAAAACCTGCTTTATAGCTGTTTTTTATTTAGCGAAAAAAAGAAAAAATATGTAATAAAACCACAGATCGCTTATGACCCTGAAATCGTATAAGGTAGGGTAGAAGGACATTATTATAAGTGGTATTTATTGTTATGTCGTAAAATTTTATTGCGATGTTTCTTTTTAATAAGATGTTATATAGGGTAGGGATAAAATAAAAAAAGAAACCATCTTAAAAATTGTATGTTATATTCTAAATATCAGACAAATTGAAAATAATAGTAGTAAAAAATAAAAAAAAAATTTCACTGTGAATAAGGAATTTTTCACATAGTGCATGTAGGATTTCACTTAAGAAAAGTATAGGTGTAACTATTAAGGTTAAATTATTGTACGTAGATTTTATGTCAGGGTAAATACAGGGTGATTATAATTAAATTTACGATTTCAAAACGCTATAATTCCAAAACTACCCATCAGGGCGATTTGATATTTTACCAGAGTAATCATGAGGAAATGAAATTTTGTTTGGGGAGGAAAAAAAAATAGTTCCAACGTGTTCCTATAGGTGGCGCTCTCAGGGTAATGTCAGGGGAAACGCCTAAATGGACTCATTAAACCCGGGAATGTTGCTAGCAACACAATGGAATAGCAGGAAACAATAGAATTCAAGGGTTTACTACAATAATTTTAGCAAAACGTAATAAACGTAAAAGTAATACGTGTAATACGTGTTATACTAGGAACGTTATATCTACGTTCTACTCTCGTCTAGAAGGGCGGGAACCACCGCCACTTTAGAATGTAGAAAAAGAGGGGAAAAAAGGCTAAAGACCCCATAGGAATAGCATGGAAAGAAAAGCAAAAAAACTCACAATGTCAAGTGTGTTAAAAAAAAAAAAAAAAAATCACACCGGAAGTAATAAGGGGACAAAGTTGACTAGAAAAACACATTGAACAGCGGGAACCGGGCGGGCTGGGGCATGGGTCCTATCGTCCAGGATTAATACGACTCGCCTAGTATAACTCTTGTATACGTGTAAACGTATACAAGAACGTTTACGACGTTAGAACGTTTAGAACGTTTACGTTTACTCTACGTCAAGAACTCTAGTATACGTGTAAACGTGTAAAAGTAATACGTGTTTACATCGGAAACAGTCATAATGAGAAGAGAAAAAGAGGAGTTTCATGAATCAAATGCTTTACGGATAATTAACGGCACATTTTGGAACTTTTTTTTTTTATTTTTTATTTTGCCAAACAAAATTTTATTGCCTCACGGTTTCTTTGGTAAAATATCAAATCGCTCTGATAGGTAGTTTTAAATTTATAGGATTTTGAAATCGTACCTTTAGTTATAATCACCCTGTACCTCACACCAGTGGTCATTTTAAGCCCTCCTAGCTCGGATTTGCACTTGTAAAAGGAAATTTTGATTGAAATTTTATTGTTGCTTTTACTGCGATTATTTACTTCTAAAATACTATAATTGAGATTGTCGAAATTTTCCTACAAAATAAAAAAACAATATTGAGGATGTTGAGGTATGACAACAACAAAGTTAATATCTCAGGAAAAGAAATCATAATCATAAACCAGTCTTTAAGTTACCTGTGAATTTACAGGTTGAGAAAACTCAAGCCGATTTAACACCTGAGCGGAGGAGTCATTGACTCTCTGGATGGAAAGGATTATCATCTTCCAGAGCTGAATCGCATGATGCAGATAACATTGCTCTGCATGCAAATCGGCCCCAGCAACATTTTTGCAATTTTTTATGTATAATGACATCTTGTATAATGACATTTTGCCCTATCACCCCCGTTTTTTAGGTACATCCTTCTATTTTCATCACTTTCCTATCATTTTATGGTTATAAATTTGATTCGAAGGGGAGTAAAGTAATTTTAACTGTTAAATACATTCTGAAGGGCTAGTGTGTTGTACAATTCTAAAACATGAACATTTGCAGCAATAGGCAAATTTAAGGGGTGAGGGGATTTTCCACTTAAATTATATATTACGTTAATTATATTTTATTAGTCAATTATTATTTATTAAACATTATACTTTTTTGTTTTTAAGTGTTAAATAATTATTTTCCACTCTCTAAATCAAATTCGTGGCCAAAACATTTCTGCATGTTTGATAAAAATTGGGGAGGGGTCGTGTTCCGAGAAACCAGTGCGTGATTGTGCAAAACGGGGTTCATATTCGGATTCAGGAGTTCATATTACATACGAATCAACAAGAATGGCATCAAGGCTCGAATTTTTATATTTTTTTTTCGGTGCAGTGTAATAGAAGTAGGATTAGCGAGCTCACAGACCCTAAATACTAAAGTTGGAACACACACGATACAGCTGTGAAGTAGTACTATGTGTTGGGTAGACGCACCTTACTTATAGTTTGCATTCATTTACGTCTCGAATAAACGATTTAACACAGATTGCTTTCTGCCCTTTGAAAATGTACGGGCTCTTTAAACCATCAGGGATTTCAACATTGTAATTTATCTTTGTCTGTCCAGATTAAAAAAGTCGCCAGAGTATATATTCATATTGAACTCTGGACTGAATTTTACCCTATTTACCTTATTTAACGACTACCCGTTTTATATAGAGATCTGAATTATTTCTTTTACTCTTACCCCCGAAAAGTTGTGTAAGTGAACAACATAAAATATCTTTAGTCTCGCTATGGCCGAATCTGTTTCAAAATGTTAATTGGCCATTTCAATTCAGTTCAGCATTTTTAAACGTCGCCTATCCATGGTTCATCCGCTTTCACGGGATTATTCGAATCCATTAGTCGTCTAATAGTCCAAGCATCCAAAACACTGGATTAAAGGAATATGTCACCGTTCCCAAGAACGGTGGCTACCGTTCGACCGGAACCTGGTAATCGACAGGACCTTATCGACATTACCTGTTAATCGACAGGAAAGGAGGCTACCGTTCCTGTCGATTAACATTTGGACATCGCCAGATCAAACACTCTGGCAGTCTTAAAGAATTGAGTTGTTGTGGAGTAGAAGCTAAAATAAATTGTTACATAAAATTTGTTTATTTATCTCTTAAAATTTTTTCTATTGACAATAAAAATTTAAAATAAATGAAAGGCATAGTAAATATTAATAAAAGAAATATGGTTGTTTCAACCAGTGGAAAGTAGTTTTATAAACAGATTTGAATACGCATAATAATGAAGAAAGTTGCAATGCAACATGAACATGTCAAACATCAGTCAATAATTCACATTGAAACCAATTAATTTTGCTTGAAAGAAGATCGTGCAAGGTTGATTACAATTTAAAATTTATATAATCGAAGTAAAATAATTCCTGTTAAGACTAAAATAATTCGTGTAATAAGAAGAGAAATGTACGTTAGTTACAGAGCAAAGAAATAGAGAGAACTGATACAGGGCCTCACAGCATCTTATTACAGAGCGAAGTGAGTTTTCGAAGCCATTAAAAAAGAGTCATGCGCTTACCAAAGCAGTCATAAGATTCTCAAAGTAACGATAAAAAGAGCGCCAAGCATTTTCTTTATTCTAATGTATTTTAAATGAAAGAATTTTGGAAATAAAAATCGTTACAAAAATTAGAAATAATTACACAGTTTGAATAAACACCATAAAAAAAGCAAGAACTTGCAACAATTGTTACCGGTCGAAATGAAACACGATCCTTCGTTGTTGCGAGTTCTTGCTTTTTCATGGAGCTTATTCAAAATTTTGTACGTATCACTTTTAAACGCAAGCTCTGTGGTGCTTTCTTATAATTACATGGGTCTGCGATGAATAACTAATATACGAAGTCTGTCCAATAAATACGTGAACTGGTGCCATCTGTCAGTCATGACGCGGACTATAGCCTCGCTCACTAGCGGTGCTAGTTGCCTGAGACCCAATGAACCATTAAAACATGGCGGATCATCGAGCTGTGCGTAATGTGCCAGTTGTGTTAGTTTCTGTTGTCCTTGTATTTACTGTGTGTCGAAAATGGAAATTAACGAAAATAATAAATTATTTTTCTTACAGTTCTCAAGCGCAAGATCGCGTGCGTCGTGTGCGACGAAATTTGACTTAAGGCGATGGATAGATCCTTCACCATGACAATGCACCTGCACATTCAGCATTGATTGTTCGCCAGTTACTAGCAAAAAATTCAATCACCATGCTTGATCATCCTCCTTATTCGACAGATCTCGCTCCATGCGACTTTTTTTTTCATTCTCACAATGCAAAAATGTGATGAGGGTATGTCACTGGGAAGATGTGGACGCAATAAAGCAAGAAACGAAGAGAAAACTAAAAGGCCTGAATGCCGAGGACTTCCAGGGGTGCTTTGAACAGTGGAAAAGAAGATGGAATAAGTGCATAGCAACGAATGGAGAGTACTTTGAAGGGGACAAAATCGATGTAGACTAAATTTTGCAAAATAAACTTTTTATGCCTTAGTTTGCGTATTTATTGGACAGACCTCGTATTTTGACAACTATACTCATTTGTAAATAAATTGTCAATAAATATATAAATAAACTATATTATTTTAATTTTATATCATAGGATGTAACATTCTTTATTTTATATTAGAACTATTCCTTTAATTTGACTTTTAATTAAAAACTGCGCATTTATGTTAAAAATATAAAAGGATGTGTTATAGTTAATAATGAAAAATATTTTTAGTTTTGACTTTCTTAAAGAAATTAAATATTAATTTTTCCACAAGCTCAAAGTATATCAAGTGTAAAATATAATTCTGAAACCACTTTTATTTGTTTTGAAGAAAAAAAGCACTATATCCTTTTTTGAGTATAAGAAAATGTTTAAGAAATACATATACATAAATATATTTTTACTCGATATATTTGCTAAAATATAAAGAATAAACAGTTTATATTAACAGATGTAGAAAATTGAAAAGGCACTGTTTCCAGCGTAAACATACTATTGTTTTTCCCAAAGAAATTTATGTACATATCCTATGAATAAAATAAAATTAAACAAACAAATATTTACATATTTGTCATGATGAAAATCCAAAAACATCCCTTATTTACATTGAGTTTCCAAAACATTTACCTGAGTACACTTCGGATCCAGTGATTCAGTGTACTTCAGATTATATACGGTTGGAAAATTGTATAAAAGAAAACACAAAAGATGTTTCTCTGGTTTAATATCATCATATTGAGTTATCTTGTAACAGAATGTTTTTAATAATATTATATATATATATATATATATATATATATATATATATATACTAGCTGACCCGACAAACGTTGTTTTGTCATATAAATTATTTCTAGAGAATATTTTGCTAGAAAAAAATATCTAACTTATTGTAAGTGTGTAAGGATGTGGTATATAAGTGGAAGATGTATGGAGCGCTGTGAACGATGAAAGAATATAAGAATAACAAAACACCAATCATTTATTTTTTTTATTTATTAAAATTGATTCTTTAAAATTACATACATATCGCTACTTATAACAATATTACTAAAAAACAATATCAAACCCTTAATGCAACAGAGTGTACAATATTTTTTGTTATCCCATCTTTCGCCAATACAAACAAACTGCATGGTTTGCCCACTCGAGAGCCACGTATAATTGTCCGTGTGAAAAACATGATGTGCTCAAATCTAAGCCACAGACAGACATCGTTTGGCCCGGAGACTTATTGATAGTCATTGCAAATGCCAATCTAATTGGAAATTGAGGGTGTTTAAATTGAATTTGCACATCTGTGGGTATAATAGGGATTCGCAGTAGTAATATATTTTCACCTCGGAATTTGTCATTTAAAATGATGGCTTCGATAACATTTTTCATTAATTTTTTTATGACTAATGGCGTGCCGTTGCACAACCGTGGTGGGTTCAAATTACGAAGCAAAATAACCGGAGATCCAACCTTCAGTTGTAAAATATGCGGTGGCATACCTGGTAAATCCAATGAGTTTAAAAACTTTGTTGGATAATTTACAGCTTCGGTGGCATCGCAAACTGTATCATTAGATTTGTATGACACCAAGTCTCCTGGTAACAAATGTTGTATCTTGAGATTCAATTCGTTGACGTTCACATTTTTTGCTGCTAAAATTGCTCTTTCTGCCAGTCACTCATGATTTGTGTATCGTCTGTGTACATCGGGAAATATCTGGTCAATAAGAGCATCTTGAGAATCAATGATTGTGCAGAAATCGGTCGGTAATTTTATGCATCCAGTTTCATCTGTAGTAACTTTTTCGTCGCCGATATCTAACAATTGTTTTGAGAATGTTTCAGCGGATGGATCTTGAAGCTTTTGAACGCACAAATTTACTTTCAGTTGTACTTTATCAACATTACGTCACAATGACGATGATTTTAAGCACGCGTTGATCTCATCAGCGTATGTTGAACGCGGAATAACGGGAAGTACTTGTCTGAAATCACATGAAAAGAGTAACAGAGTGCCGCCAAATAGTTTGTCGTTGTTTTTTATATCTTTCAATGTCCTGTTCGATGCCTCAATCGAATGTTTGTGTACCATAGTGCATTCATCCCAGATAAGAATTTTACACTATTTCAGCACTGTGGCCATGGACGATTGTTTTTTTTTTGTTGCACACTGCGTCTGGGTTATTTTGAATATTTAGTGGCAGTTTAAATAATGAATGAGCTGTTCTGCCTCCATCCAATAAAGTTGCCGCAATGCCAGGTGATGCAACAGCCAATGCGATGCCATTATTTGATCGTATTTCGGCGAGAAATAACGATATAAGGAATGTTTTGCCAGTTCCACCTGGTGCACCCCAAAAAAAAAAAAGAATCCACCTTGTCCTGCCAAAACTGCGAGCATGATGCGATCGTAAATGGTTCTTTGTTCTTCATTCATTAGTGGGACATTGCGAGCAACAATCGCTGCCATTTCTACAGTATTGTACTGTAGTTCACGATTCAATTCAGTGCTTATTAAATCAGATGCATTTCGATTTGTTGAATGCATACCGAAATGACTGAGTGCTAAGTTGGCAATGATAATGCAAAGATCTTCAATAGCAATCAATGCTTCATTGTACATAGCGTCACTGAATACTATCGTTAGATCGTTGCATCGTGAACGATGTTGATGCAAAATATCATCAGTCATTGAATCTTTGTGATTATCCCATAATGTCTGTGCTCGGGCCGGGAAACATGTAGTCAACACTATAGCAAATAGTCGACGAATTTGTTTTGCTGTACAGTTCAGTCCTACTTCAGCAAGCATACACTCTCCCACTGGTTGTCGTCTTCCAGCAAGCCGAGTGCAAAGCATGCATCTTTATACGTTGGATACTGTTGTCCATTCACTTTACGTAAATCTTGAAATGACAAAGGGCCGATGACATTAACCAATAACAGTCGAAGATAAAAGCACTCAGTCTGCCTTGGATTGACTGTAAATACTCGTCCCAAGTTGTTTGATTTGAATAAACCGGGACATGCATCAATCGGCGTGACTTGCTTGCGGGGCATCCATTTTTTTGTTGGAGCCCATGTGAAATAGCGTGGTACTTCTGAATAGAGTAATGTCCGTGCAAAAGCACCAAAAGCATCCGCACGATTACACAATTCAAAAAATTCGGTGAGTGTAGTTTTTGGTGGATTTATAGCCTGATCAATCGCTATCTCGCTCGTGAAATATACGCGCTGGCCATTTTCAAGATGGACGGCTAAATGAAGAACTGCTGGATCCCGTTCATAAATTGGGAAAACAAAAATACGCCAAACAGCTTCATTGGAGTTGACGTAACGGCCAATTTGGTAAAGTGTTATTTCATCGTTGTTATTCACCGGAGGAGCATTCACATTGGTATTTTCAACTCGGAATACAGCCATATCACTGCCTTTATTCACATACTTGCAAATAAATGTATTTGATGCTCTTCACTGAACTGCAGAACTGAACATTAATATGAGCATTGTATGTTTTGCTCAGCAGAGGTAAATATGGGACCATCCAACGGTTATCAATGTCAATATCTATGTTGTTGGCATAGATGACCGCCATAGATGATAAGATTGTCCGCCATTATCGAAATTTCTTCGACGATATATTGGATATCCGTCAACATTTATGATCGTGAAGTTTTTCGGAAAACTTTTAGTACATTTTCGATCTGCCCGAATAATAATGACCTAAAAATTCATTTTTCATTTTAACATAAAATAACTCCGTCGGATATTGACGAATTTTTTAAAAGAATATACCATTTTAACTAATTTTAACATTTTAACAATATTAACGTTGAAAAAATATTTTAAACACTTACGGTTAAAAATTCATTTTTCATTTCAACATTAAATAAATTCTGACATCGTGTTTATGATTCTAAAATATTAACTTTGAAAAAATATTTTAAACACTTCGTAAGATACGGTTACGATTCTAAAAATATTAATTTTGAAAAAAATATTTTAAACACTTCGTGAGATACGGTTAAAAATTAATTTTTCATTTCAACATTAAATAAATTCTGACATCGTGTTTACGACAACTCACGCCATCTAGGTGGAAAAGTTGTTGAAAGAGTTTGTTAAAAATTAATTAAGAAAGAACTAATTAAGTTACAACTTTCATTTGTGAATCTAAACCATTCTCGAATCCACCTGAAGACACACAAAAAATTTCATTAAACTCAGTCCAGCCGTTTAGGAGGAGTTCAATGACATACACACGCACAAAAGAAATATATATATAAAGATATATATATATGTGTGTGTGTGTGTGTGTATATAAAGTTAGATGTTAAATAATATTATTGTCGTAAAAAATTATATTTTTCCAAAAACCTACACTGTAAAAAATTTGCTTTTTTTGTTTCTAGAAATTCTCTGTAATTTGAGAAAATACGCGTAATTTACGAAAAAATTACTTTGTGAGAGCATATTTTCTAAAATTACAGAGAATTTCTGGCAACAAAAAGGCAAATTTTTTACAGTGTACACTGCGATTCATTGAAATTTAATTATTTTACACTGAAATTAACTTAATTAGAAAAAATATGGGTTTAGTTTGGCTTCACGCATGGTAAATCTTAATTTGTTTACGATTAAAGGTTTGATTATTATTATTAATAATTTGTTTTGTCTAAACATAGTTTTTAAAAAAATTCTACTTCACAATTTACAACTGAATTGTAAAAAATCGTTAATTTTGCTATTTTAACCAAGAACCACTTTCAAAACACGATTAAATAACTGTTTTCACAAAGTCATGCATCACTGATAAAACGCTTATCATATTACACGAGAGGTTCATAATGTCAACTCGTGAAAATGGAAATTTAATGTATATTATTATGTATATTTATACAGGTATCAGAAAAATCCGTATTGTATTAAAAATAATAATAATAATTCATGCTTCATTCGTAAACTGGGAAAAAGTTCCCCACCTTTCTACACTGTAAAAAATAAGTACTATTAACTGCCAGAAATTCTCGGTAATTTAATAAAATACGTTCTGACAACGTAATTTTTTCGTAAATTACGCGTATTTTCTTAAATTACAGAGACTTTCTGGCAGCAAATATGACATTTTTTACACTGTACTGAAATAAATGGGCAGGATTGTTCACGAAACTGTAAAATATGGGTGCTACAAATTACACAGACCTACGATGAATTTTTTTTCTTTAAGATCATGTGTTTTTCTGGTGTATTTTTGGATGTTAATTAAGGAAAATATATTACAAATTTTCCATCACGTACAGCTTTTCCCAAAAAATGGGATTCTTTGAGATTAAAGCTCTACTTTTCAACTCCAATCTAAGTAAATTTCCGGAAAATCTGGGTGATGTGAGTGAAGAACAAAGATGAATATTTCATCAAGACATCAAAGAAATGCTGAGGAAGTAAAAGGGATGATGGTATGGAGAGTTAACAAGTTAGCAGATTATTGTTGGATGCTGCATAGACAACCCCCCCCCCTTTAAGGCATTAAACCTTGCACAAGAGAAAAAGTTCTAATGGGATCTTCTACGTAAATAAACACATTTAAATGACAATGATAGCTTATTTTAATGTATTTTATATACTGCTGTTCATTAACATTGCAACACCAAGAAGGAATGCAAATATGAGAATGATATTTATTGGGCACATACATTATAGTAGGAAGAACAACTGATTCAATTTTCAGGAAATTTTGAGTTATATATCCTGAGAAAACAGTACATAAAGCAATGACATCTGGGATCAATAACAGCACTTACCTGCTTAGGTATTGAATCAGACAGCGATTGGGTGACATGTATGAGTAGAGCACTTCATGAAGCTTCAATATGATGCCACAATTAATCGATCGTAGTTACTAGTGAGTGGTGGGGGGCCAGTCGCTTTTTAACGATTAAATAGTCATTTTCATTGGTGCGAGATCAGAAGAACGCGCTGGCCAGAGCAGCAGTCGAACGCATCCTGCATCAAGGAAAGTCAGGGCAATACGGCCAACTTACGGTCGTGCATTATCCTGCTTAAATTTTGCGCTACAGAGGCCTCGAATATAGGGCAGAGTGATGGACCTTAACTTGTCAGAAATGTAATGGTCGATATTCAGAATGGCGGGAATGAAAACAAGAGGTGATCGAGAAGTGTATCCAATGGTACGCATGTCATCACTCCAGGGGGTAACCCAGTATGCGGCTACCAAAATTTTGATTACCCTCAAAATTGCATCACTGATATGGGGGCCTTTAATGTGTGATCAACGATGAACCTGGACGTAGGAATGGCGTGAAGTCGCCTTTCAGACAAATCACAATCCTGTTTACAGCATCAAGTTTGCCTTATCCGTATTTGACGGTAGTGTGAATAATGCACATTGCCAGATGGTATTACACATCGTCCCACTGTCCATCACCTGAAGTGATGATATGGGGTCCCATTAGATTCACATCTCCATTACTTCTTATTCGCATTCCCGGCACTGTGAATATAGGCAATTAAACTTTTGGTGAGTTAAGGCCCGCCCCTCTGCCCTGTACTCGAGGCCTCCGTAGCAGAACATTTGACCAGTAAAATGCACGACCGCAAGTTGTCTGTATAGTCCGGACCTTCCTTGGTACAGATTTTGTTCAACCATTGCTCCGGCCGACGCGTTCGCCTGATCTTGCACCAATAAAAATGACTATTTAAACGTTGAAAAGCGACTGCCCCCCACCACCACTCACCAGTAACTACGATCAATGAATTGTGGCATCGTGTTGAAGCTTCATGAAGTTCTCTACCCGTACATGTCATCCAATCGCTGTCTGATTCAATGCCTAGGCAGGTAAATGCTGTTATTGCTCCCAAAAGTCGCTGCTTTATGTACTGTTTTCTCAGGATCTAATGCTCCAAATTTCCTGAAATTTTAATCAATCGTTCTTCCTACTATAATGTATGTGCACAATAAATATCATTCTTATATTCGCATTCCATCTTGGTGTTGCAATTTTAATGAACAGCAGTGTATATAAATAATTTCGAATTTATTACAGCTTCTGTATAGCATTTTCCAGTCTCCATGCTTACTGTGCGAAAAAATCCTTACACGTCAGGAAGAAAAGACAAACATTTCAGGATTCAATTAGAGACACTCAACGGAGTGAAAAAAAAAAAAAAAAAAAAGAAAAGAAAGGTATGATTTTGCAGGCCTGTGTTACTTAAAAATCACATGCAAAAATGCGTACACACGAATGCAAGCTCTTGTTTAAAGAAATGAGCGCTCATGCCTAAATGAATGTACTGTCACACACACATAAATACAAGTTAACGCACTTACCCAGACATGCGCAAACAAGCACACATACACACGCACGTGCAAAAACACGCACATGCTTGTGCACCTTAAAATGATACATCACGTATAAATTATGGAACATTTTCCATTTTTGTAAAGGAAGAAATAGCTACAGATGATTTTGTACAATGTTTACACTTTTCGAACCTGAATACATCATGCATGTGAATGCATCGACCGAATGAAAATGGCACTGCAGTGATTGCGCCATCGTTTAAAGGTACAATAAATTATGAATGACCCTACAGAGGTGTCTTAGTGGTAGGAACACATGCCATATCGTCAGATTACAACAGATTCTTGTGTAATAGCATAGAAGCAAGTTCAACGATTATGTTCTTATCATAGATGCCCCCAAAAGTTGTCAACGTGCAATCGTGCAATTTTTAATGGAGGACAATATGTGTGTTGGAATTGTTGGTTGTCACATTCAAAATGTGTATGACTTAGAGTGTAAGTCAGGCAGATCAGTGTACTGATGGCGTAGCGATTTTTGTAAAAGGCGAAGCAGTAGGGTCCGATCTGCCTTTTAATGTTGTTTTCGCAGTCAATCCGGGAGATTTTTTTTTTTTGTCACCTGTGATATGCATCATCTCGTGAACCGTGTGGACACCTGTTTCAACCATCTAGGTGCCTAGTCTATATGCTCGTTACCTATTACTTTTTATTTTGTATACTAATTTTTCTATACAACTAAACCATTTGCCACATTGACTGCACTGTTACTTTCTTTGGGCGACTCTCGTATATAATTGATACATAAGCACTTTTGGCGCCTCTGCGAAGCAGCTGTGGAGTGAGGAGTGTAATGGACTTGTAGCTCTGTTAGAGTGACATGGTATCATGGACCTGGTCCAGGATGTTTGGTCCAGGGGGACATGAAACAACAACAACAACATAAACATTTTTATTTGTTATTATATATATATATATATATATATATATATTATGAAATGTTTGATGTGGTTATAAATTTAAAACATTATATTTAATTATACAGACAACTCAATCTTTTATTTTGAAAAGTATTTTTAACTCACCACCATAAAAAAAAACTCCGCCTTCCGATTATTTTTGCCGTAAATGAGTTTAGAAAAATACGGCCGTTGCTAATCGATCAGTAATAACGCCTAGTTTATAATGGTATAATTAGATTTTGCTTAGATGCCGTCTACATATTAAAACTCACCAACTTCATTTCTCTAAATGAAAAAACCCTTTTTGACAATGTTTTGGGGTTATTTAGATCAAATCAGCTCGGTATAGTTTATATATTTCTCTCAATTTTTCATAAAGTTATATTTTATCAAAATATGGGGATGATAGTGTTAACCGAATGTGAGAGATATTAATTCATATCTTCCCGAAAAATTAATATATTCAAATTTCACTTTTTTAACATATTGGAATTAAGTGATTCAAACATGTTCCATGCATATTTCTTATAAGGGGATATTTTTTGAAACATGAAAAGTATTAATAAATTCAGATTTAAAAAATTATGAATTATGACCTAAAGTAATTTTTGCACTGGTAGAACGGGCATCATGAAAAATATAGGTTCCTTTTACTGGTGCATGCTGTCAAAATTAAAAGTTTCCTGAAGAACAGTAAAATTAGGGGTAAATAATCCAAAAGTATTTTCTTACAGTTATTCCAATAAAACATTAGGAAAAAGTATTTATTTCTGACATTCACCGTTATAATAATAAGGCAAAACATAATATTTGAATTAGATTCTTAACCATTCTCTCTAGGGTACTGCGGCACCTTGCACATAAAACTTATTAAGTATTTTTAGGCTACGAGAATGGCTATTTATATAACGGAAAAAAATATTCGATTCACTTAAGCATTGTTGTGTTATATTAAAAGGGATAATAAGAATGTTTATGTTGCAGAAACATATTTGTTTAAGTATAACGGTAAAATATAAGACAAACCATACTTATCTTATGCAAAAATTCGTAACTTTCTTGCAATGTATCTAATGGTGAGAAAAAAAATTACCAAGTAAAACATTTTTCTTAATAAATTTCTAGCTGTAAATAAGTATCATTGTAATTATACAAATTTTAGTACTTGTATTATAAAACAATTAGTTAGAATTATGCTTTTTCCTCTTTATTTAAATTATACCAGATAAAATTTAAAATATGAAAAAAATATTTTTTAATTTCCCACTTATGGAAAAAATTTCAAAATATTTGGTTTTTATAAAAATGGCAATCAGATATTTATAGTTCTGTATTAAACACACCTTTCATACAACTGAACCAATAATACAAGTGGAACCAACGAGGTAAAAAGTGTTGAACTAGCTGTAATGTATGAAGCAAATTTAAAGTTGCCTTAATATAGGTAGAACGATATATTAAAGGGCTTTACATACTGAGATGCGCGTCTGTTTTCATAAATAAAATTTGCAATAAATATTAAAACCTTTATCAATAACATTTTAATTGATAACAATAAAAAAATGTGCATGTAAAAATGTCTATTTTCAGAGAACCCCCCCCCCCCCCACACTTATTTAATTATTTTTGGAAACAGAGATAATTCTCTTTTTCAAACGTTCTCCGATTTAAATTTCCTTTTTTTTTTCAGAAATTTATAGATTTCGGACTATATAGTGTAAAATTAAAGAATTTATTTTATAATTTTATGAAAACATAAAATGTAAAATTCATTATAAAAAATCGTTCATAATTTTTTTTCATAATCAAACTGTTTTGTATCAATGAAAACTATATTTTGAAATCTTTGTTTCCAGGATACTGTTTGATAATTACTCACTTTAGTAAAATCAATTAAAACGGTGCAAATTTAACAATTCATAAATTAGCATATTTTAATCTAATTATGGTCTAATGCCAGAGTTTTCAACATTTCAATTTATTCTGGAAAATTTTAAACTCCACCTTTATTCCAAACCACTTTTATTTTAAGAATAATACACTAAGCGACAAAAAAAAAAAAAAAAAAAAAAAAAAAAGCCGTACTGCAGAAAAAATGACTTAACATTTTTTATTTGTAATAACTTAAAACAAATAAAACTGTCTTGTTTGCATAATACCAAAGGTATGAAATGATACCTATGTACATTTTCGATTTAAAAATTCGCTTTATTGCACTCAACGAAGTACTTTTTAAAAATTTGCATAAACTTTCTTTTTTAACATAATGCATAAACCATACACTTTGTATTTTATTATGATCTTCCCACTAAAAAAAATCCGAAGATGTTCTTGAGAAAATAGTATTTTCTTAAGATTTTCTTCAAATATTTTAAAATATTTTGAAGATTTATGTTTTTCTATAAAATATCTTCAGAAATTTTGAAGACATTATAAAGAAATTTTGTAAACTTTCTTAAGAATGGGCCAAATAACTTAGATATTCTGTAGATTTTCTCTGAAAATAACTGCAGAATATCTTGAGATTATTTTTAGTGGGGCTATTATATGAAATAAACAAGTTAAATTTTAATATATGAAATAAAACTATTTATTTGTTAGATCTAAGCTATTTTTTATTAAAAATATGTATTCTGCATTGCGTTAATTCCATCTTTATAGGAAATTACTGTTTTAATGCGCAATGGTGTAGTTTTATACAGTGTTTAATATAAATCTCAGAAATTACAACGTGCCAAATATCACAAATAATTTTTTCTAGTTCTGGCAGAGTTATAGGCTGCAAATTTCGAATCCTCTCCCCTCTCCCCCGCCTATTTATAGACGAAACATTTTCGAGCGGATCGTGATTAGGACTCCTTCCATGTCTGGTAAAGAAAAAATTCTATTATATCATTTGTGGGATTTAACTTTAAGTGAAAAAAGTTATGATTATTTACTGAATTATAGGTTCTCATGGGAATGGATAGGAAATTTTGACAATTTGAAGTGAATAAACTCACCACAGATGCCATGTAGTAAGGTGCATTATCATCTTGAAATGCTGTTTGTGGAAATGTCCAAGATACCTCCAAAATAGACACCAGTTTTATGAAGAGTGCGTTTTATTTCGAGTTGATTGATCCCTTGAGCATAAAAATTTGTCCAAATGTTTGAAAAATTATGCAGCTCCGTACCATAATGTACGGAGAATGCGAAACTATCTTAAAAGTGCGATTTTCATTAAGTCGGTCATATTTTCGTTCTCAGATCTGCTTGTTTTCTTTAGCTCGAAATAAGTTAAATTTGACTTATCAAATAGAATTAGTTCAGCCCAATAATCAACTAATCATTTTTTAATTTTTTATCCTACTGAGGTCTTGTTTTCCTATTTCTCTTCAGTAGGAATGGAATTTTTTCACATTTTTTGTCATTTAAACCTGCTTTGTTTAATTGTTGTTGCACTGTAGTTAAAGGAATTATGCTTCTAAACACTTTTTCTGAATCTCTTTTATGTTCTAAATGTAATACAAACCGATTTTATAAGCAATGGGTTTTTAACTTACGGTGATCTCGCTTGAATGAGCAACATGGCCGCTTAAAATCAAATTTCCAGTTTCAACGGCCAAAAAATTTTATATCTTGCTAAAAACCCTTTTACCAATATTTCATTAACATTTAATTACTTTGCCATCTCACGTATTAAAATATTTTTTTTTATTTTCATCCAAAAATCTATACTTTTTGTGGCATCGTTAACTGCCTTATTCTTACCATTTTTGAAATAATTTCTAAAATTACAATTTTCCTGACAATTGCATTTTGTTCTTAACACTGGAGTCAAAGCTAAAGTGTATGTGGAGGAGAACATAATAAAATCTGTTCCAAAATTTGCTTTTTAAACGATAAAATTGGCGGTTGTAGAAGGCAAAAAGGAAAATATGCAAGTGCTATTTTTTTTTTTTTTTTGTCGCTTAGTGTATTTTCTTATTTTATTGTAGTTACGTATTGGAGAAAAATATTCTATAAATAAAGTGGTGCGAAATAAAGGCGGGGCTAAAAATGCTTCGAAATAAATTGAAATGTTGGACACTATGCCAAATATAAAAGAGGTTTCTCTATATTTTATTAAATTAATATATATACAGGGGGGGGGCATAATTAAACTGACAGTGCTTACATTGGTATGTAGTATGATCAAATTGCAAGAATGGCACCAAAGTTTGTAGGAAGAATAAACAAAATGGAGGAAGAAGGATTCCACAAATAATAAAAATAATAATAATAAAGTAAATAAATAAATAAAATTAAAATAAGTTTTTAAGTTCCAAAATTTACTGCTAGAAGAGTACGTGATGCTGTTTAACTCTTGTTCCTTTAAATGAAAAACAGCTAGAAATATTTAAAGGAGTTCACTTTTTTTTTTTTTTTTTTTTTTTTTTTTTGTAGCGATGGGATTTTATTTTTTTAAATGTAGCTCTCCTATGTGTATTTACGGTAATATAAGTCAAATTTCCATTAGAAGTTTCTTGATAAACCTTTTTTTTTTTTTTTTTTTTTCTGTTACATGAATTAACCTATTAAATACCGCTATATGAATCTCACAGAAAATTGTTGAATTTTTGTATGTTTTGGGTTTCAGTGTGCATTTCTAATCACATATAGTTTAAATAATAATAATAAAAAAAAATGTTAGAAGACATGCTATAATTCCAAAGTGGGAGATTTGGCATCTAATTGGGGTAGAACAGATGTTAAAAAACTGCAAAACCCTTGTAAATTTGTTTTCTCGATCCCTCTCCGTTATAATTTAAGGAAATAACTGTTTTATTTCATATCCATTGATTTAAAACCCTGCACTGGAATGAGTTATTTTTGGCGATTTCCTTTTCTTATGCAGTAGAAGCAATTTTGTTTGAATAATTAAAATAAACAGAACTTACATCAGAAATTTCACTATTTTACGTAAAAAATAGAAAATACATTTATTTTAATTACATGCAGAGGAAAAAAAAAATCTTAGTCAAAGGTTCCCAAAATGAGAGACTTGACGCTTAATAGTTTAAACATATTAATAAACATATATTAAGAAAAAATATGGGGCGCAAGAGCCATACGATTTATATTACCCACTACTACATTTATTTTATTTATTTATTTATTTATAAATAGTGTTGTCAGATCACATAAAATTGATTTTAAAAATTAGGCATCTGACAAATTTCCTGAAACAGTAAAGGAAATGCATATATCATAAAAACATAAATAAAAAAAGAGTGTTTACATAGCGAATTAAAAAAAAAAAAAAAAAAAAATCGTTAGAGCAGTTTTTTTTAACACTCATTTCCAATACCTAAAACTGACCCACCAAATCAGGATGTAGTAACCATGTAATTCATGCTAAAATACATTTAAATGGAGGTTTACATAGAAAATTTAAAGATAATCGTTAGAACAGTTTTTGAGATACCGACTCTTCGGTTCCTCTGCCCATTTTCTCTGAAACTTGGAAAACTCATCTGCTCACCAGACACTAATAATTACATAAGAAAGGATACCTAAAAGGGAATTAATCTGACAAGTTTTAAGATAATCCGTAGCGTCGTTTTTAGAGAAACGCACTTGAACTCAAATTGAACTTTTTATACAGAACGTCTATCAATTTTCCTAAATTAACCAAATAATACATACAAAAGCACATCTAAAGGAAGGTTTAACTTTCAAGAAATTCCTTAGAACAATTTTCGAGACAGGGATCTTCTGCCCCAATTCCAGTTTTTTTAATTTTAACCAGAAGTTGGAAAAACCGTCTATGCACTAGATCTGTCTTAGTTCTGAAGTTTTGTTGCTCTATCTTTATTAGATTTGGAAGTAACATAATCTGAATATTCCCTATACACATACACACATTACCAAAGACCACATTTTTGGATTCAGGAGACCTTGAAACATGTAAATCAGGGGGAATATTCGATATCGAAATTATTGATAAGAGTAATGAAGAAGAAAAAAAAAAAAGAGAGAAAGAAACATAACGTGAATTGATTACTACTTTTTTTTTTTTTTTTTTCAAGCATATATATATTTTTCAGAAGTGTACAGATCTTTTTTTTTTTTTTAATACCTTGGAAATTTTCTTTATAAAGAAAATCTATTATTATGATAAAAATAGTTAGTAAGTACTTTTGTTGCTTTCTCATGTAAAACAGAAACATTTACAAATCTTTTCAATCATTGTAAAGTTTTTAATGTATAGATTACCAAAAAGACTAAAGACATTCAAAACAGCTGTTTCGATAGCATTGAAGGTACCATCATCAGCACAACACTCAACACTGTAAAAAAAAAGAAAAGAAAAGAAAAATCTTATTAAAGTACAGAAAATTTCTGGTAGCAAAAGTTGCTAGAAAATATCCATATGCTACGAGAAAGAATTGTAGACAGAAATTTTCTGTAACCGAACTATACAAACAATACTCGTAGATCAGATTTTTTCCGTAAAATTTCTTCCGTACTGGAAAAAAAAAAAAAAAAAAAAAAAACTCAGATTACATAAATTATTCCCTAATTGACCACGCAGCATCGAGCCAGAGCCCTCCGCATAGTAAGCAAAAGCTTTTACTCTGAAGCCACAGATTCATATGTCATACTTTTGCTTATCACTTACCGATCCTGCTTTGATAACGAGTTTTCCGAATATAAAGCAGAAAAATTTGTATTCACCAGATAAAATCTGTTGCAATCAAATCATTTGATTATGAGGAATATATGACATACTATTCAAAATTAAATCTACAAAATTAAAAATGCTAACTTCCTTTATTTAAAATTCATTAAATTCTTCTGACTTTTTATAAGTAATGTTTACGTTTAGCATGTTTTAGTTAACGACAGAATATTTATAATTGTGTTCTACAGTGCAAATTGCGTTATTAAAAGTTCAAACATCTAAATAAAAGTTTCGATGTTGAATTCCTACACTGTAAAAAATTTTGTTTTACACTGTACTGTAGTCATTGTGAAAAATTTTATCTGATGGATACATTTTTTTTTTTTTCGGAAAACTTGATATCAAAGCAGGATTGGAAAACGGAATGGGACGTTTCGGCGCGGCCGTTTCGGCGCAGCCGTTCCGGCTCAAAACCCATTTCGGCGCGGCTGTTTTGGCGCGTTTTTTAATCCATATAATAATAAACAGTTATAAAATTCTTGAATATTCCCGACTATTTATTATTTTTACGGGAAAAAAAATTCTTACACTCAAAAAGTTCGGAATGTAAACATCTGGCGCCGAAACGGCCGGGCCGAAACGACCGCGCCAAAAAGTAACAAACCGTTTGGAAAAGGCTAAACAAAAGCTAGACATATCAGTTCGTGGCTCCAAGGTAAAGGCTATGCTTGTTATGCGAAAGACTCTGGTTCGATTCTTGGTCGTTCAAAGGGGAAAAAAAATATTTATTTATTTATTTATTTAATGTGCACTACACTGTTAAAAAAAATTCAAATTTGCTGCAAGAAATTCTCTGTAATTCGAGAAAATAGTCGTAAATTACGGAAAAATTACGTTGGCAAAACGCATTTTTCTGTCATTATAGAGAATATTTGGCAGCAAAGTTGATTTTTTTTTTTTTTTTTTTAACAGTGTACAGAAAAAAATCTGTTTCTACGAATATTTTCTGTATTGTTCGGCTACAGAAAATGTCTGCTTACATTGTTTTTCTCGTAGCATATGGATATTTTGTGGCAACTTTTGCTTCCAGAAATTTTCTGTAATATAAGGGGTTTTTTTCTTTTAAACAGTGAATTATGCAATGATGACGGTAAGCTCAATAATACCTAAAGATCTGTATGGAATTTCTGTATTCACTTTGGCGTTCTATATGATGAAGATTTTTCCTGTATTTATTTATCTAGCGCCAGATCTTTTATAAATATTCTTGTTAAAGTTCCTTTACGAGGTTATGTTATTTTGAATAAGCTTTTGATCTAACATCTTGCTACAGTTAGTATTGAAGACAGAACATGGACGGAAAATATTAAAGTTACAGAAGATTATTAAATACTTTAATAAGAGGAGGACTTCTACCCTTTAATCTTAATATTTAAACGTTTTTCGAATTGAGTAAATGTGTGAGTTCATTAACTGACGACACTAGAACAAAGCTATTTACGCTAAAACTTCTTCAAATATCTAATAGTTGCTTATTATAAAAATCATTTCCAACTTCGAATTTCTCGCTACTTAAGTAGATCATAATATTTTGCTTATGTCTAATTTTTCCTCCTATGAAGTGTCGTGCCATTTTTTGAACTCGAAACAATTGTTGCGGGATTTTTCAATTTATGGTGTCCAATTTCTCATAAATTTTTATTCATTACCACCTAACACGATTTTATTTCGATGTTAGGCATTTAAATTCAAACTCACGCTGATAAATTAACTCCATCCAATTGAATGAACAGAAAGATTTAATTTTAAATGAAAACGTATTTTGAAATATTTAAAAACTTGAAATTTACTGAAGATATATGTTTTAAAATAAACCAATAAACAAAAATACGAATTTTAAAAGTAGTTAAAAAAAATCATCTCATAGGATATTTACAATAAAACATTTAGAATTGTTAGAATTAAATATTCTTTTACGTTAAAAAACAAAGATATGAAAAAGAAAAGTTCTTTCTCACTTTTCTTCCGTCGTCGGACCGTCTGCATCCATAAACATAAGAGTCGGCGATCTTTTAAAATATTTTGTCAGAAATTCCTAAATAACGAAAATATTTCCTTGCAGACAACATTATAGATATGAACTTCCTTTTTCTTCTTATTAGATTTTTCTGGCCAGTGAAGCAGAGAGAAATGCTATATTAATTAAAAAAAAAAAAAAAAAAAAATCTTTTGCTCATGCATACGTTAGAGAAAGTGTTGTTTTAGGGTCAAATTTCCGAAACTGAGTTTTCATTAAATTTACATGTTTTGAGGTGCCTTGAATCCGAAAATTATGTTTTAGCGGTTGGTATCTGTGTGTGTCTGTGTGTCTGTTATCAGTATATCTCAAGAACAAGTAGTAGGAAGTACAAATTTGGTATTCTACATCTGTATCATGTACTGATGCTACACAAACTTTTCGTAATATCAAGCAAAGCTTTCGTGCACAGGGCTATCCAAAAGAATTCGTATGTACGCTAAGGGACCAAAAAAAAAAAAAAAAAAAAAAACCTGCACTTGGATGTTTTTCTTTTCTTTTTCTGTAACCGCCAATTTTATCATTTAAAAAGCAAATTTTCGAACAGATTTTATTACGTCGTCTTCCACATACACTTTAGGCTTAAACCCAGTATTAAAAACAAAATGCAGTTATCAGGAAAATTGTAATTTTAGAATGTATTTCAAAAATGGCGAGCATAAGACAATAAACAATGCCACAAAAAGAATTAATTTTAGAATCACAGTCAAAAAATATTTTAATACGGGAGATGGCAAAATAACTAAGTGTTAACGAAATATTGGTAATACGGTTCTTATTAAGATATAAAGTTTTTGGCTGTTTAAACTTGAAATTTGGATTTTAGCAGCCACGTTGCTCATCCAAGCGAGAAAACTGCAAGTTAAAATGTAAATGTTTAAAAAACGATTTGTATCATGTTTAAAACTTAGAAAAGATAAAAAAAAAAAAACAGTATTTAAAGAAATAATTTCTTCAAAAACAGTGCATCAGCAGTTAAACAAAGCAGGTTAAAAACGAGAAGGGCTGCAGAAAATGTCATTATTAAGAAAAGTATTAGTCTTCAGATGACCAAAAAATTAAAAAAACTATCAGTTAATTATTGGGCTAAACTGGTTTTTTCTGGTGAGTCATCTTTAATTTATTTCTAGTTGATGAAAAAATCTAGAACGGTGAAAATGTGGCCGATATAATGAAAATTGCACTCTTAATACAGTGACACATTCTCCATACGGAGGTGCATAACTCTTCAAGGAGTCGGGCAAATTTCCATGCTCAAGGAATCAAATAAAACACGGCCATTATAAAAGTGGCGCCTGATCGACTATTTTGAAGGTATTTCAGATTTTTCTGCAATCAGCATTTCAAAATGATAATGCACTTTGCTGAACGGCGTCTGTGATACGTCTGTTAAATATGCTACATTTTCATAATATATATATATATCATTCAAATTCTTTTATTCCTCTTAAAGATTTCGTCACTATTAAACATGTTACATTTCCACCAAAAAAGGGCGTTTAAAATTACTTAGACTCCTTAAAGAATTTATCGCTGTTAAATATCTTACATTTTCATAAAAAAATTGCATTTAAAACATTTTAAAGCCCCTCTTAAATGTCCTCAACATTAGTTTTTTCCGCATGATTTTCTTGTTACATTAAAAAACAATCACGTTAAAATATGTTAATTATTGCAGTTCCCATCGCAAAACATTAAAAACATATTAAAGGATTAATTTCAAAGTTTATATTTTAGAATATTTTTCTATAAAATTTTTGTGTGCGTGTTAAAAATGAACCTTTATAATAAAAAGTAGTAAAAAAGATAGAAATATTTTTGCAGAGGTTTCACACTGTCAAAAAAAGAAGAAAAAAAAAAAAATCCTGTTTGCTGCCAGAAATTTTCTGTAATTCAGAAAAATACGTTCTATCAATGTAATTTCTCCATTGATAGAACGTATTTTTCTGAATTACAGAAAATTTCTGGCAGCAAACAAGTTTTTTTTTTTTTTTTTTTTTTTTTTTTTGACAGTGTAGAAAAACACTGTCGATAAATCATAATAAGTGATTTTTTTTTTAATTACTGCATAATATCATTAAAACAAAAAACTTTTTTTTTGCTATATAACAGATCAGAAAATCATACACATAATTAAAGAATTAAAAAAAAAAAAAAAAAAAAGATATCTGTGAAATTGATTATCTTGTACATATTTACTTTGCTAGTGAACAAAACAAAATATCTAACATCAAATCATTAGATCTAATAACTAAAATTTGAATTACATTTAAACCTTCTTAACGCTTTTAAGGTGTTGCCAGATTGCACGGCTTTTTTATTCAGTCGTCACCAATAATTTTGAGAAGTGATATTTGATATACCAAATAGAGAGTCAATCTCGGAAGTGATTAAGGAACCGTTACAGTTAAAATTTAGTGGTGGATATTGCATAATAATACAATTTAAACATGTTTTTTCTATAATCATGTATGTATATATAGAGAAAGTATTGGACACATGAAAATATTCGAACTCCAGTTTTCGATGATTTTACACGTGTTGGGATGAACTAAACACGACTGTCAGTCTGTGTGTGTGTATCACAAATTTTGAGGGCGCTGTAACTCACGAACCAAGGAACGAAATTTAATCAAAGTTGGTATTTAGTTGAACCTTGGTGCTGATTAGATTTGTAGAACAATTGCTCAACAGGTGGTGCAGTGATCACATTTTCTAAATTTTTAACATGTCAGTAGAGGACAAAATCCCGTATAAATGTACATAATGAGAGTTGTTTTAAATGTGTGATTGTAAAATTAATATGAATTGTAATAGTAGTAGTTAACTAAGAAAAAAAAAATGTGTCTGTGGGAGCATTGCTTACCCCCTGGCGTACCCATCCGGGAGGAGTAAATTTTCAATATGGGTGTGTTTCGAAAGATCTCGTTAATACCTTTAAAATGAATGGTTGAATTATAGATCTGTGATAAATTAAAACAAAGTTATAGATTTTTTTTTTTATCTTTTAGCGGAAAAAAAAATAATATATTGGCAAAAAAATTGACTTTCTTTCGGCATTTAGTGTTATAATTCTCTCAAATAAAAATCGCCTGCATTTACAATGGAATATAATTTAATAAATAATTTGTATTCAATAATTTTGTGTAGAATTATATAGAAGAAACTCACGTGGTGGCCGCATCATACTAGTTTTCTTATAGGGATTAAATTCACTGTTACAAGTAAAAGATGCAATTAAAATTTTTTAAAGTATTCTGAAATAAGAAAAACATTCTCCTCCTGTAAGTGAAAGTAATTTTTACTATTGTTATAAGAAATGTATTTTCCTTAAAATGAATACAAAAGAGTGAAATTTTATTTACTCAGTATATAGTATATTTGTTTAAAACTAAGTAGAGAATAAAATAATCATTACATTTTATGCAGAAAAATAAACTCTGTAAATCAACTTTTGTCTCTTTCTTGAGAGAATAGAGAAGAAAATGTTTATCTAATCTAAAAATAGACTCAAGTAAAGAAACAAACTATTTACATATATTAGTCGTAATTGTCCTTCCAATAATATCCTGTGTTTATCTTAGGTTTTTTGCTTTTGTCTTGTTGAATTAGTCTGGATTATATTTGTTCAAAAGGATTGTATATAGGAAAATAGGATGGATAATATTCTGTGTTAATATTTTGTTTCAAAATAGTAAATTACATTTAAATAATCTGAATTTTGTGAATGTATTCAAATTATTGTTTTTTCTATGTAATGCAATTTCTCAAAAGATTTGCGTGTAAGGTAAAGCGAAGAGAGTTTGCGCACAATTCAACAAAACGTTATAAAAAATCTAAATTTTAATTTTTTGCTAAATTGTTGGTACAATAGCTTTGAAGGGATCCTTCTTCTACGCATTTTCATTACTATATTGTTGTTATAGTATGATTTAAAGCAACAGCTGTAACAAAACCAAGAGAGCTATTTTGCGCAATCTCTCCTTATAGGGTAGGAGAAATTGCGCAAATGGGTGGGAGAGATTGCGCTTAATTTTAACTACAATTGAATTGTTAACAATGATAATTGCACGTAAATGACAATTGTATAAGGTTTTTAATAAACAAATATTTTTGTACTACATGTAGGTATTTCAGTTTAACGATAATAATAATAATAATATTAAACAGAAATTTAAAAAAAAAAAAAAAAAAAAAAAAAAAAAAGGATTAAAATGTTTTATTTTAAGAAAATAAATTAAAGAAGCAGATAAAAAAACAAAACTAGGTAATAAAAAGTAACATTTAGTTACTATAAGTTCCTTTTCAGTTTGAATGGTTTCTTGTCTGTTGACTTAATCTGTCGTTGTCTATAATCGTTGCACTCGTTGTTATAAATGATGCAGCTGTCAAGCAACCACCTGCCATAAGTAAAATTCGTAAACGAGTCCATGGGAAATCGTTTAATTAAAAAATATTTTGTAATATTACCATTCTATAAAAATTCCTAGAGAGGGTTATGAAAATTTAAGCAAACAAAATAAACAAGTTTAATCTTAGACTGTTCAAGCAATGAACATGCACATTTAATCTGGCAATTCGATATCGATATTTTAGAGCTATCTGGAGTTTCAGAGTGCCCATTTTACTTCTTCCTGCCGATCCCCTATGTGCGCAATCTCTCATAGCCTTATCTTATGTGTTAATTGCTTCTTCCACCGTTTAAATAAAAATATATATAAAAAATTAGATACAAAAAAGCAGGAAAAAATAAATAAAAAAAAATGTTTTAGACAATTTCCTTTTACTTTTGTCAATCATTTTTTGTATTTATATATTATTCAAACTATTATTTTGTACTCACCACAAGACTATATAATTTTACACAATTCAAGAATTAAATTTTTTTTTTGATAAATTATTCTTTAGTAAAATTATTTTCCATGATGAATGCAGGCGATTTTTATCTCACAGATTTAAAAATCTAAATGCCAAAAAAAAAAAAAAAAAAAAAGACATTTTGTACTTTTTTGTCCTTTGTTAAAAATGAAAAAAAAAAATCGATAACTTTGTCTAAAATTATTATAGCTTTATGGTTCAACCTTTTGCTTTAAAGGTACTGACGAGTTCTTTTGAAATATACCCATAATGAAAATTTACATCCCCCAGGAGAAAGCGATGCTCCTACATTCACAAACATTTGTCCCTACTATACTACTACTATTATAAATAATTACTGTCAATTTTACAGTATCACGTTAAAAATAGCTCTCATTATATACATTTATGCAACATTTTTTCCTACACTGTCTTGTTAAAAAATTAGAAAAAAAAAAAAAATGCGATCACCGCGCCTCCTGTTGAGCAATTGATCCTCAAATGTAATCAGCACTAGTTTAGGTCAGGGTCTAACTAAAACGAAGTTTGGTTAAATTTCTTCATTAATTTGTGAGATACAGCGTCCACAAAATTTATGATACTCACACAAACAGACACATAGATAGACAGATGTATTCTAAAAACAGTCAAATCGTGTTTAAGACATCTCAAAACGCGTAAATCCATAGAAAACTGGAGTTCGAAAACATTCTCGAATCCAGTACTTTCTTTTTAGATATATAGAAGTAATTAAAACGATAAAACAATTTCGCATAGATAATTTCAAGTTATTTTTAAACAACGTACATACGATTTTTTTGTATCTTATAAATAAATTATTATTATTATTATTATTTATTTTTATTATTTGCTCTTTTAATTTAATTGCAATTTAATGTTGCTTACTGATATATTTTTATCTATATTTTCCGGATAAAATATTATGCATAAGATAAGAACTGCTTGATAAATATGACATATGTCTTCAAAATTTACTTTGATTTAAAAAATTAAAATAATGAATTATTATTATAGTTTGTGTTTCTATTTTGTGAGTAATTTTTACTTCTTGTTGTAAAAGAAAATATTATTTCTTAAAATAATAATAATAATAATAATAATAATAGCAATAACAATATTTCGGTGTTCATTTTTTTATTTATTCTTAATGAATAAATAAAATTGTCTGTTTTTTATTTCAAGTCATATTCAAGAAAATGAGAATCGTGCATTAAAAAATGACATTGTAGAATTAAAAAAAAAAAAAAAAAAAAAAAAAAAAACCGAAAAATTTCTATTATTCATTTTATTTTATTTTATTTTATTTATTTATTTATTTTTGTAACACTGATGGGATTTTTTATGAAAAATAGAAATATTTTTATTCTCCAATGTTTTAGTAAACCTTGTTAGCTTATTTCTGCACTGTTAAAAAGGTGCAGCTTTGCTGCCAGAAATTCTCTGTAATTTGAGAAATAAGTCGTAAATTACGGAAAAATTACGTTGACAAAACGTATTTTTTTGTAATTACAGAGAATTTCTGGCAGCAAAGTTGGATTATTATTATTATTATTATTATTATTATTATTATTATTATTATTATTTTAACAGCGTATGTAATGCAATTTCTAAAGGTGTTTTTTGTTACATTATGGATACCCTAAAGTTATTAATCTTATCCTTACATTATAACTTATAGAATGCTAGTATTGAGTGAAATTTATTTATTTTATTTTATTTATAATTTAAGACAATGAGAATATACACTATTTTCTACCAACGTTATAAGTTTCAGAACTTCAAAAGTATTATAGTTATCCAGGCAATTTTCTGTTTCTTAAGCAAACTTCACTTTAATTTAAAAGTTTAGTTTTTAGGGATTTAAAAGATTACATTTGCACTTTTACCTTGAAAATAATGAAATTTCTACAGTGAAGTTGTACTGTTAATGAAATAAAATAAATTTATATCTCGCGCATATTAAGAAAGAGTTGGGTGTGTACGAGCATCTATCTGATGGACATTAATTAAAATGTTTGTATCAAAGCTATATATTTCATAATTTCTTATTTAAAAAATGAATTACAGAAAATTTGCTTTTTGTATTTCAGAAAATGCATATTTTACAAGATATAGTTCATTGATTGATCTTTAATTTTCGCCAAATAATGATTTTTTTTTTTTTTTTTTTTTTTTTTTTAATCTTTGTCATCCAAGTCCAAACATAATAAAATAATATTATTCCTTTAAATTCGTCAAGAGGATAATCTAATATAGATATTTCTCTGGGGATGTTATAGAAATTATTAGACTGTTATTTTTGGTAATGGAATAGCAAATAAAGTAATGGAAATAAGTATTCAGTTTATTTATATCATAATTAAACATATTTAAGGGCAATGTAATAATGTTTATATTCAGAAAAATATATTTAATAATAATAATAATAATAATAATAATAATATAAAACATTTAAGCATAATAAACATTAAGTGTGAATTTGTTACCAAAAATACATATAATGCATAATTTTTTTCTTTTCTTTTCTTTTCTTTTCTTTTTTTTTTTTTTTTTTTTTTTTTTAATTAATATGAATTATAATTTTCGTATATTTATGAGAATATATTTTGATTCTCAAAATTTATTTAAAAAAAAAAAAAAAAATCCAAAACCAGAGAATTTGTAAGTTTTATACTGTGTGATACGTTTTATTTAAATATATAAAACTTAAATATTTCAATGAGTTAAATATATATCAGTTAATGTACATATATATTAATGTACATATATATACACATATATATTTATATGTTAATGTACATATATATAAAAAAAAAATCCAAAACCAAAGAATTTGTAAGTTTTATACTGTGTGATACGTTTTATTTAAATATATAAAACTTAAATATTTCAATGAGTTTATATCAGTTAATGTACATATATCAGTTAAATATATAAAAAGTTAAATATATCTTGAAAGTTAAGTATATACATATATATAACTTTTAATCAAATGTTTAAAATATAGGAATCAAAAATAATAAAATAGAAAGTTATTTAGAAGAAAAAAAAAAAGTAACTAGATGAAATACGAATTTTAGACTAATCTTGAAAAATTAAAGTAGGTATCTTTTTATAAAGAGATAGATACATAAATGTTGTTATCTAAAATAGTTAAAATGAATTATTTCTATCATTAAAAAGATCTTTAAAACCGTTATATCTCTTGATAAATAGAAGATTTATTTAATGACTTTACGATTTTAAATGTCTGTAATAAAGTCTCATTTTCGCTAATTGTAGTCATTTAAATAGGAATTGTAGCAATTTAAATTTTATCACGATGGCGATATTTAAATAATTTCTGTAATTCAACAACTGATAAAAGGACATTAGTACATAGAAATAAAATGAAAATCATGAAATATCTAATTTGAAATGTTATACTTGATATTTTTATAAGGCGGAATGTCTTTCTTATACTAGGTTTGTTAATCATTATTACATTTTATTTTATTTTTATTACTATTAATTTTTTTAACCACGTTTACATTTTATTTTAACAAAAAAATATGTTTTGAGAAATTTTATTTTTTCTTAAATATTTTTATGTTTGCTTGATTTTGGATTACTGCTATCAAAATTTCAAATTATTTACACTTAAATTATTTACTAAAATTATATTTTTCTGCTATAATTATGTTAAAAATTCAGGAATTTGAGACATTATCAATACGCAATTAATCAATTTGATCTGAATAAAGAGAATTTATGTTAGTGTAGGTGTCAAGTCGAGTTGACTGCATGTGGGGTCCAAGGCCTTGATGAATGCACCACCCTACAAACATAAGCCATTGGCCCATCAGCAGATGATGGTTCGTGCGGTTGGCATTTGGTTAGTTGGGATAGTTGCAAATGGCCCAAAATCTTTTTGTTGTTGTTGCTGTTGTTGTTGTGGCTGTTGTTATTATTATTCTCTCCATTGGCATTTTATTTGTTGTCTTAGCTATGGTTGGCCCACCATTATGTACAACTTTATGAATAGGATAATATTCGTTGTGTTAAATTTGCATCTAACTGCGCACTCCCAACCATTTCGTAACTACGTAGAAAAAACATAATTTTATTACACGTATTAAATATCGTCAAATATGTTGATTATTCGCAAGTAAATATGAAATTAGCAAATAATAAATACCAAAATGTAATATGAAAATAAAGTGCTGCATATGGGCCAACAGTCTAAGCCATCAAATTAGCCAATGGCCATTTATAACCGTGGCCACCAAAAATCTGCCATTTTTTTTATGTTGGCCTATATAAGTTATGATTGTGGGGTACGTGGTTTTTTTCTAACATGTCCCAGCTCTTATTTGCACGAGTATCGTAGAAAAACATGTAAAATTCTGAACTGCTATGTCGATGAGCAATACTTGGTATCCAACCTGGCATTTCCCGTCTAACAGACTAAGGAGAAGAACTCTTCGGAAAAACAATTACGATATCGACGTCTATTGAGTAAGCCAAAACAATTACATTCTCATTGATATTTAGAAATTCTACACCAATCCATTCTTTTACCCCGATAAAAAGATTTTTTAAAAAAGTTTTTTACCATTGCTCGATTTATAGTATCATATTTATTTTTCAATTTAATATGCATAGTGAGTACAGTTTTTGCTGTACTAAAATAGTGTGTTCTTGAAAAAACAATTTTATTTTGTTTAATGATTTTTGAGTTTATTTTGCAATCTTAACAATAATTTTATACATTTAACGAAACCAATGTTTCGATTGACCAAAACAATGTCGTTAAATGAAGAATCACCTCCACAAACAAAATTTATATGAGCCAACATCGGAACAACGGTGAGTTCTTTGTTGTTGGATAACTATTATAAATGGCCATTGGATAGATTTAAGGCCCGTTTGCTGGCACACCGTTGAATCCTATTCAGTATTTTACTTATGGCAATACATTTTGGTATTTATTATTTGCTATTTTTATACTTTCTTCTAAATAAACACCCTCGATAATATTTTAATGCTTGTAATAAAGTTATATATTTTCTTTAAAATTACGCAATGGTTAAAAATGAGCAATTAGATGCAAATTTGACACATCAATTATTGTTGGACACATAATTATTGTTCATTATGGTAGGCCAACCATAACTATTCTAACAAATAAAATGCCAGCAGAGGAAACAAAAAATAGAGGTTGGGCAACTGCAACTATCCCAACTCATCAAGTACCGACAGCGCGAACCATCAGTTGCTGATGGGCCAACGATTCATGTTTGTCGGGTCTATTATTGGACAGTCCAACAAGCTACGTCATAGATTTCTCTGTAAATATCCAATAAGCAAGTGATGTGCTGAATAAATTAAACTGTTTGTAGTGAACAACATAAAATTGTTAAGAAATTCTGGCTAATAAAATTTTTGTTGAGGTTGTTTATACACGTGTCTGTGTATATGTACGGCGGATTGAAAAATAAATGAAAAAAAAAAAAAAAAAAAAAAAAAAAAACGAAAAGAAAATATGGTCTTTTTTTTTTTTTTTTTTTTTTTTTTGCTGATTCTGGTATCCTTTTGCCTAGTCAGTATATAAGGATGAGATTTTCTGGTATTTAGCTACATTGGCTACACAAATCCTTAAAATTAATTTCTGCTAGGAAATATTTTTCAGTTTTCAAAACGCAGATATATGTTTATTCATTCATTGTTTAACGTAAAGGGTGAAATTTAATTGTTATTTATTATTAATTTCACTTAACTCGTATAAAATATTCTTACATTTTCATAGTAATTATACAACCTTTTTTAAACTAGTTATCGTTTTGGCCATCACAAAATGTTTTCTGTATTGTTCTATATATATATATATATAACAATCCAAACTACCTTTTGTTATACACAAAACTTTAATTAACACAACTTCCCCCAATAACAATTTTTAGGTACGTTACTGGAGTATAACCATATGGAAGATAACAGAAGGTATGTAATAACAGCTCTACCTGTTGATCGATTTACACAAAAATCGAGCCTGTATATATATATATATATATTTTTTTTTTTTTATGTTTATTTCAGAAATCATAACTGGTGCATTTTTATGCTATAGAAGCAAGAGCTGAGTAAAAACATTCTTGTGAACAGGAAACATTGTAGCTAAGCTCCCCACCTGTAGGCCCTTACGTACACAAATCATGTACAAATATGCAGAAAGCGTAGTTACAGTCGGTAACAAGAATGTCCGAACAATAGCACAAATTCCTATGAAAAAAAAGTACACTTCACACAGTTCTGTTAAATAAATTCTTATCTAATCATGTTCTTAGACTGACTAAGAAGAGGATTCGACAAGGATTTTTTCAACAAAACCGTATGAAGTGTACTTTTCTTACATAGGAATTTTTGCTAGTGTTCGGACATTTTTTTTACCGACAGTACTTTTTTAAAAATCCTTCACATTTTCAGTTTTTCACAGATATATACTGTGAAGGCTAATGTAGTCAATTGGAGAAAATAATACAGTTTAGCAGTGCCATCTGTTTACTAATATGCACCAAATGTTTATAATTACTAATTTATATCAAAGGGCAACTAAATATAATTTTTTTTATGAAATTCTAAGCATTAGTTCTTAAATAGATTATAAAACTTCTTCACTCACCATAAGTTTTAAGCCAGTACAGCCGGTTTCGAAAAGACGTAGCCTTTCTTCATCAGGTGCAAAAAAACGCGTGCTACTGCCTTGGAGGCAAAAGCAAGACTGAAGGCAGGGCAAAATCCAGAGAGGGAGGAGCAACACAAACAACCAATAGGAAGCATCATGCAGGACCAATCAGAGAGGAACACACATACACACACAAAAAGAAAAGGAGGGAGGGAAGGAATAATCAATTATTTTTTTTTATTTAATTAATATTATACTAATAAGAAAATTTAATAAAATTGATTTATTTATTATTTATTAATTTATTAATTTATTTTTTTTAATTAGAATTATTTAATTATAACTATTTTTATGTTATAAACATAATGACGAAAATTATTTAATTGAATTAAACAAATTTTTCCAGGCTGTAGACAGCAAAGTGGAATCAGATTTTTCATTGACAATTTTATCACGATTAAGGTAAATTGCTAAATTTTCCAAAAAATCCAGTTCGGAAACGCGTTTGGCATGAAAGATAATTTTGGCACTCTTAAAATTAAAACAATGATCAAATTCCCAACTGTGCTTCGCAATAGAAGATTTAGAAATTTCTTGATTAACAACGTACCGAGAATGTTCACGTAAACGGCATTCAAGATTTCTTTTTGTTTGACCAGTATAAGACAAGTCACAATTATTACAAGGGACATTATAGATACCCCACTTATGAAGCTCGGGAACAGGGGATTTAGTTGAAGGGAATTGGAATTTATTGACAGGTTTTAAAATAACGTGAAAATTGAAACGCTTCAAAACTTTGGCTAATTTAAAACATATGGGGGGATAAAAAGGCAAGACAACGAGATAATCACGTTTAATTTTATCATCAATGGAAAGAGTAGAATTATAAGTTTACCTACTGAATTTTTTGATAGCTTTATCAATTATAGAGGGTCTAAAACCCCTTTTAATAGCAACGGACTTTAAATAATTGAGTTCTTCTTTAAGAGAAGAAGTATCAGAACCAATTTTAAGGGCACGATACACGTAAGTGTAAAATGTGCTATTTTTTTGTTTAGCCGGATGATTAGAGAGAGCATGGGGAGGGTTAGAAACAGAGAAAGGTTTCCTGTACACAGAGGTTTTAAAAGAGGAATCGCACCTAGTAACTAAAACATCAAGAAAGGGAAATTGATTACAATTTTCTAACTCGAAGGTAAACTGAATATGGGGATCAATAGCATTAGCAATATTAAGAATGGCAGAAACATCAAACGGATTTTCAACAAGAATGAAAGTGTCCTGTACGTAACGTAACCAGCATTTTAAATTTAACATTTTTAATAATTTTTCCTCAAAATAATGCATATAGATATCGGCAGGAATAGGAGATAAAAGATTACCCATACTTAAACCATCACACTGTTTTATATATATTGAAAACAATAAAAAACAATAAAAATAATAACAAAAAGAAATCTTGAATGCCGCTTACGTGAACATTCTCGGTACGTTGTTAATCAAGAAATTTCTAAATCTTCTGTTGCGAAGCACAGTTGGAAATTTGATCATTGTTTTAATTTTAAGAGTGCCAAAATTATCTTTCATGCCAAACGCGTTTCTGAACTGGATTTTTTGGAAAATTTAGCTATTTACCTTAATCGTGATAAAATTGTGAATGAAAAATCTGATTCCACTTTGCTATCTACAGCCTGGAAAAATTTGTTTCATTCAATTAAGTAATTTCCGTCAATAGTTATAATTAAATAATTCTAATTAAAAAATTAATTAATTAATTAATTAATAATAAATGAATAAAATTTATTAAATTTTCTTATTAGTATAATATTAATTAAATAAATAAAAAAAAAAACTAATTGATTATTGCTTCCCACCTTCCTTTTGTTTTTGTGTGTGTATGTGTGTTCCTCTCTGATTGGTCCTGCATGATGCTTTCTATTGGTTGTTTGTGTTGCTCCTCCCCCTCTGGATTTTGCCCTTCTTTCAGTCTTGCTTTTGCCTCCAAAGCAGTAGCATGTGTTTTTTTTTTCATCTGATGAAGGAAGGCTACGTCCTTTCGAAACCGGTTGTGCTGTCTTAAAATGTATGGTGTGTGAAGAAGTCTTATAATCTATTTATCGATTGTACACCAGTTTTGAATATAGTTTTGGTGATTAGTTCTTCTATAGCTGCTTTTTTTTTTTTTTTTTTTCCACGTACAAAAACAAAAGCAGAAAAAAATCATTCAAAAAATGGCGAAATCGAATAAAATCAAATACCGAAAATTTTTGCAATTTTTTTTTCCTCTGTGGAAATTAATACTTGTTAGAAACTACTTTTATAATAATTTTTATCGATTGAAACGCATAAAAATTTAAGAGTTATTTATTTATTTATTTATTTATTTTTGGCATGAATAAGAGCTATTGAAATTATGTTATGTATTAAACTTGAAATGTATTTCGAGAAACTCGAGCCTAAAACGTAATAATACATGTGACGGTGCTCCATGAATTTACGGATTGAATTTCCTGTTATTGATCGAAAAAATTATAGTTGTTTAAAGTTTTTGTGCGATTAAAGTACCGTATTACATGATTGATTGAACGAAAAACTAGACTAAGATAAAATATGGGTATAAACTTAGGCTTCCGGTTTTATATTTCGATATTTTGTATAAATGTTTAAGGATAGTTAATTAAGTTCGATAGATATTTTTTCTTTTATGAGATAACAATTTATAGCTATTATGATCATCGTGATTATGTGATTATTGAAAAGGCGTAAAAATACATCAAATTTGATTATTTTATGTATTTTTATGCCTTTTTTAGTTTTTTTTACATTATATATTTCAGATGTCTATTCAGTTAATGGTAGTTTTCTGCTTGGTGAGAAGTTGGGGGCTGAGGATAGTTATTAGCTAATTGCTACTATCCTTTCAGAAACTTCTCTTTCACCCCTACACGGAGGGACCTCCCTGATGAAAATCTGTGACTTTTAGGGTTTTATTTTATTTCATTTATTTGTTAATTTATTTTTATATTTAAGTTTTGCATTTCCTTTTCCAGTAATCTTGCGCATTGGTTTGTAATTCCCCTGTTCGTTTATGTTATCGTTAATTTTTTTTTTTTTTTTTATATCATAAACATATTCATTTCAAAAGTTTCCTAGAAAAATATACCGAATATGCCCATATTGAAAATACCCCCTCCCCGAGGATAATTTCCCTTTCATATATCCGGCCTCAGTAGCCCAGTCGGTAGAGCGCCGGCCTCGTAATTGGAAGATTGCGAGTTCGGTACTCGATCCGGCCAAAGACCGTCGTGTACACTAATGGTGGCTGGTGCACGTAAAATCTGTCATGGCCGCAATGTCTTCCATGTTCCCATAAAAAATTATACCTCTCGGGGTCACAGAAGCAGGAGAGCCATCTTTTCCGTGGAGGATCAAGATTGTGATGGCATGTCTCCGGACCACCTCTAGGGGTGCGTCCCAGACCGTCGCCAATTACCCATCTGCGCAGCAGTAGTGCGACGCAAAACCCAACAAACCAACCTTTCATATATACATATATATAAGATTCTGGTACATTATTACTATTATCAGTATTTTATTTTAATTTAACTTTGAAAAGTTAAAAATAAACCTCATTATATATATTTGTGCGGAATTTTGTCTTATACTGTCATATTAAAAAAAAGGGGATGATTACGTCAACTGTTGAGCTTTTGATCCCAAATGTAATCAGTTTAAGACAAAGTTTAACTAAATACCACATTCAGTTATGTTTCGTCCATTGGTAATAAGGAACAGCATTCACAGATTTTTTTAATACCCGCAAACAGACGTTTTCTAAAAATAGCCAAATGATGTTCAGTATATCCTAGCGTGTAAATCCATCGAAGATTGGTGGTAGAAAATTTTTACGAATCCAATACTTTCTTCTTATACATATAACAGAAAGAAGAAAAAAATCAATAAAATGACGAAGAATATAAGGTTAAGAAAAAAAAAATTAAATAGAAGAAAAACAGAGTTTTTGTTGTGGGAGCAGTCTGTCTTAAAAAGAAAATTAAATGCAAACAGTTCTGCATTTGTTTTCTCTCTCTGTATATGTATGTATATATATTGACGTAAGAGATGAATACATATGTTTAATGTAAGAACTGATGACTATGTGAAACAAGATCAAAATTCAAACAAATGAAACTTACAAACAATAAGAAGGAGCAGAAGCCACCAAGACGTATGACTGGAGTTAGATCGGTTTTTTCGCCACCTAACTTTCTCCACATACTCTGTAAGGCCATATGCTCAAAAAGAAAACAGGTTAAATGAAGATTTTTAAATAATTATGTAAATAAATAAATAAATAAAATAATATTATAAATAATCTCTAAGAAAAAAGAGAGTTAAATTGAACACGTGTCATTTGTTAAATATATTACAAACAATTTAAACACACGTAAATTTAAATTTTTATTTAAAAAATGTTAAAAAATTTTTTTAATCCAAAGCTTTTCGCTTAATAGTAAAGCATCATCAGGGAATTTTATTTATTCGTTTCCAATGAGCAGCAAAAAACATATTTAAAATTGCTCATTGGAAACGAATAATTAAAAATCCCTGATGATGCTTTACTATTAAAGCGAAAAGCTTTGGATTTAAAAAATTTTTAACATCTTTTAAATAAAAATTTAAATTTACGTGTGTTTAAAGTGTTTGTAATATATTTAAACTAATATTATTTTACTTAGCAATTTTGATTATTACCCCTACACGGAGGGACCTCCCTGATGAAAATCTCAGTGACTTTTAGGGTTTTATTTTATTTCATTTATTTGCTAATTTATTTCTATATTTAAGTTTTGCATTTCCTTTTCCAGCAATCTTGCGCATTGGTTTGTAATTCCCCTGTTCGTTTATGTTATCGTTAAACTTTTATTTTTATTTTATATCATAAACATATTCATTTCAAAAGTTTCCTAGAAAAATATACCGAATATGCCCATATCGAAAATACCCCCTACCCGAGGATAATTTCCCTTTCATATATCGGGCCGCAGTAGCCCAGTCGGTAGAGTGCCGGCCTCGTAATTGGAAGATTGCGAGTTCGGTACTCGAGCCGGCCAAAGACCGTCGTGTACACTAATGGTGGCTGGTGCACGTAAAATCTGCCGTGGCCGCAATGTCCTCCATGTTCCCATCAAAAATTATACCTCTCGGGGTCACCGAAGCAGGAGAGCCATCCCTTCCGTGGAGGATCAAGATTGTGATGGCATGTCTCCGGACCACCTCTAGGGGTGTGTCCCAGACCGTCGCCAATTACCCATCTGCGCAGCACTAGTGCGACGTAAAACCCAACAAACCAACATTTCATATATACATATATATAAGATTCTGGTACATTATTACTATTATCAGTATTTTATTTTAATTTAACTTTGAAAAGTTAAAAATAAACCTCATTATATATATTTGTGCGGAATTTTGTCTTATACTGTCATATTAAAAAAAAGGGGATGATTACGTCAACTGTTGAGCTTTTGATCCCAAATGTAATCAGTTTAAGACAAAGTTTAACTAAATACCACATTCAGTTATGTTTCGTCCATTGGTAATAAGGAACAGCATTCACAGATTTTTTTAATACCCGCAAACAGACGTTTTCTAAAAATAGCCAAATGATGTTCAGTATATCCTAGCGTGTAAATCCATCGGAGATTGGTGGTTGGAAATTTTTACGAATCCAATACTCTCTTTTTATTCATATAAAAGAAAGAAGTAAAAAATCAATAAAATGACGAAGAATATAAGGTTAAGAAAAAAAATTAAATAGAAGAAAAACAGAGTTGTTGTTATGGGAGCACTCTGTCTTAAAAAGAAAATTAAATACAAACAGTCCTGCATTTGTTTTCTGTCTCTCTGTATGTATGTATATATATTGACGTAAGAGATGAATACATATGTTTAATGTAAGATCTGATGACTATGTGAAACAAGATCAAAATTCAAACAAATGAAAATTAAATAAAAATAAGAAAGAGCAGAAGCCACCTAGACTTATGACTGGTGGGCGCGAGTTAGATCGCTTTTTTGGGCACCTAACTTTCCCCAAATACTCTGTAAGGCCATATGATCAAAAAGAAAACAGGTTAAATGAAGATTTTTAAATAATTATGTAAATAAATAAATAAATAAAATAATATTATTTTACTTAGAAATTTTGTTTATTAATTCATCAACCATGAAAATTCATTTTGCATAAACTGAAGTATAAGGTGACTACCTTGAGGTGAAGTTAATATACCACCTGTGTGAAAAGTGCCATAGCCGGAATCGAACCTGGGTCTTCCGCTTAACGTGCGAGTGCTCTATCACAAAGCTACCCTGGCTGATAACCTGTTCGGCACTTCTCATAGAATATTCGTTGGCTATGTCACCATGTCTGCAAATGCGGATGTAGCAGGTGAGACTATTACTCGTGGAACAACTCCAATAGTCCAGGAAATTTCCATTTAAAAATTTTATTTATTTATTATTCAACCATGAAAATTTATTTTAGATATAGGGGAATGTAAAATTGATTTTTATATCAACTATGTGATTTTTATACCTACTATATTGTCCGTTAAGCGGAGAGCTCGGGTTCGATACCTGGCTCTGGCATTTTTCACATAGTTGTTATAAAAATGCACTTTATCTAAAATGAATTTTCATGGTTGATGAAATGATAAATAAAATTTCTAAACTAAATTTCCATGGTTGTGCCACGAGTAATCTTCTCACGTGTTACATCTGCGTTTGCAGACACGGTTACCTTGCCAACGGATTTTATGTGAGAAATGCCGATATTGTTTGTCAGCTAGGGTAGCTGTATGGTACAGCAACCGCACGTTAAGCAGGGGGGGGGGGTTGTGTTCGATTCCTGGCATTGACATATTTCACATAGTGAATATAAAATTCGACCTTACACTCCAATTTATATAAAACGTTATTTTATATTTATTTATAAACAAATTTATATAAACTAAATCAATCATATATATTATGATCTAAAATAATTACTGATTTTTATAAATGAATTTTTTATAAACTGAATCAGTCATGTATATTACATTTTAAATATTAACCACTTCGTACAGCTATACTCGAAGATGACATGTAATCATAAATTAATAAAAAGGTATTTGAAAAATGTATAGAATCAACCGCAACTAAGCAATATGATAACAGTGTTAAAAAAAAAAAAAAAAAAGGGGGAAATTTAAATAAAATAAAAAGTAATCTCTCCAAAACAGAGGCAATTTTTTACTTTCTCTTACCCAAGGCACTGAAAATATTGTTTATGGGTCAAATTTTTGAACGCGAAATTTTATTATATTTACATGTTCTGAGGTCCCCTGAATACGAAAATCATATTTTTAGCAAATGGTCTGTGTGTATGTCTGTGTTTATGTCTGTGTGAGTGTCTGTCTGTTATCAGCATATCTCAAAAACAAATAATGGCAGAAAGTTCAAACTTGGTATTCTAAATGTGTATCATATAAGGATGCTACATTAAACTTTTCGTTAAGATCATGCAAATGGTTGGTGTACAGGGACACTCAAAAGTATTCAAATACATTACGTCTATGGGGGAAATTGCAGGTAAGTAGAGTTTAACATCTATAGACTGCACTAAACCAAATGAAACGAATATATATTTTTTGTAATAGAGATAGTCAACAGGAAAAAAAATTGTGTATGTAGGAGCCTCATCTCCCCCCCTGGGGGGGGGAAGTCCCCCCTCGAGGGAAGTAAATTTTCATGATGGGTATCTTTCAAAAGAGCTCGCCAAAACCTTTAAAACGAATGGTTGAACCATCGATTTGCGATAATTTAAAACAAAGTTATCGATTTTTTTTTTTTTTTTTTTAATTTTAACCAAAAAAAAAAAAAAAAAAAAAAAAACTTAGAAAAAAAAAAATCGTATTTTTTTTTTCTTTTTCTTTTTTAATATTGAGAATAAAATGGACTTTTTTTTTTTTGGATATTTAGTGTATGCACTACTTCTCTAATATGTAAATGGTCTGCATTATCATAAAAGGTAGCTTTTTTAAATAATAATTTTAATAAATTAATTTTAAAAAGCAGAATTTTTTTAATAGCCGAATTAAATTCTATATAAATGTAGGTGCATTAACGAAACGGGGTTTGAGGGGGGCGGTAGCCCCCTCCCACAGAACTAATTATCATATAAAACTCTTCCGAAGCCTAATTTGAATTGTTTAACACAGGTTTACATGACAGTACTCGTTATCTTACCTTTTAATCTGCAATCTGTATTTATAGTATTAAATTTCAGGGAAGTCGTGTGAGTGACACACCAGATTATTTTTCTTAAATTCCAATTATTTAAAAATGTATAAGTTTGCAATAAAATACTTATGTGATTTTAACATTAGCTGTATTTTATTTAAAACATTTTTTGTTGTATCCGTGGAGTAATATTTATCCGTGTCCTTCACTTTGGTAATTAAGAATGGAGAAAATAGGTATTATTTGTTAAATTACCTACAGATGATTTTTTATTGCTGACCGTGTTTAAATAGAAGGCGTGGTAAACTTGTTCTACAAGCACTTGTTGCAAAAACGATTGGACTTTAAGATTATATAGATTAAACATAAATGATTTATTTAGATTATTCTACGAAGAAGGATGGTTTACTGTCGAGGCTATGACTGGAAAGACTTAACGTAATTTTTGTACTCGCTAATTTAAACATTCCAGACCTTTTATTTTATGTAATGTTCCATTGTTCTGAACAACATTTTATTTTTATCTATGAATATTTCTTTTACAGATAAATAATAAATTACAGTTTTCGCTAATTTACAATATTATCAGAATTTAAAAAATATTCAAAACATTTATCAGTATTTTAGTGGAGACGTCTAACATCTTTTAGAAGCCTCATTCTGATATAACAAATTTACAGGTAAAATAAATTTATTATTACATTATACGTAATTAAAAACTTATAATTTTGTTCTTTTAATTATTAATATTATTATAAATAAATATAAATAAACGTAATTGTTATAAATTTTAATATAAAATTTATTTTTAGTAATTTTAATACTTTCAATTGTATTACCATTTGATCCCGATATAAACAAGAAATAAAATAAAATATTTAACATTAAAAAATAAGTAGATAAATAAATAATAATAACTTTACCTTTAAACAGTTATTTTCAAATGGCAAGGATAAAAATTAAATATAACTTTTTATATAATTAAAAAAATATTACAATCACATTAATAAAAAATCTGGAGTGACTCCACTCGACTTTCCGAACATTGAGTAACTAACTGTTTTGTAGATAAAATAAAGAAAGAGGAGCTGCTAAACAAACAAAAGAGAGAAAACCATAATTGAGAATTTTTCTCCATATATCACACGAGGTTTTATTTAACGCTACTGAACTTTGAGCCCATAGATCATAATGATAAAGAATTTTTCGTTGTGTCCCTGTAAAAATCTATAAATGCTAGATTCACCAAAATGCTTATAGTTAGTGCAACAGTGATTTATAATATTCATACAAATTTTCAGCTCAATTGAATAAGGCGTTTAGATGCTATCGCACTTTAAAAATTTGGTCTCATAGGCCATAATGATAAAGCATTTTTCTTTGTGTCCCTGTAAAAAAATTGTAAGTGCTAGATTCACCAAAATCCATACAGTTGGTGCAAATGCGACCTATAACACGTGTACAAATTTTTTGCTCAGATTAATATGGCGTTTAGACGCTATCACACTTTTAAATATTTGGCCACATAGGCCATAATGATAAAGAATTTTTCTTTGTGCCCCGGAAAAAAAACTATAAGTGCTAGATTCTCCAAAATCTATACAGACTGAGTATCTGTGGCCTATAATATGTGTATAAAGTTTTTGCTCAATTGAATAAGGTGTTTAGATGCTATCGTACTTTTAAGATTTTGGTCTCATAGGCCATAATGATAAAGAATTTTTCTTTGTGTCCCTGTAAAAAAATTGTATGTGCTAGATTCACCAAAATCTGTACAGTTTGTGCAAATGCGACCTATAACACGTGTACAAATTTTTTGCTCAGATTAATATGGCGTTTAGACGCTATCACACTTTTAAAAATTTGGCCACATAGGCCATAATATAAAAAATTTTTCTTTGTCTCCCTGTAAAAACACTATAAGTGCTAGATTCTCCAAAATCTATACAGACTGAGTATCTGTGACCTATAATATGTGTATAAAGTTTTTGCTCAATTGAATAAGGCGTTTAGATGCTATCGCACTTTTAAGATTTTGGTCCCATAGGCCATAATGATAAAGAATTTTTCTTTGTGTCCCTGTAAAAAAATTGTATGTGCTAGATTCACCAAAATCTATACAGTTTGTGCAAATGCGACCTATAACACGTGTACAAATTTTTTGCTCAGATTAATATGGCGTTTAGACGCTATCACACTTTTAAAAATTTGGCCACATAGGCCATAATATAAAGAATTTTTCTTTGTCTCCCTGTAAAAAAACTATAAGTGCTAGATTCTCCAAAATCTGTACAGACTGAGTATCTGTGACCTATAATATGTGTATAAAGTTTTTGCTCAATTGAATAAGGCGTTTAGATGCTATCGCACTTTTAAGATTTTGGTCCCATAGGCCATAATGATAAAGAATTTTTCTTTGTGTCCCTGTAAAAAAACTATAAGTGCTAGATTCACCAAAATCTATAGGGTTCGTACTATGGTGACTTACAATATGCGTACCAACTTTCAGCATATTCGAACAAAGCGTTTAGACGCTAGCGTGTTCACTCACAGACATACACACATACATACACACATACACACATACACACACACATACATACATCATCTCAAAAATAGTGGAAACGGACTCAGGGGACCTCGAAACGTATAGAAACATCAAAATCTCCAATTCGGATTTTTGACATGATTACAATACTTTCCTCACTATAGTGTTCGGAAAGTAAAAATATAATAATATATAGTGACCATTGCAGAAAAATGCAGACAACTGAGATGCAAGAACACGCAGTTTGAATAAAATTTTAAAAAATGAAACAATAAAACAACGGGTATAATTTACGGATAAGATACAGAGCTACTCATAATTAGTCAAGGAAATTTCAAAAAAGGGGTGTGGGCATAAATTCTCAGAATAATTTTAAATAAATCTTAAAATTTAATAAAACTTTCATTAATGCTACAGTCGGCAGATTTATTTAAAAAAGCAATATTAAGTTTACTTTTTTTAGACAGGGATTATTGCTAGTGCTCGGATACTTTTGATGCCGATTGTAGTTTCAACATTCTATTGTAGTTGGGGGTTATGGGGATCCACCTTCTCAAATGTAATTTTTATCAAATAAATCTTATTGAATCTATATAAAAATACTTAAAGCTTTTTTCAATTATTGATTAATACAAACTAAATATATTTAGATATAAGGCCGTGGTATCCTGGTCGGTAAGAGCAACGAGTTCGTGATCGAAAGATTGCGGGTTCGGTCCTCGAGCCGGCCGAAGACCGTCGTGTACGCTAATGGCGACTGGTGCACGTTAAATTCCGTCGTGGTCGCAACGTCCTCCAAGTTCCCATCAAAAATTATACCTCTGGGGGTACCGGAACACGGGTTTAACTCAGCCTTGTCCCGGATCAAAATTCGAGTTCCTGTTGTTTGATGGTGCTGCCATCTATCGCCAGCTTCTAGAGCTAAGACGTACTTCCTCCCTAGTAGGCGCTCCTCTGCAAAAACGGAATGACGAACCCCTCCTGCCTTAAACGCAGTTAGTTCCACTACCGGGGCTCGGAATTTCCGAGTGGCATAAGCAACAACAACAACAACAGATATAAGACTTCTTTTTTTAATAATAATAATAATAATTATTATTATTACTATTATTTTGTGGATATAAGTTTTTCGTTTCCTTTCTTCAGTATATAACGCCTATTTTTAAAATATTTTTTACTGAAATATCTATCTATATATTTTTATAATTCTAGATATGTGAATAAAAATAGCCATTAAAAGTACGTATAAAAACAATTGTGTAATATATAATTACATTCACCCATTCATGGGAATTTCCTTACATTAAATGAGATCTTTAATAATTTAGATCTGGAAACCATGTGTGAAAACAGCTTTTCCCAACATCTTTAAAATATCAATTAATTCTCATCCAATTATGTGAGAATAATTACGATACTGTATAAGTGAATATCTCACGAACGCTTAATTATAGACTTTAACTTTCCAAGCATTGAATACTTTTATCTGAGGCATTAATTAACTTTTAAGCTATTCCAGACATTTTTCATTACATAATGTAATCTCATCCAAAGACAGTCGTTTTAAGATCTCAACAGTGTCTGTAAATGTTTCACATGTCTTTTCACAGTGATTAAAGACACATTTGCTTTGTTCCTTAAACTTTTGTTTCAGTAAAGATATGGCATCAGTTATGATAAATTGTTAATTTTTGATTTATTTGATTATGTAAGCTCTTTCAAACTTGAGTATTAACATTATCTCATCCACTTAGTTACCGTAGAAAATTTTATCTTTATACATATACACCCCGCGACAAAAAGATAGGTACAAAGGGTCTTTTCCTTGATTTTTCTTAAAATAACATTATCTAAATTGTGCTTATCATTTATTATTATCATGAAATAACACTATTTCCGGATTAATTTTTGCCTTAAGACAAATTTAGAAAATTTTTAAGACTAAAATTTTTCTGATTTAAGATTATACACCGTGACAAAAAGGTAGGTACAAAGGTTTTTTTTTTTTTTTTTTAATTTTTGAATATGATTATTTTGAATATGAATATTTTGAGTATGATTCAAATATTTAATATGTTTTTCGTATGATAATATTTTGTTATGATAATAAATGATCAGCACAATTTAGATAATGTTATTTTATGAAAAATTAAAAAAAAAAAACCTTTGTTCCTATTTTTTTGTCGCGGAGTGTAGTTTTAAATTAGAAAAATTTTAGTTTTAAAACTTTTTTAAATTAGACTTAAAAGAAAAATTTGTCCGGGAATAGTGTTATTTTACGATAATAATAAATGATAAGCACAATTTAGATAATGTTGTTTTATGAAAAATCAAAGAAAAAAACCTTTGTGCCTATCTTTTTTTCACGGGGTGTATATATTTTTTTCCGTTAAACGTTATTATATCTTTCCACCCATATAATTAGTTTCTATTGAACTTTCATGATTTATTTTTCTACCATATTATTATTCTTTTCATACTGGATATCCTAATAAGATCCATGCAACATCAAAGTTTTAACTTAAGAAAATGAATATCTATATAAATAAAGCAAAGAGTTTTTGGCGGAACACATCCGGGCAGACCGCTCCTAAATTTGATTGGTTTAGATTTAACTTCTTTGCTGATAAATGTTGGCCATTTTTTTTTTTTTTTTTTAAGATACTGCATAGATGTTATACTTATTTTAAAAGAACTCTAAAATCTGTTCATTTTTTTGTGAGGACACTATATACATCAAATTATTAGATTTAAAAGATTTTACGTTGAAAAATTTCACAACGCAATATCATTCGATTGCTTTTATTTTAAAATAATAACCTAATATTAAACAAAAAACAATCGGATATTAAAGAATAATGCATAACTTTTAAAAAATATCAGTTTTGGAGTTCTAAGAGCTGCAATTTTAAAATTACAGCATACTTATTTCTCATACATAATCCATTAAATTTGTAAACAATTGTTGATTCATTCTTGAAAATCATTCACATATAATCATAGAACATTGTTTAAAAATGAGTGCAAAACGGAAGAAATGTTTTATTTAATTTAATTTGTAATATGTTATTTTGACTTTTTGACTTTAGAAGGAATTTTTAATTATGTTACAAAGCCCAAAATGGGATATAAAAAATAAATAGTGGTTCAATTCTTTTGAAAATTCATTTAAATTTAGTGACCAGCGAAGCTGGCGTAGCCTGATAGTATACAATAAAGCTATAGACAGAGCAGTTCAAAAAACTAAATCTATATCTATATCATTATATAAAGCGCAAAAAATTGTTTGTTTGTGGAGGGTAATCTCTGAAACTACTGAACCGATTTAAAAACTTCTTTCACTGACCGAAAGCTACAGTATGCCATATTGTTATAGGCTATATTTAATTTTGATGAAATAAATTTTAGTTTAAAATCTGAGCATTTTAATTAAAATCTTCATAGAAGCCGTAATAGAAATGGAAATAATGAAATATTAAAAAAATTAGCTGCTGCCAACATAAAAGAAACATTTACATATTCATTTCGTTTTTAAAATATCTTGACGTGAAAAGAAAAGAAATATATTTGCACGTGCATTAAATTGAAATTCATATAAAGCTTTTTTAATTGTTAAACTTACACGTTAAATCTGACGTCATTATAGAATTAAAATAGTTTATTATTCTAATAATTTAATTTGATATGATATGATATAATATAATGATCTAAGCATCAATGTTTAAACCACGGAGTCTTTATTACTCCGTGGTTTAAACTGATGTGTGTAAACGAAATTGGAATTAAAAAATAAATAAATAAATAAAATAAAATAAAATAAGAAATTCTATTTTATAATATCATTTATTTTAATTTATAATTGTTGCCAAAAAGATTTACGAATTAATTTATTTTTAGACATATAATAAAATATATTTTCACGCGAACAATAATATAAAAAGTGAACTGGATTTTTTGTAAAAAAATAATAAAGATCGAAGAAAATTATTTCCCTATTTTAATCCCCATATTTGGATATTGATATGCATTAGTTATCATGTGCATCCGTTAGATTAAATTGTTTTTGTTGTAAAATTGATAAAATTGGAATTTTAAATTTCAAAACTCTAGAAAAAAAATGGCAAATTTCCATATTCGATTGAAAACATAAACATTTCATTTCAAAGGATGATATTTACACAATAAACATCCAACTAATAAACTAATTAAAAGGGAAAGGATAAATATTCTATCATAATTTGAAGTCAAATTTGTTTTCAAATGTCTAAATAAAGTATCTGATATAATATACTAATATGTTGCTGCGGAATAGATTTGATATCCGTCATCCTTGGCAGAAAAAAAAAATATCGCCAAATTATCTGGCGAATATAATTTAATCCCTTTCAAAAATCATGGTTATTTTAAAAACTTTAAGAGTGTAACGAGTAATATGAAACAATATTTCGTACAATACATATTACGAAAATATACATCTGGCATGTATATTTTCGTATTACGTTTTTGATCGCCAAATACAAAAAATGCCAAGGGTGACAGTTTTGAAATTTAAAATTAAAATTTTGTCAATTTGACAGCAAAATAACTCAATCTAACGCATGCATACAATAACTAATACATATCTATACCCAAATATGAGGATTAAAATCGGGAAATAATCCTTCTAGAATTTTAATAATTAAAAAAAAAAAAAAAAATCCAATGAGCGATTAACATGGAAAATCTTTTTCTTGCATCCAAGGGCGGTCAGTGATGTCACACTTCGCTTGCGTATTGAGATGTTTAAATTTATTTGGCGACTATTTTTAGCAACTAACAGTTATGGCAAGTAGCTCAATATACATAGCGCATACAGCCATTACTGAAATGTAAATAGCATTTAATTATTTGAGTTACATTATGTTGATTGGAAACCTATTTAATATACCTATGCTCTATAGCTATACTAATATAAAAAGAAGAAAGGTTTATATGCATATCTAGAGAACGATCGCTAGAACTAAAAAGCCGATTGCTTTTTTTTTTTTTCTTTCAATAATCAAAAGTTACACTGTCTCTCTCTAAGTGCTAGAAGCTATAATAAATTTTGGTAAAATAAATTTTTAATTAAAAGTTTCAATATTTTAATTGAAAACAAAGCACAGATTTGATATCTATCGTCATTGGCGATTTTTGTATTTGGCGATCGAAAACGTAATACGAAAATCTGTATATTATCGTAGTAAATACGAGATGTATGTGTTTACTTCAATTACCCTACTACTGTAGGTAGTGGAAGTATTTTTTAGGTTTTGGCAATTGGTCAGTGTGTGTGTATATGTGCACGTGTGTGTGTAATTTTCTGGCTGTCATATCTCCAAAACTAATAAAAATAGAACTACTAAACTTCACAAGTGATTCAGGTCTGGTGTACAGATAAATTTTCCAAATTTTCGTGAAAATTGAAAAACCGGAATTGGGTCATCGAAAACCAGGAATGGGACCGTAAGCCCATATTCAAAAACACCTCTAATGATTTTCTTCAAAGTTGCTATATAAATAATATATTAGATGCCCTTTCGATTGAAAAGTTGCTTAGTTCAGGAAAATTGATAGGCGTCCTCTATAAACAGCTCAATTTCAGACTTCGCAAGTGCGTTCCTTTAAAAATGCCTGTACGGATTTTTTTCAAACTCGCCATGTTAACTTCCTATTAAATATCCTTTTGTATGTAATTATTGTTTTTAGGTCAATGATTGAGTATGCTAAGTTTTGGTAAAAGTTGGTATCTCAAAAACGGCTCTAACGTATTCTTGAAAATTTTTTCTTTAATCCAATTTAGATAACCTTTCTCAAGTATTACGTGCTTATTACAGGAATATTAACGGTCATCCTGATTAGGTAGTTCAGTTTTAGATCTCGGAAATTCGTGTTTAAAAAAATAACTATCTATTTTTTTCCCCTTATTTTTTATCTCGCTATGCAAACTCTGTTGTATGTGTCTTTATACGTGTATCAAGTTTCTCTTACTCGAAAATCTCAAAAAATGCAAGTAATATCTCCAAAAAATTGTATATATTACGTGTAATAGTGGGTAATGGAAGTCGTGTGGTTGTTTCACACCAGATTCTGTAATAGTATATATTGTACGATTATTGTTTCATATTATTGATTTCTCCTTTAATATACATTATTAAAATAATATTCAATTATGGAAAAAATTAAATATATTTGCGAAATGAACAAATAAATAATAATTAAAGCTATTATGACGTCAATTTTATCAAAAACATGTTCATGTCATAGGTTTATTTTTCAATATTTTTTATTCATGAGTAAAGAAATGTTTCTTTTTATGAAATAAATAAATAAATAAATAAATAGCATTAAGTAAAAATTGCCAACATTTAACAACTAATTAAAAAAAATAATTGTAAAATTATATTTTGACTTTCCAGTTAATAATATTGCCTTGACTATAACATATAAACTGATATCTTTCATGATTTTTTACATGTCAATCCATCTTTAATTAAAATTTGTTCATCCGTGCGAAGTCGGACGGGTCAGCTAGTCATTATATAAAGCGCAAAAAATTGTTTGTTTGTGGAGGGTAATCTCTGAAACTACTGAACCGATTTAAAAACTTCTTTCACTGACCGAAAGCTACAGTATGCCATATTGTTATAGGCTATATTTAATTTTGATAAAATAAATTTTAGTTTAAAATCTGAGCATTTTAATTAAAATCCCCATAGAAGCCGTAATAGAAATGGAAATAATGAAATATTAAAAAAATTAGCTGCTGCCAACATAAAAGAAACATTTACATATTCATTTCGTTTTTAAAATATCTTGACGTGAAAAGAAAAGAAATATATTTGCACGTGCATTAAATTGAAATTCATATAAAGCTTTTTTAATTGTTAAACGTACACGTTAAATCTGACGTCATTATAGAATTAAAAGTGTTTATTTTTCTAATAATTTAATTTGATATGATATGATATAATATCTAAGCATCAATGTTTAAACCACGGAGTCTTTATTACTCTGTGGTTTAAACTGATGTGTGTAAACGAAATTGGAATTTAAAAATAAATAAATAAATAAAATAAAATAAAATAAGAAATTCTATTTTATAATATTATTTATTTTAATTTATAATTGTTGCCAAAAAGATTTACGAATTAATTTATTTTTAGACATATAATAAAATATATTTTCACGCGAACAATAATATAAAAAGTGAACTGGATTTTTTGTAAAAAAATAATAAAGATCGAGGAAAATTATTTCCCCATTTTAATCCCCATATTTGGATATAGATATGTATTAGTTATCATGTGCATCCGTTAGATTAAAATGTTTTTGTTGTAAAATTGATAAAATTGGAATTTTAAATTTCAAAACTCTAGAAAAAAAAATGGCAAATTTCCATATTCGATTGAAAACATAAACATTTCATTTCAAAGGATGATATTTACACAATAAACATCCAACTAATAAACTAATTAAAAGGGAAAGGATAAATATTCTATCATAATTTGAAGTCAAATTTGTTTTCAAATGTCTAAATAAAGTATCTGATATAATATACTAATATATTGCAGCGGAATAGATTTGATATCCGTCATCCTTGGCAAAAAAAAAAAAAAAAAAAAATATCGCCAAATTATCTGGCGAATATAATTTAATTCCTTTCAAAAATCATGGTTATTTTAAAAACTGACATTAAGAGTGTAACGAATAATATGAAACAATATTTCGTACAATACATATTACGAAAATATACATCTGGCATGTATATTTTCGTAATACGTTTTTGATCGCCAAATACAAAAAACGCCAAGGGTGACAGTTTTGAAATTTAAAATTAAAATTTTGTCAATTTGACAGCAAAATAACTCAATCTAACGCATGCATACAATAACTAATACATATCTATACCCAAATATGAGGATTAAAATCGGGAAATAATTCTTCTAGAATTTTAATAAAAAAAAAAAAAAAATCCAATGAGCGATTAACATGGAAAATCTTTTTCTTGCATCCACGGGCGGTCAGTGATGTCATACTTCGCTTGCGTATTGAGATGTTTAAATTTATTTGGCGACTATTTTTAGCAACTAACAGTTATGGCAAGTAGCTCAATATACATAGCGCATACAGCCATTACTGAAATGTAAATAGCATTTAATTATTTGAGTTACATTATGTTGACTGGAAACCTATTTAATATACCTATGCTCTAAAGCTATACTAATATAAAAAAAAAGAAAGGTTTATATGCATATGTAGAGAACGATCGCTAGAACTAAAAAGCCGATTGTTTTTTTTTTTTTTTTTTTTTCTTTCAATAATCAAAAGTTACACTGTCTCTCTCTAAGTGCTAGAAGCTATAATAAATTTTGGTAAAATAAATTTTTAATTAAAATTTTCAATATTTTAATTGAAAACAAGGCATAGATTTGATATCTATCGTCGTTGGCGATTTTTGTATTTGGCGATCGAAAACGTAATACGAAAATCTGTATATTATCGTAGTAAATACGAGATGTATGTGTTTACTTCAATTACCCTACTACCGTAGGTAGTGGAAGTATTGTATAGGTTTTGGCAATTGGTCAGTGTGTGTGTATATGTGCACGTGTGTGTGTAATCTTCTGGCTGTCATATCTCCAAAACTAATAAAAATAGAACTACTAAACTTCACAAGTGATTCAGGTCTGGTGTACAGATAAATTTTCCAAATTTTCGTGAAAATTGAAAAACCGGAATTGGGTCATCGAAAACCAGAAATGGGACCCTAAGCCCATATTCAAAAACACCTCTAATGATTTTCTTCAAAGTTGCTATATAAATATATATATTAGATGCCCTTTCGATTGAAAAGTTGCTTAGTTCAGGAAAATTGATAGGCGTCCTCTATAAACAGCTCAATTTCAGACTTCGCAAGTGCGTTCCTTTAAAAACGCCTGTACGGATTTTTTTCAAACTCGCCATGTTAACTTCCTATTAAATATCTTTTTGTATGTAATTATTGTTTTTAGGTCAATAATTGAGTATGTTAAGTTTTGGTAAAAGTTGGTATCTCAAAAACGGCTCTAACGTATTCTTGAAAATTTTTTATTTAATCCAATTTAGATAACCTTTCTCAAGTATTACGTGCTTATTACAGGAATATTAACGGTCATCCTGATTAGGTAGTTCGGTTTTAGATCTCGGAAATTCGTGTTTAAAAAAATAACTATCTATTTTTTCCCCCTTATTTTTTAACTCGCTATGCAAACTCTGTTGTATGTGTCTTTATACGTGTATCAAGTTTCTCTTACTGGAAAATCTCAAAAAATGCAAGTAATATCTCCAAAAAATTGTATATATTACGTGTAATAGTGGGTAATGGAAGTCGTGTGGTTGTTCCACACCAGATTCTGTAATAGTATATATTGTACGAATATGGTTTCATATTATTGATTTCTCCTTTAATATACATTATTAAAATAATAATCAATTATGGAAAAAATTAAATATATTTTCGAAATGAAAAAATAAATAATAATTAAAGCTATTATGACGCCAATTTTATCAAAAACATTTCCATGTCATAGGTTTATTTTTCAATATTTTTTATTCATGAGTAAAGAAATGTTTCTTTTTATGAAATAAATAAATAAATAAATAAATAGCATTAAGTAAAAATTGCCAACATTTAACAACTAATTAAAAAAAATAATTGTAAAATTATATTTTGACTTTCCTGTTAATAATATTGCCTGACTATAACATATAAACTGATATATTTCTTGATTTTTTACATATCAATCCATCTTTAACTAAAATTTGTTCATCAGTGCGAAGCCGGAGGGGTCAGCTAGTATTTAATATTAGTACATAAATGTACGTTATGTTTGTGATTTATAGAAACTCGTGTTCACAATTATTTATGATCATATGAAATATTATCTTGGATTGCGATATATTTTTTTTTCTACTTAAATAATATATTTATCCACTTGATTCATCTGCCATACATTACATGATTTGAAAAAGAAAATTGACAATTGTACATGAATTATATATTCATATACCCAGAAATTCAAAATTCACATAAAAAAATATATAAATATATATATATATTATTAGGAAATTATTGGTCATAGAACTATGCGGTTTTTACTGAAATTTGCAGAAAAACATCGGATTATATATATATTTGTCTTAATTACAATTTTCACCAACAAATGGTTCATTATTCGCAGTAATCTTTCCCGTTTTAAACAGATACGCCATTCCAAATATAAGGGAGCATTATTTAACCTTTATTATGAGAAAATTTCAATGCGCCACTTATGACGGCCATTCGCATGAATAACTACCATCAAATCGAGCAGTTATACTATTAGTTCCGTTGTTCTATGTACTTCACAAATGTAAAAAGGTAATTTTTAGAGACCCTGTCCCAATATAGGGTCTCTAGTAATTTTAGAAGTCAAACTCCATTTGTTGCAGAAATATTAAATTCAAATCTCAATAAATAATTTTTTACCTAAGAAAAAATTTATGTCAAAACATTTCAGTCAAAAACCGCATAGTGCTTTGATCAATACTTTTTGAACTATATATATACGCAGTAGAACCTCGTTAACATGAACACTGTTAACGTGAATTACTTTTAACATGAACTATTTCCATCAAAATGAAGATTAGTTTCGTTATATGAAGATCAGTTACTGATAACATGAACACATTTTTTATCACCCTTGAGATTCACGTTAACGCGGTTCGACTGTATATATAAGAGATAGAAGAGATAGAGATATTATCTTTAAAACACTTTTTCCAGATTCTAAGTATTCTTAACAAATATTTTACCTACCATCAATTACTTTAAATATCGCATGACTATTAAATTACAATATTTTATCATATAATATGTTTAATAGATCAATTGCTTCCATTATTAACTCTTCAAGGTAATTGATCCACATAATTCTTTTCGTTCATTAGTTTATGCAACCTATTAAAAGAAAATACGTTATAAATCCCAGCAGTGTCAAAGAACCTTTCACATCCCATTTCACACATGATTAATGAAGATTACCTCTTGTTCAATCTTACAGTTTCAGTAAAAGTAGAATAACACAGAGAAAGTTTAGTTATATTCGATTCACGCCTCTTACCCACATTCTAATCCTCTGTCTTTTTCCATTGTGTAACTTGATTAAGATTGATCCAATTAGAAAAGGGGTGAATATTTCGAGGTTACCTACCAAAAGCTATTTATTATTCTCTTCAATTTTCCAGATTTTCTCTTTAACCGAATAATTTGTATTGAGTTGGCAGGAAAGTTTTGTTGTAATAAGTTACGGAACTTAAATTGGAAATTTATCCTGGACAACCTTTTCGTATATTTAAAAATAAATAAGTAAAATCTGGTGTGAAACAACCACACGACTATTCACTATTTAATGTATTATATGCATTTTTTAGAAATAACGTGATCAGAAGACATAAAATTGATTTAACGAGGTAGACACTTAACAAATTTTTTATAAGAGCAAACTGGTATACATACATATACATATATAAAGACATGTACAGTCGGTAACAAAAGTATCCGAACACTACCAAAAATTCCTATATAAAAAAAGTAGAGTTAGTATTGTTTTGTTAAATAAATCCTTGTCGAATCATGTTCTTAGCCAGTCTAAGAACGTGATTCGACAAGGATTTATTTTACAAAATAGTATTATCTCTACTTTTTTTATATAGGAATTTTTGCTAGTGGTCGGATACTTTTGTTACCGACTGTAAAACGGAGTTTACATAGCGAGCTAAAAAATAAGAAATAAAAAGTGATAGAGTTATTTTTTGAAACACCAGTTTCCGAGATGTAAAACTGACCTACCTAATCAGGATGGCTGTTAATTTTTCTGGAATAACCAGGTAATACATGAGAAAGGATATCTAAAACTGATTTACATAACAATTTTCAAGAAAATCGTTAGAGCCGTTTTTGAGGTAGCAACTTTTATCAAAATTTGGCATACTGAATTGTTGACTGGGAAACAATAATTACATACAAGAGGATATTTAAGAGGGAGTTAATATGGCGAGTTTGAAAAAAGAATTCGTACAGCCGTTTTTAAAGGAACACACTAGCGAGACCTGAAATTGAACTATTTTTAGAGGATGCCTATCTATTTTCCTGAACTCATTAGAATGGACATTTAATAAAGTGTTTATACAGACAATTTGAAGAAAATCGTTAGAGCCGTTTTTGAGATACGGACTTATGAACCCATGGACTTACGGATTCAAAACCAATTTTGATTTCGCGTTATATATATGAATTGCTATTACAATCTCTCCTTTTCAAAACAGTGTGAATATAAATTAATCAGAACATAATTATTGTTATTAAATATAATTATTTTAAAAAAGAAATAATTACAATTGCTTTAATTCATTTTAACAAATTCTTACAAAAAAAAAAAAAAAAAAAAAAAGCATTTCAACAAAATTTAAGGTTTAAATTTAAATCAAAACTAAAATGTTCGAATAAATAATTATTTCATTAAAATCGTTTATTAGTTCTAAAATAAAGTATATAAACTGTTGAAACATAAAAATAACTATCTGCAAAAGCAAAGTTAAAAGTTATTTAACATTAAAATATTAAAACCTATTGAACACTATTGTATGTGTGACAAGGTATCGCTTCAAGAACCAGTTGAATTTAAGCAAAAATACGAAACAACTGAAGGATTCCAAGTTGACCATTTAAATTATGTTAATCCATTTAGTTAAAAAAAAAAAAAAAAAAAAATACCAACCATAAACGTAAAACGAATGTAAGATAAATGGCACAAAGTACTGATAAAAAAATTTCTGCCTGCTTCAGCGTCAAACTGTCTAAAGCGGTTGGGCGGCAAAATATAACCAGCGACAGCGAGGTAGGTTAGAGAAGACTTGTAGCGCTAATTTATATGCAGTAATTTGAAACTAAATTTAAAGCTATTTCAAGAGATTTTTTTTTTTTTTTAGTTAATTAAATTTAGTTATTTTTTAGTTAGAATTATTTATAAGATGTTTTTAAGGGGACAGTTTACTTTTAAACATGAGCAAACGAAAAAAAAAAAAAAATCCGATCAAATTTCACACACACAAAAAAAAAAAAACCTATGAATGCATATAAAAACATTTTTTTTTTGTGTGTGGGTGTGTGGGTGTGTGTTAACTAGTACAATATCACTCTATGGATTAAAAATATTATTTTGGTTTCTTTGAAACAGAAAATTATTTTTATTGCAGATTATTTTTTTTTAAACGTTCAAGGTTAATTTTTCCCTTCGCGCAGAGTATTTCAATTGCAATTTCCTTTGTCCTTATATTAAATGAAAGAAAACATTCAAATTAAGAATCTGAATTAAAAGGTTTTATTTATTTTAATAATATGGAGTTTAATTATTAATTAAATTTGATGTATGAAATTAACATTAAAATTTTTATATTTCCACAATCATAATTTTTTTTTTCTGTTGAACAAAACTCCTTATTTTTTAATTCATTTTATTCATTATGTCAAAATGTAGTTTTAAGAAAAAACTTAAGTTTAGATCTCGAATACTTATTGAAATTTCATGCGCGCAGTGAGAAACCACCCTTGATTTTATTTTTTCCTTTATTTTTTTTAATAATCTGTAATTAAATAATTTTCTATTTTAAACTAAACCAAAATAATAATTGTAATCAATAGAATAATATGTCATTCTAGTTACCACACATGAAAAAATAAATAAATAAATAAAATAACTGTACTTGCATTTTTTTTTTTTTTTTTTAGTTGATCGAAAATTTCTTTATTTCCACATTTTTAAAAGTACTTAAAAGTACTTAAAAATTTATTTCTTTATTTATCCCATTATGCAACAGGCAAAGAAAAAAAAAGTTCTTACAAGTATTTAGAGTATTTTATAAAGATATATGCAATAAAAATTATGGCTATCACATCATCACAGTAATTAATGATGATTCTGAAATGGTATTTCAGTGTACCACTGGTAAATCGAAGTCGAATGAGATATATAGATTTTAAAAATGGGTAAAATGTATTTAATTTTCATTCCCCTTATTTTTTTTCCTAAGATGGGAATCAAAAATCAAGCTTACCCGTGTAAAAAAAAAAAAAAAAAAGTTTAAAACATTTTTTAAAAACTATATTACCAAACTGTTTGATAATGACCAATATATACACAAATATGCAAATTATTGTAAAAAAAAAAAAAAAAAAAAAAAAAAAAAAGTTGCAAAAATTCGATTTAATACATTTTTCTTTCTTTCTTTTTTTTTCTTTTTTTTTGGGGGGGGGGGGGCGAGGGGGGGGGGAATAAATAAATAAAAAGTGTCCGCACAAATCGTCTTCCTTCATACTGACTACGACACACAGTGGATTGAAGTATAGGCAGTGTCGAACATAGAAAGGTTATGGTATTATTATTATCTATGTATGATGTTTTTTGTCACATTTCGATTTAAATATGTATATATGTATGATACTAAAAGCGATTCTATGTTTTTTTAACCCTTTATAAGGCCACAGGAATATTTTCCCCACCAAATTCGTTATCATTTTATTTAACTGGCATCTTTTTTTTTTTTTTTTTTTTTAATAATGATTCTTGTGTATCATTTCTCTAAACAAATGTCAGTATAAATATTATTTTTATAATATTGGTGCGAAAAAAAATAAAAAAAAAATAGTCATTTGGGGCAATTCTGCTTATGCTAACACAATGGGTTGTGAGGAGTTTGCGATTAACTAAGAGAATAACGTGTTAAAATAAAAATTAATTATTTCTAATAAGTTAAATGAATTTATGCAACAATTTTTATTCGTGAAATTAGTTTAAAGTGCCATTTGAGGAAAAATTGGCATTATAATGGGGTTAAACGGTATCATATTTTTCTGCTTCAAACAAGTATTATAGAAACATACCTGATAACGAAACAAATGTTGCAAAAAAGAAGAGAATAAAAGGAAATGAATAAAGATTTCGTGAAGAAAATCTATATTTATAACACAATTAATTTAGCACACAATATTAAATATATCATGACATTACTGCTTCTTTTTTCTTTCTTTTTTATGTTGTATTTCAATAGAAAACTCATGCAAACATTTACTGACAAACGCTCTAAAAAATTCACATTTAACTTTATTTTTATTGCACAGTAACTTTTACTTTAAATCGTAATATGGAATTATAATATTTAATTTTAACATTTAGTAATTTAACATTAATCATTTATTTAATTTTAACACTTTGTGACATATCACAGCAACCATTTTCATTTCCCCCCTTTCTTGGGTCCAACGGTACTTTTCAGTACCTTTAAAGTAAAATTAATTATTTTATTAAATATTTAAAAAAATAAGAAATAATTTCTGATTTATTAAATCTATTTTAATCATCTAATTTCTATAATATTTTTACTATAAATATTTTAATATATTTTCTGTTATTAATGAATACAATTATCCAGATAAATTTCTCGATTGATAATTTGGGGATAAATAGAATAAAAATTTATTTTTCTCTAAAAGTGGCGATTTGTGGCGAAAATCCTTTTCACAGATTAAAATGTATACTTTTGAGAGTAGTAAGATGTGTTTGAAATTTTGGAAAATTTTGGACAAAAAAAGTTACACAACTTATAAATTTAATTTTGTTGTTAATTTTATATTCACAATTCATGCGTGAATCACAACATAAAAAACCAACAAAATGTTGCCAGAAGTACCTTAAACTTTTATTAGGAAGGACATTATTAACAGTAGTTTTATTTCGTATTTTTTCATAGTTATCTTATATGCCACTTGATGGCTATTCAAATAAAGTCACTGAAATCCATCGAAAAATCTTATGTCTGAAAGTTTTCGTTTTGAACTTATTTATATATAATAAAACTTCGTGTAATTGAAGAAATAACCATATATTTCTATTTTTTAGACACTCTTTTAAATTATTTCACTGCAAAATATCAGCTATTTAGAGACTGATTTTTGGGCCTATGTTCGTATTTTAACATTGTTCGATCCACTGTGCGACAGTTAAATGTTATGTTATACTATGGGAAAATTGGTTAAAATAGATTATTCATTAACTAATATCTATTTTCAAATTCCGTTTTTACATTCAGAAACTTCACAAACGTTAAATATTTTACTGTATTCAATAAAATAATTTTTTTAATTTTTTAATATTTAATTTTAAGTTTATAAAGGGAAAATAATGCATTTAGTTTGTTAGTCGCATTTTTTAGCTTCAAAATGAAATGTTAAATAATAATAATAATAAATACATTTTTTGAAAAAAGAAAAACAAACGTAACAGTAGTAAATTTTTCTGAATGTGAAATCAAAATGATACACACACACACACACACACACACACACACACAAAGTGTATTATTTAATCTGCCCTTTTGTTAACAAAGTTCTCCATTTGTTTTGGCCGCCGGCGATATTAAATAGATTCTACTTAATGAAGATTACGTCTTGTTCAATCTTTGATATTTAAGAAAGATACAAACATCGGAATGATTAACCTTTTTTTTTTTTTTATTTATTTAACTTCATTAAGACTGATTCAATTATTATATTGTTGTTTTTTATTATTATTTATCAAGAACTGTAGGGTAGCTTTAAACGGATGACGACTTTGAAAATATCTTCATATTTTAGCCTTTATTAACTTTAACGTTACTTCATGTTTTAATTTTTATTTTGAAACAGGCAACTTATTGAACATGAAATCTTTACAAATTCGTTGCACAAGACAAAATATAATATTTACAAGTGACGTAATATATTTTTTACAATTTGCTTAGAAAGAAACATTCAAAGGGTGTCGTCTTCAAAAATTTTAGAAAAAAAAAATATATATATATATGTGTGTGTGTGTGTGTGTGTGTGTGTGATTCTACTCTTCCTAAAACACCAGAAAGTGAAAAAAAAAATATCGGCTGAAATGAATTACAGCGACCACAAAAAATTATCAAAATTAAGCACATTTGGCAATTTCACATTGTTAGGCGATTGATTTCGAGTACTTGGCGGAGAAACAAAACACTGTTCTGTTCGTGCACGGCAATCTCGGTACTAGCGAACTGAACACCTAACAGTGCTAAATCGCCAAATACGCTTAATTTTGATATTTATTTGTGGTCGCTGTAATTCATTTTAGCTGATAATTTTTTCACTTCCTGGTGTTTTGTTAAGAGAAGAATCACATATATGTTTTGCAATATTTTTTAAAGACGACACATTTTGAATGTTTCCTTGTTAGTAATTTTATTCACTACGCTTGATAATGGCGTCCGGTTTCATCCTCACTTCACTTATTAACTGTAAAAACAGACCACATGAATTCGTTTCCTACCTGAGTATGGAGTTGGTCTGTTTAGGTACAGCGCCTAGAATATATAGTATGGAAAGAGACCAGCGTATCAGGGCCTTAAAAAATAAATCTCTCACCAGAGGTCAGTGCGATCGAGTTTATTGCTCGAAAAACTCCCTATTGTTTAATTATGTGCTTTTGATCACATGATTAAGCAGACAAAACAGGGAAAAGCCAATCAGCTCTTCGATTTGAGCAAAAAATTCGATCGCAACGCCATCTGGGAAGCTTAATTTTTTTAATCAGGATTTTAAGCATTCGATCATAAGGGCGTCACAGTGTATATTCTAGACGCTGTAGTTTAGGTGTTTAGTCTGAATAAAAAGTGATCCAAAATTCTAACGGCTGTATTCACCAATAACTTCAACTCCTGGTTAAACACCAAAACATGAAAAGCTCATAAAGTCAGGGTGCAACTTTTCTGAAAATTTGCTTATGCCATCTGGTGGCATTGTTACTTTCAGATTTTTTCGCGGAAAATAACCAATCCCAGATTATATGATTCTTCGCCACTAGATGGCAAAAAGAGCCAGTGAATTTTTTTTTAGAAAACTTCACCCTGCCTTTAGATACTTTTCAAGTTTTTGCTTTGAACCGGGAGTTGAAGTTAACGGTGAATACGACCGTTAGATAGGAAGTAGTGAAAATTTAAAAAATCCCTTTTCGGCAAGCTTAAAGGCAAAGGTAGATTCCTTTACGTTAATGTTACAAATGTAAATAAATTTTACATGTGCATTAATACTTAGCCAATGGCTTTGTTCTCACACATTGAATTTTTTACGTCGCTATTCTGTTTTCAAGAAATTTAATTTTCAGCAAAAAAAGGATTTTATTCAATCTACTTAAAATTTTAGGCTAGATTTATTGGTCTGTAAATGCTTCAATTTTTTTTTTAATTCAAGCTCATAATAATTCAACAAATAGAAGTCTTAAAGATATATAATCCCAGCAATGGTAAATCCCGGAGGGGGCTATTGAGCTACACCCCCCTCCCCACCCAAGTTTAATTAAAATTATAATTTTTATATAAATTCCATATAACTGAGGTTCAATCTCTTTCTTTTAAAGAAAAAATAATAGAAACGTGAAAATGCACTTGTGACCTTACTATGGTCAAGCACTGGTAGGTAAGCCTGGCGTTACTATGGTCAAGTCAAATACAGTTAAGTGGTAGCGGTTTTTAGATAGTTATTTCATTGTAATTTTTATTGAATTATTGAAAGTTTTGTATTGTTTTTTTATGATTCTTATTGTCAGATGAGTAAAAATTGTAAAGTGAAACTGTTTTGGTTCACATAAGCTGGAACATTAACATAAGTTAACATTGGACCATTTGGCATCGCTGAATTTCAATGTTAATTGTTATGAATTTAGTAAATTGTATGATTTGGCGAGATTTTGGTGGCAAAACTTGCGACTTATCAATGAAATTTGTGATTTGGCGGTAAAATTTGATAGTTAACGACGAAAGTTTTGACTTGGCGACAAAATTCGTTGTCAGACGACAAAATTTGGCGAGCTTGGCGATGGAGAAAGGCAGCTTTGGCGTCATTATATTTTCTTTCCATGCGAATACCTCATATCTCTTCACAGACCAATATCTTGTTCCGACGAGATAAAAAGTCAAAGGAAGCTGTAACTTATTACTCTCAATCGTCGTTTTAAATTCTTGCCTAAACCGACATTCTAAACTATTCACCACAAACGATATTTGTATTAAGATTGACGTATTATTTTAATTTTATATTTTTAAATGATTAATTAAAGCGTTTAACATGGTTTTTAATTAACACACTTTTATTAACTTGATATGATGCAACTATTAATGTATGTAACGGAATTTTGCAATTCAATTTTCGGCAACTTCTTGTAGTCCGAAGGACTTGAAATTTTGCACACGACTTCATAATCAATGACAATACTAGATACAAGTGTTTCCAGGAAGCAAACAAAAAATCTATACTAATACAAAACTACGTATGTGACACAGGATTAGGATGTATTTGTATAATGTCGAGTGGCAACAATTAATTTTTTTTATATATGATTAATTAAAGCGTTTAAGATGGTTTTTAATTAACACACTTTTATTAACTTGATATGATGCAACTATTAATGTATGTAACGGAATTTTGCAATCAATTTTTGGTAACTTCTTGTCGTCTGAAGAACCTGAAATTTTGCACACGACTTCATAATAAATGACAATACTAGATACAAGAATTTCCAGGCACTTTTCTCATCAGGGGCAGGTTCCAGGGGCAAACAAAAAATCTATACTTATACAAAACTATCGTATGTGACACAGGATTTGGACGTATTTATATAATGTAGAGTGGCAACAATTAATTTTTTTTAATAAAGATTTAAAAGTATGTAATAGTTTTCTAAAGTCTTTATTAGTTCACTTTTCAATAAAAGTGTGTTCTTTATTTTTTTAAAAATGGTATAATTTTATTTATCAAAATAAGGGAATTCGAGTAATGAAATACTTTAGTTTAAATTTAAGTTTTTATGAAAGTAAACTTCAACGGAAAATTCATTAAAATCGTAACTAGTTTATTTGTCAAAGGGATAATACCTAAATGTCCCCAAATTTTTACTTTTTCTATCATACCAGTTTAATTTGTTTAGCAACGATTTACACGATTTTCTTTCTTTTTTTTTTTTTTTTTTTTTTACGATGACATTTATCTTTTACATTATAGCATCTATGTCATAAAGCTAAGTCTAAATCTGCTTAGCCCTAAGATATGTTGATTTTATTTACATATTTATTTATTTATTTATCAACTTTTATTTTATTTGTTTAAAATCGAGGATAAAATTTTATTTAATTTTTCTCAGTAGTTTAGTACATTCTTGTAATTGTGACGTCATATTTTCCGTTAAATTTAACATTTTTTTTTTTTTTTTTTTTTTTTTTTAATCAGGTTATTATATTGTTTAAAAACATGATTAAAATTTTATTATATTTTCACTGATCTTTTTTATTATCGTTTGCACGTGACATATGCATCAGATTATAAATTTTTGCAATGAAAGCTATATAGAAAATGTCGGCTATATAGAACAATTGACGAAAAATCACTTTTTAGCTTGTAACTTCTAAGCAATTGGAGCTATCGAAAAGTTTTAAATACAAAAATTGTTCTTTAGAGTAAGGCGGTCATTCGCCTGATTTGAAATTCTTTCCTATTTTCAATATTAAAGAAATTATGGGCAAATGAAAATTTCCACCCCCCACCATTTCCACCCCCTTTGAGCTGGATACCCCATCTGCGAACTCGACCGAGATTTTTACTGTCCTGACAACATATCCTGAGCTGGTTAAATTTAAATAAAAATTACTCCAGTTATCGTGTTCACAACTTAACATGGGAAAAAGCGTTATACATATATATATATATACCTATATATCTATATATATAAAAATGAATTACTGTTCGTTAGTCTCACTAAAACTCGAGAACGGCTGAACGGATTTATCTTATCTTAGTCTTGAAATGTTCGTGGAGGTCTAGGGAAGGTTTAAAAGGCGAGAAAAAATCGAATAATTTCCGGGAAAACCCTAAAAACAGCCCTTTTCTATTTCCCATACAAACGTTTTCTAGAGTCAATTTGAACTTTATTGCTATTCAATAGGGCTGGATTATTTATCAATATATCCCCAAGTATCGATATTTTTTAAATATCCCGATAACAATATTTAAGAGTTTGCTCTGCCAATATATCCCTTTAACGATATTCCGCGCGATCAATTGATATGCCGATACGTACCGTTAAACGCCAACCACGGAGTAATATTAATAGGAGTTGAAGGTCCAATGGAAGAAAGCTACGAAACTGTGATCTAAATTTTTGGTAAATATTGAGGGCGCCACTTGTCATTCCTCCCTACTTCGGCGCGGATATACTGTTGTTTTCAATAGAATTTTGCTGAAGTACATTTAAATTTTTTTATTTTAAGCAATTTAATTTGTTTGTAAGTTCTTAAAACTGCATAATTCAGATGTTTCAAATAAATGCTTCGTTCCTAGTTGTAAAACAGGCTATGATAGTGATAAGAAAATCAAAAAAAAGCCCTAGGAGAAAAATAAAGTCCGAGTTTGTGTTTTCTGCACCTAAAGTAAGTTTATTTTTTTTTCTTTACAAAATTTCATCCATTCTCCTTCCTCCCAATTGTCTGTTTTAGCTAGCTTCGGTTCATAAAAATCGTCATTTTTTAAAAGCTTTCTTTCAAAGTAAAATTAGTATAAAATGGCTCTTAAAAAAAAACATGTTGGTTAGAACACTCTATTTAATGAAATTTGCTTTCAATCGAAATTTTTTCAGCTTGATATTATTTTTAAAAAAATAATTAAAACGAGACATTTCCCCATTGAATAGCATTGCGGAAGCTGGAGAGAAGGAAGGATTGCACGCTGGCGCCCTCTGTAAACATTGGAAAACAACATCACAAAATTTCAGCGTTACCTTCTTCTCCTGTCTTTATACTCCGTGACGCCAACGACGGATTAATAGAATTGTGCTTCCGCGCAAGCGCGCATCACGAATGAAACCCGAATTCCCGAATGAAACCCGAGCGAACGAACATTCCGAGCGAGCGAACGATCCCATCAGCGAACGGAAACCCGAACAAAAAGAGCGCGCAATATCTTATACACATCCTCTTATTTTTCTCCCATCCCTCACTGATAAAATAAAAAAATATAACCCCACCCCCAAACGATCACTGCACTCACACAATGCATATACTTCCCCTTCCTTTATTCCTGCATGAGAAACCTCACATCTAAATTATCACTGCTTTAATAAGTCCACCGCATAATAAAAAAATAAACAGTATTTATTGAAAGCCATCTGCTTTTCCCGCAGTATATTGACTTATTTATTACTGACTCTAAACGATAATATGAAATAATTTATACTACCGTTAGTATTTGATAATATTCCACATCACCACTTATGGATCGTAGGTGTAATACCAAATACCACAGTAACCAAACCACAGACAGGGCGATATGAAAACAAACGCTTATTATGACGAATGTATACAATATCTTTTGTTTTAGCTCATTTCCTGCTATTGGTTCATTGATATTGGTTTATTTCAAAGTGTGCATAACTTCTGGCCAATAAGATGCGACGTTCAATGTGTTTAACTCGCTTTGGGCTCAGTGATGCCAGAGTGGGGATTTTTCAAGCTTCTGGGGACAATTTTGGGGAATTCTAAAATGTTTGGGGACAAATCTGGGGAGTTCAACTTTCTGTCAATGTTGGCAACGTAATGATTTATCCCTACGACTAGAGACTTTCAATAGCTTTATTGTTATTTGGGGATTTTTTTCAAAAATTGAGTTCATTTGGGGAAAAATCTGAGCTCAAATCAGAAAAATCTGCTTGATATTCTTTTTTGAAAAAAAAATGTTTTTTTTCCTCTTTTCAGTGGAAAACCTGTTGGGGATTTTTTCGAAAAAAAAACCCTTGATTTGGGGAAATTTAGGACCTGTTTGGGGAAATAATTTTCGATCATCTGGCATCACTGTTTGAGCTCCCTTTCTCCTTTCCCATGTTATCCAATGGGATTTTCGTTGCTTCGTTTTATAAAAATATCTCATTCAAAAATGAAGTTTTTCGAATTCTGTTTTTTGAATATTACTCTTTGAACGGGTCGCCTTTTAACTTGGTGAACAATTTTTCGAAAAAATTAGTTTAAATATTTTATTTCAATAAGTAAATTATGGACTCTAAGTGTGGATCTCTAAGTAAAATATTTAAATTTATTTTTTCGAAAAATTGCTCACTAAGCTAAAAGACGACCTGTTCAAAGCAGTGTTGCCAGGTCTGGCTATTTTTTTAATTCAATAATCACCAATAATTTTAAAAAGTGATATTTGACATATATAACAGACGATAAATCTTCGAAGTGATTAGACAAACGCTGCAATTAAAACTTATTGGTGACTATTGAATTAAAAAATTAGCCAAATCTGGCAACACTGGTTCAAAGAGTAATATTCAATAAACAGAATTTAAGCTAAAAGACGACCTGTTCAAAGAGTAATATTCAAAAAACAGAATTCGAAAAAGTTCATTTTTTAATAAAATATTTTTATAAAACAACGCGACAAAAATCCCATTGGATAACATGGGAAGGGAGAAAGGGTGCTATCTGACTGATGTAAAATAAAGTTTTATCTTCAGTAATTTTACAGTGACAGTTTCTTTATAGAAATATATAATATTGGATAGTTTAATACTTTTTTTGTGTAGCGTTTTTCTCTTTCCTTTTCCTTCTTTCTTTTTTTTTTTTTTAAGCCGTACATGTTAAATAAAATTGGATTAAATGCAAAATGAGTTACTTTAAGTAACAAAATGAAACTTTAACATAATATTGTTTAAATAATATAATTTTTATACTGACAATGTATACATATATATAATATATATATAATTCAATTTTCAATTGTTGTGAAACTATTATGAATGTGAATTGAACACATATACATTTAAAAAATATTGTAATGATTTGGTAAGCAGAAACAAAAATAAAAATGACAAGTAACTGACATTTAGGATGCATATAAGAGTTTTAAGCAAAAAATATTACTCTCTACGACCAAAAAAGGTGTATCCAATTCCAATGGCATTTCTTAACTATTTAAAATGATTTTCCTTTTTATTTAATACCTACATCTTAAGACAAATTTTCTTAAGCTTTATTTTTAGTAGAATTATGAATTTTGATATACTTGGTACAAATAAAACACAGATCACATATTAGCTGTGTTAAAATATGATTTAAAAATAATTAAAGCTTAAAATGGGAAGAATAGAGGATAAACTATACAGAGGTATACTAAAAAGCAATAGTATAAGTTATAAGAAACACAAAATATTGATTCACTTTTTATGATTTTTTTTTTTTTAATGATAAAGTTATGGTAGTAATATACCAGAAAATACATGGAAAGCAATCTATACTTGTATACTTTAAAATTCGTGTGCATATGTTGTTAAAAAATAACAAATGTCTATTTTTTCCTATCTTGAAAGAAATATCGCAATATATCACTAATATCGATATTAACTTGGTGATATATCGCGATATTTAATTTCTGATATCGTCCAGCACTACTATTCAATAAAGTTCATATTAAATTATAATCACTCACTGTTGTCTAAGCAATTTAGGCGTGTTCCTAACGTCAAAGAGCCCTAACTTAAAAAGTTGGCTACCTTTTATTCCGAAAAAAAAAAAATTGTTTTTGCGATTTTTATGCATAAAATAGCAATTTTGTAAGCTAATAATAGCAAAAAATTAGCCATTTATATTTTTCCATAATTTAATTGTTGCCAAAAAAAAAAAAAAAAAAAAAAAAAAAAAAAACGAACTTATATATTTTTTTCAACAGGAAAATAAATACATTTATCTAAACGTGAACGATAAAAAATTATAAAAAAAAATTATGCATCTCACAAAAATTGACGTCATTTTTAATACGCAAGCGAAGTGATGACGTCACTGGCCGTTCGTGGATGCAAGAAAAATATTTCTTATGTTAAACGTCCATTGGATTTTTTGTAAAAAAATATTAAAAATCGCGGAAAATTATTTTTCGATTTTAATCCCCATATTTAGGTATGGGTATGTATTAATTATCATGTCCATGCGTTAGATTAGGTTATTTTTTTTTTTTTTTTTTTTTTTTTTTGTAAAATTGACAAAATTTGAATTTTTAATTTCAAAACTCTAGGGGAAAAAAAATGGCAAATTTCCATATTCGATTGAAAACACAAGCATTTCATTTCAAAAGATGATATTTACACAATAAATATCCAACTAATATACTTATTAAAAGGAAAATTATAAATATTCTATCATAATTTGAAGTCAAATTTGTTTTCAAATGTCTAAATAAAATATCTGATATAAGATACTAATATGTTGCAGCGGAATAGATTTGATATCGGTCATCCTTAGCAGAAAAAAAAATATATATATCGCCATATTATTTGGCGAACATAATTTAATTCTATTCAAAAATCATGGTTATTTTAACAACTTATATTAAGAGAGTAATGAATAATATGAAACAATATTTCGTACAATGCATATTACGAAAATATATATACATCTGCATATTTTCGTATTACGTTTTTGATCACCAAATACAATAAGCGCCAAGAACGACAGAGTTTTGAAATTCAAAATTAAAATTTTGTCAATTTGACAGCAAAATAACTCAATCTAACACATGCACATGATAAGTAATCTATACTAATATTATAAATGCGAAAGTTCGAATGGATGTTTGTTACTCAATCACGCCACAACGGATAAACGGATCTGGATGAAATTTTGTACAGAGATAGATAATAGTCTGGAATAAGACATAGGCTACTATTTATACCGGGAAAAATGTAAATTTTTAATTAATCTTCTATATAATATAGATATTTCTTCTATAATAAAACTTTAAAATAATTTATTTTAATTTTTAATTGTTGCCAAAGAATATTTCACGCGAATAATAATAAAAAGAATAATAATAAATATTAAATTTGCTTAGGCACATGACAACATAACGTCATTATCAAAATTAAATAATAAGAAAATGAAAGCTAATTCAGATCTGTACTAAAGAGCTTTATTAGTTGATAATCCTGGGTATATTTTTAATTTTAATACTGAAGTAGATAGGATATTTTACGCCAAGGACTCTATTTTTGTGACAGCAACCTTAAGCCAAGTAGTCCATAAAAAATATAAACAAATCTGTACATATAAAAGAGTAAACTCACTGATTCACTGACTCAACACTGCCATGACGATTCTGTGGGAAAGAGGGTCACAAATTTTAGTGACCATGTTGGTTTTCGGAGCCTGACCCCCAACTAAGACGAAACTTTGCAAAATACCCCCCTCCCTGTCCCCCTTGGGAGGCAGAAGGCTTAACTCGGCTCCAAATTACTTAACGGTGAAGAAATTGCAGATGGAAAGACCAGACTTGAGTACAAAAAAATTATTTTCTGCGATTTTGGAATTTTGGATTTTTAAGGGGGGGGGGGAGGGAAGGGAAAAGGTTTTGGAAGAAGGGTACTCAACACACGAGGAAATCGAACTGAACACACACTACAAAGGGATTTTATAAATTCCACCCTACCGCCCTTTGGAGAATGGGGGGCAAAAACATGTATTCATGCGTAACGCTGCACTAAGTTATCTGAGGTTGGAATTTTTTTATGTAAGGGACGATTATATGTATCTAACTCATAGTATGAAGAGATTTTGCGAAATTCCCTCCTCCTTCCCTCCTTTAAGAACGGGGGGAGAGATTTAAAAAAAAAAAAGTTTTAAAGCATAGCTCAGCTTTAAATAATTTCAGGATCTCAATTTTTTTATGTGTCGGTTAGGTATGTGTATGCAACATGCAATATAAAATAATTTTGGAAATTTACCCCCCCCCCCTTCCCCTTGGGGCGGGCGGGGCAAAAACCACATTTTGAAGCTTAAATCCGTCCAAATTACCTATAAGAATAGCGAATTTTGGTGTGTGGGTGTTAATTAAGTGTGCGAAATATGCACTTTGATGAGATTTTGTAAAGCTTTCAACTGTAACCACGAGGGAGGGGGAGTAAAAAGCAGGTAAGGGACTGCCGAAGGCATTGGGGGCCAAACTCGACTGTGACGAGCGGGGATACCGTGACAGAAAGTAGCAGGAACTTAAAATTAGATTTTGACGGATTTCAATGATTTTTGTTTTAAGATATTTTATTATTATTAATGATATGCTGTTTTGGGGATTCATTTCAATATAATGACCAGCGAAGCGGGCAAAGCCTGCTAGTATATATATATATATATAAACTTTTGAACGGAGGGTGGTTTTGGGTTCTAGGGGTCATGATCGGTGAAGATATGAAGAAATTTTCCAAAAGTCGTGTCATGAGAACCACTGCAATAGGTAGATCTCCTATAAGGAATCTACCTAAAATGACACATAGATAGTTATTTGAAAAAAAAAATTCCTGCTATTTTGATTATTCAGTATGTCTTTTAAAAAGAAAAAAAAATCTGGAGTGACTCCACTCGACTTTCCGAACATTGAGTAACTAACAGTTTTGTAGATAAAATAAAGAAAGAGGAATTGCTAAACAAACAAAAGAGAGAAAACCATAATAGAGTGTTTTTTTCTCCATATATCACACGAAGTTTTATTTAACGCTACTGAACTTTGAGCCCTTAGATCATAATGATAAAGAATTTTTCGTTTTGTCCCTGTAAAAATCTATAGATGCTAGATTCACCAAAATGCTTATAGTTAGTGCAACAGTGATTTATAATATTCATACAAATTTTCAGCTCAATTGAATAAGGCGTTTAGATGCTATCGCACTTTTAAAAATTTGGTCTCATAGGCCATAATGATAAAGAATTTTTCTTTGTGTCCCTGTAAAAAAACTGTAGTGCTAGATTCACCAAAATCTATACAGTTGGTGCAAATGCGACCTATAACATGTGTACAATTTTTTTGCTCAGATTAATAAGGCGTTTAGACGCTATCACACTTTTAAAAATTTGGCCCCATTGGCCTTAATGATAAAGAATTTTTCTTTGTGTCCCTGTAAAAAAACTATAAGTGCTAGATTCTCCAAAATCTATACAGATTGAGTATCTGTGACCTATAATATGGGTATAAAATTTTTGCTCAATTGAATAAGGCGTTTAGATGCTATCGCACTTTTAAGATTTTGGTCCCATAGGCCATAAGGATAAAGAATTTTTCTTTGTGTCCCTGTAAAAAAACTATAAGTTCTAGATTCACCAAAATCTATAGGGTTCGTACTATGGTGACTTACAATATACGTACCAACTTTCAGGTTAATCGAACAAAGCCTTTAGACGCTAGCGTGTTCACAAACATACACACATACACACATACACACATACACACACACATACATACATCATCGTAAAAATAGTGAAAACGGACTCAGGGGACCTCAAAACGTATAGAAACATCAAAATCTCGAATTCGGATTTTTGACATGGTTACAATACTTTCCTCACTATAGTGTTCGGAAAGTAAAAATATTTTGTTGAAAAATATATTGATTTCTTAATTATTTGTTTATTTATTTGTTTATATGCACGGATATGATTTTTTTTTTTTTTTTTTTTTTTTTTTTTTACTTTAGAAGTTAGTTTTAAAAGTATTCTGAAAATTAATTTGAGCTTTTACAAATGGAAGATTTTAATTCTGTTTTATTGAGCAGATTTGATTGAACACTACCCTTATCTAAAGCCTGAAAACATCAGCGCATTCTTATCTGATATTTTAAATATGAGTTTTTATTTCACCTATCTCATGAATTACAATGTTTTATTGTATAAAACTCTTAATACTATTTTCTCATCAGTCATAAATTCATCAAGATATTTATTCAATATTTTACATTTTTATTTTACACAATCTATTCAAATCTATTTAAAAGTAATTTATTATATATATAAAAAGTGTCAAAGTTTCATTGACACAACATTTTACATGTGATTAATGGAGATTATCGCTTGTTTAATCTGCTTTGTTTCAGTAAAAATGCAGCATAGAAAAAAGTTTAGTTAAACTCTACTTAACCCTAAAATTTTGCCTTTTTATATAACCTCATTAAGGCTGTTTCAATTAGAATTTAGGGGAAATTTTAAAGTTATATCCAAAAAGCTGTTTAAACTTTTACAGGCCGAATTCAGATCTGGTAATTATTATTATTACTATTATTATTATTATTATTATTTTGTGTGTGTATGTGCATGCTTCACCTTAAAAAACTTTTACTTAAATGTTTTACTCATTTAAACTTCAAGAAAAGAAAAATATTATGTATATTTTAATACAGAAACATATCATTTAATATTGGGTTGTATGGATGAGTTTTTTTTTTTTTTTTTTACATCGCACTAGTGCTGCGATATGGGCAATCATTTATTTTTGGAAAATTAGATAGTTCCAGACTCATGGCAGATATATTAAAATTATAAAATTTCATACCTTTTAAATAATGTGATTTGTTTCCAATACTTTAACTTACTTTTATAAACATTAGATTGTTTTTAACATTTATGTGAATTTTCATGATACGGGAAAATGTTATTAAAAAAAGGTCTTTTTTTATAAATTCCTATATGTTTCACTTTTTTTTTTCCTTTCTTCTATAAACATCGATTAATTGCACAGAAAGGTTATTATTAAACACATCTCATTTATTACTTTACATAACCTATTCAAAGATAATTTGTTATAAATCTCAGAAGTGCCAATGCATCTTTGCCAACTCATTTTACACGTAATTAATGAAGATTACCACTTGTTCAATCTCTATTGTTTCAGAAGAAACACAACATCAGAGACGAACTTTATTTTTATTCGATTTATACCTTTTACCCACATTCAAATTCTTTGTTTCATTTCTTTATGTCACTTGACTAAGATTGATCCAATTAGGAAACGGCGAAAAACTCTAGGTTACTTACAGAAAGCCTTTCATTATCGTTTTCTATTCTTATGGTTTTCCATATTTTTTTCTTTAATAAAAAAAGTATGTATATAATTTTCACTGTTGAACATGTGTTATTGTATGATATTTTTAGAGAATCTGTTCGTTATTTTAAAATATTGTGAATAAAATGTCGTATGTCATAATTACAAAAGTCATAATTCGAAATTATCAAGTGAAGTTAGTTTAGTAAATTGTTTTATCAAGCACAAAGGGAATGAAGTAAAAAATTAAGCGTAACAGATATGCACTGTTAAAAAATATGTAACTTTGCTGCCAGAAATTCTCTGTAATTGCAGAAAAATACGTTTTGTCAACGTAATTTTTCCTTAGTTTACGACATTTTTCTGAAAATACAGAGAATTTCTGGCAGTAAAGTTGCATTTTTTTTACTACATAGTATTATTTTCGTTTACTCTTTTTCGTTTTATTATCCTTTTTTTTTTTTTTTTTTTCTTGTATTTTTTTAATTTACGTAAACAACAAATAAAATGCGGTTACATTAATTCCGTATAAGTTACGTATCTTTATATGTATACATACACTCACTGTTATAAAATAAAAAAAAATGCAACTTTGCTGCCAGAAATCTCCTGAAATTACAAAAAAAATAAGTTTTGTCAATGTAATTTTTCCGTAATTTACGACTTTTTTCTTAAATTACAGAGAATTTCTGAAGTAAAGTTGCATTTTTTAACAGTGTACTACATAGTATTACTTTCGTTCTCTTTTTTTGTTTTATTATCTTTTTTTTTTTTTTTTTTTTTTGCGTAGACAACAAATAAAACGCGGTTACATGAATTCTGTATAAGTATGCATTTTTGTCTGCATTATCTTACTTATCTTTATTTGTGTACAGATGCTTACTGTTAAAAAAAAAACGTAAATTACGGAAAAATTGCGTTGACAAAAGGAATTTTTCTGTAATTACAGAGAATTTCTGGCAGCAAAGTTGCATTTTTTTAGCAGTGTACGAGCACTTTGGGTAATAGATTGCTATGCATACATTGAATAATTGAACAGTGAAATTTGAATGCCATTAACTGAATGACAAAAATGAAAAAAAATGAATCAATTTTCAAAAGAAAATTATATTTTGCATATGCATGCCAACTAAATATATTACTATGAGCATACATTAATTTAAGAATTTAAAAAATATTACTGTTATTATTAGTCAAATTAAAATATAGGTATCAATTTCCCCATCCTATTAGAATCAACTTAATTAAATTAAATAACAATGTGTAAGAGCAGTTTATTTAATCAGTGGTTAAAAAAAAAAAAAAAAAAAAACTGGCGTCCCGGCTTTAAAATTGTAAGTGCAGAGGAAAGAATTTTAAAAACAACAAAATTTGCTTTGTTGAAGTCATTTATTTATTTATTTTTATTATTATTTATTTTTAAGTCAAATTTTATTTAAAAAAAAACAAAAAACAAAAAACAAAAAAATAACATAGGGCAAGTGCACCAGTGATTGACACTTTTACAGCAATTTCTGCTGTTTTAATCTTCTAGGCATCAGAAAATATTTTTAGAAATCTTAAGTTAATACATATGGCATGAAAGACATTCAGAACTACATATATGTTAAAATATATACCTTTGATAACGATTATTATTATTTTTATTTTTTTTGATGAATTTTTATTTGGCACTCACTCAGTGTTCCACTGCCAGTTTTTCCTTTTATTAGTAACTGGCACCTTATGTTCCAGTGTTTGACACTGCTAGTCATTCATTTTACCAGTTATTAGCACCCTATGCTCCAGTATTTGACATAAAATGTTAAAATTCTTATATGTGAAATATATGATTTTATTATTTTTTCTTATTTATCAATTATTTCGGGATAGATGTCAATTACTGGAGTATGCCAATTACTATAAAATTTATGGATCAACAGAATAAATCTTGATTAATTTTCCTATTCTGTCTGGGTGTGTTAATTAACAAAATAATTTTCTGTAACAGACTATTTTTTTTTTTTTTTTTTTTTTTGTTATAGTTAAAAAAAAAAAAAAGAAAAAAAAATGTTTAAATTATTTTGTTATTCTAAACAAATTTCCAAATGGAAGAAAATTTAAAGAAATATTTGTTGGGCCAACCAATATTTTAGTAATAATAATAATAATAACAAAATCTTTGAAATACATATATATTTATTTTTTTAGCTCATACGCATGCGTTTAGTCTCGTCATATATAGAAATTTCCTACCTAGAGACAATTAACTTAACAAAAGTAAATTTCTTACACTGAAAAACAAAATTATGTGACTGACATCCAGAAAATAAATTCTGGCTCCATGTCATCCTTATAAATTCTAGTTTCCTTTGCTAGTGATTTCTAGAAATACTTATTTGAATGCTAGAGAGTTTTCTTATATTATCGTGGTCAATATCATTTAAAAATTTCTAAAAATTAAATTCGAACACAAGAGGAGAGTTTCAGAAACTATAATTTTGATTTATGACATAATTGTAGGAAATCATCTGGGAATTTCTCGAAATACAGAGGGTTCATAATATTTATATAAATCATATAATTGTTTCTTCATATAGAAAAGTGTAGTCTAGAAATTCTTGATTATTTTGTCTATTCAATTTACTCATTTACCTTATGCGCATAACACGGAAATCCAAAATTCTGGTTTAGGGATTTAGAAAATGATTGCTTATTTATTCTAAATGAAAGAGGTATATATTTTGTCAGTGTATGTAGAATTTTCCAAGAGCGTTGATCCTCAAATTTCGACTCTAATGAGTGCATTTTTATCTGTTATATTTTTTTTTTCATTTTTCGTAAATATTTTTATAACTATTTCACTTAATTGAATGAAATATCTATTGTAAAAATATTCAAACATTTAAAAATATACATAGACTGTAAGAACTTCATTTGTATAAATAAGGTAGTTTCTATCTTCTACTATAAAGACCATTCTACAGATAAAATGAGCGAGAGGATTTGGGAAGTATGGTATGTTGGCGATACATAAGGTGAGCTGAAGTAAATAAAAGTCATTTAATATATCTACTACTTAGACTTTTACATGGAGAGACGGCTTGGTTTTATTTCTCTTTCTACTGGGTTGTTCGGAAGGTAATTTCATATTTCTCAGCAGAAGAGTTAATCGTATATTTTTTCATCCCATCTTCACAATTAAGCCGCATTACTATTACATATTGTAACAGGGGATATAGCGAGGCTTGCTTGGGAAAAAGTTCGTTTTATTCTGCTCAATAGGTTTTCATTGGTGCCCTATGAAGTAAAGAAAATAGGAATCAACGTTTTCAGCATATTTTGTTTTTGCTATCAAAAAGGCGAAAACACTGTTCAAATAAGGAAAAAAGTATACGATGTGTCTACTGAAAATTTATTTAAAGAACGCCAGTGTCAAAACCGGTTTACCAAACTTTGTTCCGGCAATTTTGACGTTGAAGATGCATTGCGTTCTGGAAAACCAGTTTATGCTAATGAAGACAAAATAAAGTATTGATTTATGAAAACTGCCAAATAACAACTCGTGAGATCGCTAAGAAACAGATCAAAGTGGAGAATATATAATTCAATAAAATATTTATACTGTATAAGAAAACCGTCTTTCATTTTCAAAGGGAAAAACGAAATTATTTTCCCAACAACCCAATATAATTATTTTTTGCACGCTAACAACAACAACAACAATCATAATAATAAATAGCTGGCATAAACAGTTAAAACATCAATTATTATTATTTTTATTTATTATTATTTAATCCAGTTTGGATTTATCCGTTTGTTGATTTCGCATTTTTTCATGCAAAGCCCCATTTTCTGGAATTTAAGAAAAAAAAAAAAAAAAATCATTCAGTCATGAGTATTTTCTCATGAACCATTTACATACCAAATTTGATGGAAAATCACAGTTTTAGCTGGAGGTTGATACTTACAGTGTTGATGTATACAGATAAATTTTAGTTGCATACACCTTGTATGTGTATATAAATATATATATATATATATATATATATATATATGTGTATACATATATAAAATCACGACATAAATAAAATTTAAACCTAAAAGCCTTTAGCTTAACGAAAGCAAAATTCTGTTACGCAAAAATTTAATTACGGCAAAAGAAGAAGAAAATGGTGTGGAAAATGGTCGTGTACAAAGTAGCTTCCGGTTCACAATTAGGATGTTGGCAGGTATGTCTTTATGCATATATATATATATATATATATATATATATATATATATCAATACTTAAGACAATCTGCAAAAGCTTTACACTAAAATAAATGAGAAAAATTCATATAAATATATAAATATTCTATCAATTTAATTTTCTTATATGTACTTCTGTGTATACATATATATCTGTATTCATGCTGACTGAATTACATGTTTCTTTTCTTTTTACTTATTTTCAGTCTAAAGCAGTTACAATCATACTTGCATCTATTATAATTTAAGGTCAAGGCGAAAAGGAAAAAAAAAGGTTTTAGTTTTAAAAAACAAACTATCGTAGTTGACATATTTGAAAATATATTGCTCCATATATGTATCCTAAACATTTGTGGCTGTTTTTAGCAATCCAAAAACATCCTTTTGTCATAAATATGATCAATTAAGTTGTTTATTATCGCCTAGATCTATTCATATGTTAAATATCTCAGCTATATATATATATATATTCATTATGTTTGTCTGTACATAATAAACTAAATGTCACTCTTACTTCTTTTAATACCATATAGACAAAAATTTAAAATAAATAAATAAATAAAATAAAATAAAATAAAATAAAATAAATTACATTTTCACTTTTATATTGTTTGAAATATACGTTTTCAGGAAATAAAATCATGCATAAATCATTGCTATTTATTTAGCTTTTTAAACTTTTTAAATCTTCGAATTTAGTATATTAAAAATCCTGATAAATTGTGTGTATTTCTATATTTTGTTTTTTATTAAATGTGTCACATTGTTATTTTCAAATTTTGTAGTAGGTGCAAAACAATTTTATCTTTCTTACACAAAATTTTTTTTTTTTTTTTTTGCAATACATATTATTTATATATACTGTTAAAGACAATATAAATTTCAAATTCGGGTATTTTCCGGTCACCAAAAATGCCAAGTAAGTTCCGTAAAATTATACTCATTATTTTGTTAAAATAATGGTTTTTCCAAAGATTTTTCGAAAACGTCCCATTGAAAAATGGGCGTAACTCAAATTATAGAGTATTACACTATAAAAAATATGGCCTATTTGTTGCCAAAAATTTTCTGTAATTTGAGAAAATACGTTCTGACAACGTAATTTTTTCGTAAATTACGCGTATTTTCTCAAATTACAGAGAATTTCTGCACTGTTAAAAAAAAATGCAACTTTTCTTCCAGAAATGTTTTGTAATTACAGAAAAATACGTTTTGTCAACGTAATTTTTCCGTAATTTACGATTTTTTTCTCAAATTACAGAGAATATTTGGCAGCAAAGTTGCATTTTTTAACAGGCTGGCAGCTGGCAGCAAATAAGACATATTTTTTATAGTGTAACTTTTAAAAACGAATAACAGAAATTTCCTGTAAACAACAGTTAAATTTTTCCTTTTTAAACATTTATTTATTTATTTATTTATTTATTTATTTTATTATAGCATATGAATCATTTTTAATAATATAACTAATTGAATTATACATACAAGTTCTAGTTTAGCCTGTAATTGTTTAAATCTGGTAAATCACTGTTAAAAAAAAATGCAACTTTGCTGCCAGGATTTCTCTGTAATTTGAGAAAAAAAAAGCCGTAAATTACGGAAAAATTTCGTTGACAAAACGTATTTCTCTGTGATTACAGAGATGTTCTGGCAGCAAAGTTGCATTTTTTTAACAATGATATATCAAATGTGATATCTATTCTGTAACTAATAGGAAAAACTTTACATATAGCATTTGTATAATACCTTTTACTTTCTTTTCTATCCGTGAGATAATATTATTAAACTGTGACTGCGTCATAAACTGAGTAAATTGAAATACTGATTCACATAGCTTGAATAAATGAAAACGTTTTATTCTTGTTATCGTGTCGTTAAATTTAAATATATAATGTTTATTACTTTGTATTTTTTATCTATTAATCATTTTTGTAATTTAAATTACACAATATATTCGCATAGAGTATTACGACACTGTAAAAAATATGTCCTATTTGCTACCAGAAATTCTCTGTAATTTGAGAAAATACGCGCAATTTACGAAAAAATTATCACTGTTAAAAAAAAACTGTTAAAAGTACAGGGAAAATCTGGCATCTGGGGTGCCAGTATTTCTCCGTCAAATACACAGGACAAAACTGTACTTTTAACAAACAAATCTGTTTGATTTACAGGATTCATTTGTAAAATATATGTCAGTGATACAATTTTACGGTTTTAAACTGTATATTTGACGGAGAAATACTGGCAACCTAGCTGCCAGATTTTACCTGTACTTTTAACAGTTTTTTTTTTTTTTTTTTTCAGTGTGCTGTCAGAACGTATTTTCTCAAATTACAGAGAATTTCTGGCAGCAAACAGAACATATTTTTTACACTGTGTAGACTTTTTTACAGTGTATAGTATTTCACCCGGACCACTTGTTGAAACTTCTGAATGTTGATCAAGCTTTTCAAGTATCAAACTTATATGAACTTCAAAATACAACATTTGAATTTTCTGCAAATGATTGTCTTTATAGTTCCGCTTGCTAACAGACACATAAAGACCAACCGTTAAAAACTTTGTTTAGTATTCAGGAAATCTCGAAAACGTAATTATACAAAAAAAAGCATTAAGATTTAAATTAAATAGTACTCTATTTTACCATATGTACATGAGGAATTATTTTTCATTCCCGTGCAATTGCCAGATGTAGTCCCACTATACTTTAGTTATATTGCGCAGCCCTGTAAACGAATGGTGAATGATTTTTGTACCACATTTAACACGAAACAGGCTTTTATGCATATAAAAAATAGATGTTAATTTCGTTTTGTTTTGGCCAGCCTATAGATATGTTAATTTATACCTACCACAAATTTCGTCTGTGGACGTAATGGACTTGAATTCTCTTCGATATTCCGGTACAAGAACTAATTGCATAATCTTAACAAAAGTATAGTTTAGTATCCCTATATGATAAAGATTTAGTATACGAATTTGGAGAAACTTGGCAGACAGCAGAAACGTTGTTTTCTCGGGAATAGATCTACGATTATGATAAAAACTTATCGTCAAAGTTTTTTTTTCGGGTGGGAAACTATCTAACTTATTTTCATTTTCACAAAAATCAGCGTTACATATAAACTTTCCATCCATTCAAAAACCCATGGCAAAATATGGCATGACTTGATTTTCTTAGAAATTGCTTGAGTAACTTTTAAAAATGTTTAGATTTTAATTTTTAGGAACTTTTTTGAGTTTACAATCCAATGAGATTCGTCTGTTTTTTTTTTTTTTTTCAAAACAATTAGCTTTTAAAGTAGCTTTTCAATTGTCTTGTCCAGGAAAATATTGCGGAAACATGATTTTCTTCTAAGGTACTCGAATGATTTTGATGAAAATTTAGAGTTAGTGTTTGTTTTACTATGAATCACCCATATCTATCATTTTGAGATGAAAAACCGATCTAACTTATCTTCTTCTTCAAGAAACTTAGACGTCTTCGGTAACACGTGCTTTGCTTTGCCAGGAACAAAATATAGCGGAAGTGTGTTTTTCTAGAAAACTTATTGAATTTTCGAATTTGAATTTTTCATATCTCCAGGAAAATTAGCTTTCACTGATAACCCATGTTCCGGCAAGAGCAAACAAGAAAAAAATATATTTCCGGAAAAAAAAAAATAAAGTCCCTGTATTTACGCTACGAATGATTTACAAATAGATCGAGGGAATTCGGTTATCCAGGTACTTACTATTTGTAAGAATGAATGTAAAAAAATACAAAGGGAAAACAGGGTAAATGTGGAAGGGAAGCGAAGTAGTAAAAAAAATAAATAAATAAATAAAAAAAAAAAGAAGAAGAAGAAGAAGAAGAAGAAGAAAGAGAATATTTAATGCATCATGAAGGAATTGTTTGCTTAATATGAAAAGGCATATTTCAGTTCAATGTAATACAATTAATAATCTTTTATTCTAAGTACCAATTACTATTATTATTAAAAAAAAAAAAAAAAAAGAATCATAATATTCAGAATCTTTAAGAATATAAAATTTACCTAAGAATAATTTCATGGTGCTAATTTGTTTTAAAGTCTGTTTTACCTGGTAATTCATATTTCATTTATTACTGTCAGTATATTTACGTCAACATTTTGAATAAACGTAAAGATATGTTTTACATCAAACATAATTAATGTAATTTTTGTTGTTCCATGCTATAAATTTCGCTGAAATAATCTAATTATTTCTCCATTAACATCTAAATTTCCTAAATAATCACATTATATGACAGATTTCCTTCTGTTAAACATGTAAAATTTCAAAATAGTTATATAATTTATGTTAAATGTTAGAGAGAAAAACAAGTTTAAACTAATGTCTTTCATAATTCATATATTCATTGTATGAGTGCAATTTTCTTTAAGTTCGAGGTACAACATGTAATTCACTGTAATGTAAAGTTAACAGGACATTAAATATAGATATATTCAAGAACCTAATTAGTATTTTTCTTTTCTTTTTACATTTCAAGAAGCAAATTATTTTTAGATTTTAACAACAAATTAATGAATTTGTCAGATTCAAAATATTTTGTGTAAAGTAGTTTCAAATTCACTTATTTTAAACTTTAATCGTTTCTTTCTTTCTTTTCTTTTTTTTTTTTTTTTTTTTTAATAAACTTTGATTTTGTTATATGAATATACAACTTCTCGGAAATTTGAATATACATCGATGATTACTGAATGACCTATTATTAAATATTAGAAATTACAATACCTTTACCATGATATTTAACGAGAAAAAAAAAATACTGAGATATTTAATTTCTTGTTTAAGGACCTCTGTTTGCAATTACAGTTCAATTCAGCTTTTTTATAAGTATCTAATTTTATCTTAAACATAAATAAATAAATAAAATACATAATGAATTTGTTGCATATTAAGTCATAGAAGATCAGACATAGCTTTCAATAACTTGAAATTAATTGCAACACCTTTTGTTGATATGCAATCAAACTGAATCAGCACACTTTTACATATTATCCATCTTACATACCAATTTTAGTGAATTTATATATCATAAAAGCTAATACGTTGCCTTCTCGTAAACAGAAACAAATTGCAACACAGCAGCGCCACCTATCGGTCAATATGCACTAAAATTGGTTATTATTATCTGCAATTTTATTAGATATACTATAATATTTATAATGTAAATAATTATTACAAATTGCGTATAACATTCAGGTGATTAATTCAACTTTTGCAATTTTAAAAGGAATTTTTTTTATTTATTCCCCATAGATTAAACTGTTTCAGAAAAATAAAATTAATATATATATATGATTATTTACAGCACAATTTATATGCATATGTAGTTAAGGTAGATATTATAATTCATGTTTAAACACTGAGTTTATCACCGTAAGGCATGTATTTGTATATTTATACATAATAATAGTCATTACATGTATTTTGCTATTATGTTAGGATAAGAAAAGTTTATGATATTCTAGTTGTATTTTAAGACATAATTATAAAATTTCTAATATTTACATTTATCTTGCGTAATGATGCTTCTCTTTATCTTGAATAATGTTTCTACGAAAAAATGATGTAAATATTTAAACAGCAGATATAATAACTAAAATATTTCTTGATAATAATTTTTCCTGTGATAAAGACCGAAATTTACATACATAATTAATTAAAGTTACATTTTACATAACACGAAAGATTTATTTAGTGCTAATACAGAAACTCAGTACCTTTATTTATTTATTTATTATTATTATTTAAGAATTGCTTTAGATTAAATGTATAATTGAAATAAATAATAACTGTTAATATTTTAAGCATTGCAAAATCATAACCAAAAAAAAAAAAGAAAAAAAAAAAAAAAAAAAAAAAAGAAAGAAAAGAAAGAAAGAAAGAAAGAACGAAAAAAGATAAAGAAAAGAAAAATTCTCCTGCAGATCTAGAGATTTACTAATTCAACGAATCGCCAATTAACTTTTAATAAATGCAATATTTCAGAAAACAAGTTTTTTTTATTTTGATTTTTAAAAAGGCTTACAAGAACGTATTTTTCACATAACATATGGATATTTCACTGCCAAAAATTTTCTGTAATATAACATATTTTTTTTTTTCATATAGTGTAAGAATTGGCACTTGTTAAACTTTGAAGCGCGTAATTTTAAATGACTTGAAACTTCTTTCTTTCTCTCTCTCTCTCTTTCTTTCTTTTTTTTTTTTTTTTTTTTTTTTTGTAATGCAGTGTGAGGATTAGTATTTGTTAAACTTTCGATTTTGCATTAATATAATTCCAAAAATCTATTCTAAAAATATTTGTGCAATTATTTATGGATTGGTTGATAAGTTAATACTTTTATGTATGAATGCTGAAATTCTGCATTCATAATGTTAATTATATGTTAATTCATTTGTTAATTATTTAAAAAAAATTAACTTATCAACCAATCCATAAATAATTGCACAACTATGCTTAGAACATATCAGTAAACTATAATAATGTTAAATGGAGAGGACATTTTACAAACTCACTCGTGTTAAACAAATTAAATGTTTTCAAAAGAAATTAAATTTTGAATTAATTATTATTATTTTTTTAATAGTTAGAAATTTTAATATAATTAATATGCTTACATTTCCATGCATATGTATGAGAATTTTCATAACTGTAAAACAAAAATTTCAAAAAGGTATTTTTAGTGTCCACCATCCCCTTACAAACAATATTTTGTTTTCAGGCAAAAGCGCATGTTCAAAAACAGTCAAACATAACATTTTATGCATTACAAAATAATGCATAAAATGCAGGCGTACATAATAATAATAATAATAATAATAATAATATTAACCTTAACTAATGTTTTGTATGTAATTTTCTAACATTAAATACCTCATTTACATAAAGTATTTCTTCTATTATTCTTTCGATGATATGCACTGTAGACGGTAAGTGAAGATTACTATAAAGGAAGTGGTATTCAAAATAATGACTACTGAGAACTTTGCAGTATAATGGAAGTCATAACCGAAAACATGTGTTTGCCCGTTTTTTAAGTAAAAAACTGTCTTCGTCGTAAAAAATAATGTGGGTAAAGCCACGCAAATTTATGTTTATTTATTTATTTATTTATTTATTTTTAAGGCGAGTAGCAATGACGTTGAAATATAATGTATAGGATGATATATATATATATATAAAACTATTGAAATGAATTTATATATATATATATATATATATATATATATATATATATATATATAAGTTTAAAGATTGGAAAAACCAAAAGGAGAATTACAAACCAATGCGCAAAATTGCAGCGAAAGGAAATGCAAAACTTAAATGTTGGAATATATAAATGTAGGAATATATAAACAAATGAATGATTTATTTTCAATTTAAGTACCGACGAGTAGCCCCGTCGGCCGAAGTGGGTTTGTTTATCGGATGAAGGCATTTATTTTATTTCATTTTATACTTTCTTGTTTACCTTCAGTAATTCTTTATTGTATTGTATATTTTTTAAATGAATTGATGTAATTTTGTAACTTTTGCAATTTTGTAATTTTATAACTTTTTTAGTATTTTTATATATTATATATATGTTTGATTTCTCTTCAGTTATTGGTGGTTTTCTGTTTGGTGAGAAGTTGGGGGCTAAGGATAGTTATTAGCTAACTGCTACTGTCCTTTCAGAAACTTCTCTTTCACTCCTACACTGAGGGGCCTCCCTGATGAAGATCTCAGTGTTTTTTGGGGGTTTAATTTCATTCATTTGTTTATATTTTCCTACATATATATATATATATATATATATATATATATTCTTTGTTTACTTTGTCAGATTTTTAAATTTATCTTAGCTGAAATATACGGAAATAAAAAAGAAACTTAATTTCCCCCATCGATTATTTCAAACAGTGTAAAAAAAAAAAAAAAAAAAAAAAGTACAATTTAATAAAGATTTAAAAAATACTGTAGAGATTCAAAAATTATCTCAGTTCAATTAAAATTTCGTTAAATAAAATAATTGAGAGTGATACTAATATAAAATTGTCGCTCTTAATTAATTTTTTATTCTTTTCTTCAGTATTAAGTGCAAAGAAGTAATTTAAATTGAGTTTAGTGATTTTTTTTCCTATGAAATGGAGCGTAATTTATTTTCAATTAAATCTTAATTACAATCTACGTTTAAAATTACTTAATTTTGTTACAGAAACCCTTAAAAATAACTTTCAAAATTGTAGCTGTAAGGGTGACACTTATTATTATTATTTTTATTTCTATGTCAGCATATTTTTATCTTAACCAACATATCTATCAGATTAAATTTTAAATCTCTAAAAATACAATGATTGTATTTTTAAAGATTAACATTTAATCTAACAAATGTGAATCTAAACCAAACGCAAACTCAAAAAAAAAAAAAAAAAAAAAAAAAAATTAGTTGAAAAGTCCAAATATATTTTGTTGACTGAATTTTAGTTTTGTCATTTTACCAATAATTGTGTTTAGTTGACTAAATCAACGTGCTTTTGTTAACCAAAAGTAATCAGTTGAAAGAAGAGCAATTATCATTGGATGTTTTTACAAGCTATGACATAGATCTCAATATAAACAGCCAATAAGAGAACGGTATGCTGAATGAACAAAACTATTTGTATAAATCAACAAAATGATAATTTTGTTTATCTGAAAATGTCTGTAAAATCAACAAAAAAATGTTTCGTTAAAACAATAAAATATTTTGTGTTCGAGTAAGTAAAATTTTGTTGGACCATATAAAAAAAAGTTTGAGTGTTAATTTAACAAATTTTGTTAAAAAGAAAATCAATTATTTCTATATAAAAAAATATTTTTCTGAAGCTTCACACATTACATTACCTTCAATAAATAAATAAATAAATAAATAAGAAAAATTTATTTTAAAAGATTTCATCTTTAATAATTTTAAAAAGGAGTTTTAGAAATTCAAATTTAATACGGAAAAATAACAGATTTTGTTTTAGTTAAAGGTATCCTCTTTTTTTTTTTTTTTTTTTTTTAATATATTAATTTTTAAAATAACTGAATTTTTAATTAACATTTTTAGATGAAAAGAAATAACTAATAACCGCAAGAAAAGTTCTGTTTACAGGTCACTTCTATGATAATTCTCTTTCTTAAAAAGAAAAAAATAAATACTACTAAGGTATCAATTCGTTCCCCTCTCATGCCTTGTAACAGATGTTCTGTGTTATTCTTATCAGATGGCACTATACCTAGACGCGTCTAATTAAATTTTGTAAATCCGTAGGGGACGGATGGGCAAAATGGGGTGGTAGGGCAAAAAGGGGTTTTTGACAACCCCGCTTATACAATGCTGCCATCTGTATGCCATTGCTATAGGTTGTACGTGCCGTATCTGATATTCATTTGCACGTGAGATACTAATTGCAGAGTCACAGACAGATAGTTATAGACCCAAGATTTATGTACTTTTTTATTACCCTGATATAAGGTAAGTGTGATGTTTGAATATTTTAATTATTAGGTTAGATTGCAGATACGAACGTGACAGTTTATATTAGCTAAAAGGGATGTTTTCTAAGTGAATTGCATGAAAGAGTAGAACTACATTCAGTGACATTTATTATGTAGGACTAGTTGTTTTGCATGGCTGCTTGGAGGGCAAAACGGGGTATCTCGAGGTGGAGTCAAAAGGTAATGGTCAAAAGATCAAATGTCAAAAATGTCGGGTGTCGGACAGTTCACAAACCAAGAGAAGTCGTGTTCCTACCCCACGAACAGACGACATATCATCAGACAGTGATCCAAACGATGTAGATGTTACATGCTTGTACTGTCACAAAATATATGCAAGATCAGCGCAAGGAGAAGGATGGATCAAGTGCAGTGAATGTAACAAATAGGCTCAAGACTTGTGCGCCGGTGTTGATGAGGACGATGACAGGTTCGTATATGAACTGTGTCAGTAAATTTTGTTAAGTTGAGAGGTACCCTATTTTGCCCTATCCCGTAGGGCAAAGTGGACAAGTTTGCAGATTTGAATAAATTCATATGCAGATCATAAAATATGCGGTGTACTTCAAATTCCAATACTGCAGAATAACTGCTAAAATTGTAAAATTGAAATAAATATTACTTCTTGCGTTTCTTTCTATTTGTCACAGAGTTATTGGCCAGAATAACCTTAAGTACCCCATTTTGCTCACCATTTCCCTAGATATAGTATTTCTTTCTCATGATAGCAAACTTAATTGGGCGTAATTTATAAAAAGCTGCAATCTGAAAGGAGGCATTTTTTTCAAATTATAAACTTCTTTTGTAAAATAATGTAACTTATCACTCTTTTTTAATTCTGTAAGTGAACGAACGTTCTCTTTTTTTGCAATATGTTTTGAGAATCTCTTCATGAGAAGGTAACGCTTGAATCTTGGCATATATAAAATCTCGAAGTCCATTTTAAAGTATAACAAGCAAATATTCTTAACGATCAAAAAACAAGGGTGTTGCTGAGTTTCAGTTGATATAGAAATTTGACAATATGAATGTTGGGATGAAGATTATATCGCCACGTATGTTATACAATATACTTGCTTAAAAATTTTTAGTCAGTAATGATCTAATTTGTAGTGATTTTTCTTTTAAAGACTGAATAGTTAACTTTTTGAAATAAAACATTTTTGGTGTTCTACAAGCCAATTTATGCCTCTGTTGTTACACATGTTCTTGGGACAATCTACGGCCATAGTCCCAAATTTTCTTCTTTACATCAAAATATACTAATTTATTCAAAAATAAAAAAAAAAAACTGGAAAGATTATTATAATGTACAGTTATTTGATAATACAGCTATATAATTTCTGTTAAAAATAAAATGAAAAATGTATTTAATGATCCTGTCAAGCAAAAGAACACATAATATGGTGTTTTACTTACATTACTCCACAGATTATAAAACACAGATAGGACACTTCCATATATTCTTCGGTAACCAAAATTTGACTGCAACGACCCTATTGTCAACGGCTGTAAGTTTCTCGAGCTCTTCAGCTTACGCAATCGCTCGTCTTATTGTTATTGTATCTATGTTCATATCGTAATATTAGTGCAACGTTAAACCCAACATCCAACCAACTAACCATTGTATTGATGTTTACGTTTGGCAACTTTGTTATTGTTTACGAACTTGATTGTCGAAAGCAATTTATTTTAAGAAGCAAGTACTAAATATTAAGCAAATAAATTTCGAAAATATACATAAATCTACAATATTTTTTCATTTTAAAGCATTTTGTGTTATTTAAACTAAGCAATGTTAAATATTTAAGATTTCACACTGCTATTTCAGAGTTACAGCTTGTTATTTTATTCTGTACTTAAATAAGAATATGTTTGGCAAAATATATTTTAAACATGATAAAAAATAATTTTATTTCTTAGAAGAATAGCTGTAGACGCTTTTATTATAATTTTGTGAATTTAAAAATAATAAAAAAGGAAGAAAAAGAAAACTTCACATACTAACCTGCTACTAACTAATCGCGAAAGAGAAAAACAATGTTCGATCAAAGATGCTAATTATGTAGACTTCACACATGCAGTTTCCCTCTATTGATACTTGTGGCGCCACTATATTTTCGGTCCGCGTTTTAGTTTCACTGTCTTATTTGTATAGTAATCTGTGCACTACTCTACCTTACTCTACATTAATAAAGATGTGTTATTATAGTTTAAAGTTTAAGATATCAGTTACTCCCTTAGAACATTTCCAGTGCGCTTCATTATATTTTTAGAAACATTGCTATTTGATATGCATTTCTGTGTGAGGAGGAGTACCACCCCAACACTCCGTTTGAATATTACATTTAAATTTATAAAATATCTCAGGTTATCTTTAAATTTTAAAATTCATTTAAAGTTATTCAGTCCCTGATTACTAAATAGGCTCGCGAAGCATGTGTTTCTCTCAAAAACCTTTGAAAATAACTCCAAATTAAGCAAGAAATGGTCCCGAATCAAAAGCTTGTCTGAAAATATTGTCTGAATATAAAAGTCGCAGTAGACCCGATCGCCGAACTTTACTTTCTAGATTGTATAGGAAATAGGTTAATGAAACTTTTACACATGCATTTATAAAGGGATAATTTCATATATTGTGGTACATAGAGGCTTTCACCGGTTTACAATTTGGTTCTTATATTAAGCGAATTTATTTGAGTAAATTTCCCCTAATTCCAGCAAAGTTTAACTACAAAGTTTAACGAGAAATTTATAAATTTTTCAAAGTTTTTGTATGAGTCTTTTCTTTAGACCAAGCAGTCAATAAGGGGGAGGGGGGGGAAAGCTCCAAATGGATATATGCCTTTCCCTCAGTTGGAAGGTTAATCTGGCCTGAAATTATTCGTAGAATTATCATCCATACCGTTAAATGTACGTACGCGCAAATGATACGCGTTACAAACACTGTACTTAATTTAATACCAAAAACAAATTGTACCTGACATGAAACACACTTTGAACCACTCTCAAGTATAGCACTAATATATCTGAATTTTTGAGTGACTCTGTAGACAAAGGATAAAGACTTTTCATACAAAAATATACAGGGTGACTATAATTAAAGTTACGATTTCAAAACGCTATAATTTTATAACTACCCATCAGAGCGATTTGATACTTTAACAGAGCAATCGTGAGTCAATGAAATTTTGTATGGCAAAAGAGAAAAAAAATAGTTCCAAAATGTGCCGTTAATTATTCGTAAAGTATTTGTTTCATAAAGCTTTTTTTCTCTTTTCACTATGACTGTTTCCGCTGTAAACACGTATTCTTGTCTTTTTGCTAAAAATATTGTAGTAAACACTTGAAGTCTATTGTTTCCTGCTATTCCATTGTGTTGCTAACAACATTCCTGTGTTTAATGAGTCCATTACCCTGACAGCGCCATCTATAGGAACATGTTGGAACTACTTTTTTTCTACCCCAAACAAAATTTCATTGCCTCGCGATTGCTCTCGTAAAATATCAAATCGCTCTGATGGGTAGTTTTAAAATTATAGCGTTTTGAAATCGTAACTTTAATTATAATCACCCTGCATACACTGAGAAAAAATTCTGTAACTGACATCTAGAATCTAAATTGTGGCTCTAGAAAAAATGGTTCCATGTCATCCTTATAAATTCTAGTCCCCTTTGAAAGCGAGTTCTAGAAGCCTCTATGAGAATTCTAGAGCGTTTCTCTATATTATCGAGGGCAAAGTCATTTAAATATCTCTGCAAATAAATCTGTACTGATAAGTATAAAGGATTTAAGTCCAAAAATGTCGATTTTGAGTTATGTACATAGTCAGACTCAGAAAAAAATTCTCTATCGATTGGTATAAAGGATTTAAGGCCACGTCATTTAGTCTTTGAGAAAATCCATTGGTAAAAAAAGATTCAAGTCAGAAATTTAGCATTCATCTTTGGTATAAAATATTTAATTCAATTTTTTACCTTTATTAAATGAAGATTGACAATCACTGAATGGTATAAAGCGTATAAACCAACATAATCCCTTTTTCCTAATCGATTCTGCTGATTAGTTTTTAGTTAGTTTAACTTTGTTTTTCGTCTCCTGAAAAATCAAGAATATGGACTTAAATCCTTTATACTTATCAGTACAGAAATAAGACTGCAAGAGGCGGGTTTCAGCAACTATAATCTTGTATTATGACCCAATTCTAGAAAATCAAGCGATAATTTCTCGCAGTATAAAAGATTTAGAATATTCAGAATATTGTTTCACCATCTAGAAATGTGTACACTAGAAATTCTCGATCATTTCATGTATCGTGTTTATTGGCGTGCCTTATGCGCATAGCTCGGAAATCTATATTTCTAGTTAAGGGATTTAGAAAATGGCCACTTATTCATTCTAGAGGAAGGCGGTATATATTTTTTTTTCTGAGTGAATGAAGCATGATTTTGTGCATATTAAAAAAAATGTATGTCAGTTTCACGTTGTTTAGTGCAGTCTAAATATGTTAAGCTTTATAACTAATACTATGTTACTTTATGCTATGTTACTAATACTATGTTAACTAATACTATGTTACTTTATGCTATGTTACTAATACTATGTTAACTAATACTATGTTACTTTATGCTATGTTACTAATACTATGTTAACTAATACTATGTTACTTTATTTTATACGTATAATGTTTTATGTCGACACTATACATTGACTCAGTTAAGTCTTTTTCATTTAACCATTATAATTCAGATTCCTAGTCTTTAACAAAGACATAAACTTAAATTAAATCTGTAATCAATTAGAAAACTCTTAACTCTTTAAAAAATTTTATCTCATCATTCGATATTTAATAATTTCAATGGTCTAATTAAATGGACCATAACACATTGACATTCATAGTTTCGACGTTATAAATGGACTCAAAATAAAAGATAAGTCATATATTTAATTAATGCTAATTGAATTTTAGATTAACTAATTAAGTAAATTATTCGGAAAATATAATGTATGAAACCTTTATTTTATTATTATTTTTTTAATTTCCTTCAAAAGCTTTCCTTAAAGACTCAATTAGTGCATAAAGATTTATAAAATGCATTAAAAAAATCAAATAAAATTAGGAGAAGTAAATAAAATTCCAATCACAATGGTTTATAAATCCTTTCATATTTCTGGAAACTTTTACGAGAATTAACATTTTAATTTATATTGCGACATATAATTTATTCTGGAATGAAATTATCGCTGTATTTAAAATTATTGATTGCATTTAGTAATATTTAAATGTTATCGAAATTTGCAAGATAAAATCTCAAATTGCTCCTTTATATCTATCTTTATAGTAAAAATGATAATTTATAATTCGTCCATAATATTAATATCGTGTAACAAATAAATACACACTATTAGAAAAAATAATAAGTCAGAGATAAGTTGAATAATTATAAGATAAAAAACTTTTTATACACCATGTATTTAAACTTTCTGTTGAATCATAGCTATAGAACTAACTACATTAGCAGTTTATCTATGTGAATTGTTATGAAATTGTAAGTAATTGTATTTATTTTTGTATAAAATTTTATTATTTTTGTAATTATATTATTTTGTATTATATTATATTTGTAAAAATTTTTTCTTAAATTTTTTCTAAATTAGTCTTAAAAAAAAAAAAAAAAAAAAAAAAAAAAATAGTCTTGAAATAGTGTTATTTTATGATAATAATAAATGATAAGAACAATTTAGATAATGTTATTTTAAGAAAAATTAAAGAAAAAAACCCTTTGTACCTATCTTTTTGTCGCGGAGTAGGTATCCATGTAGATAGATACATTTATATAGAGATATATTTTAAAAACTAATCGTCAAACCAAGAAGAATTCCTTTGTTATATATTTACCTCAACATAGATTAAATTGTACTTAAAAAAAAAAAAGAAAAACTAGAATTTTACGATAATAAGAATTATCAAATTACAGATATATAAATTTTATTTATTTATTTATTTATTATTTTTTACATTTATATTTATCTGAGCAAAGGTATTTAGTTCTATATAAGAAATAAATTTAAAAAAAAAAAAAATTATAGGCAGCTTTATGTAAACAAGATTTAAAATGAGTAAATATTTCAAATTCAAGTTGAATTTTTTTTTTGTTTTATCAAACATAACAAATTAACTTTTACGTATAAAAATTTATTTTATTACGTAACATAACATTTTCAGTTAAGGTAATGTTGAGTGGATAATTAACAGTTGAAAATTAGCATTAGTAACATTCAAAAAAAAAAAAAAAAAAAAAGTCCAATAATCTCATTTATATACCTAAAGAATCTTAGACCATTACTTAAATAGGGATTCATTTCTTAAAAATATAGTCAAATATTCAATAGAAAACTACTAATATAGCCTGAGTAGAAAGTAACTCTATAATTTTAATATTTCCCTCATAAATTATTGTAGGAATAAACTCAAATTTTTGCTTACATGTAGTTTATTATATATATTTATCTTTTCAAAAAATACAACTCACAGGGATGGAACACGGGCGCAGAATTCATACCGGAATCCGTCTAAGAAATTTCTCTACTTATAATATCGTTGATGTAAGAAGTAGACAATTTTCTTACATTGATAGTGGTATGAATTCTGCGCCCATGTTCCATCCCTGAACTCATTGTCATCTCCAATATTTACTAAAATGCATTTTTACAGAATAATTTATATGCAATTATAATTGAAGTATAAACTTCCAGTTTAAACGTCGACTTTATCGCCTTAAGCCATGCATGCCCGCTACTAATAGTCGTCCCAAATATGTCGCCATTATGTAAGGGTAAAAAATTTTCACAATATTCTATTTTAAGAGATAATTAGGAGTTTTCGAATATAAATTTCTTTCTTAAACAATGGATCGCTTATTGTATTTCGAACAAAATTCCTGCAGCCCAAAAATGATTTAATGAATCTCTAAGTATCAATTATAACTATCAAAATTTAAATGCAAAAAGTTCTGCTATAAAGACCAAAATTTACATATATAATTAATTTTGTTACATTTTCCAAAATATTAAAGATAATTTGTGTTAATAGATTAACTCAATAACTTTATTTTTCTATTTTTAAAGGCATAATTTGACATTACAATTATTTTAAATAAATAATAACTGCTTTAATTATTACCAAAATATAAGGAGTAAATAAATAAATAATAATAAATAATTAAATAAATAAATAAATAGAAAATTTTTCTTGGAAATGTAGGTCTCCATTAATTCACGGGAATACAAAATAATTCAAAATATGTGCACTGTTTTAGTAGATTAAATCTATTTATTTTAAATAATAACTTATTTGGATTTTTTATTTATTTACATGGTTTGTGATATATTAAATACAATTTATTTATTTTTAGAAAATGTTTGTCTACATGAAAAACATTTAATCATCATTTGATGAAACATTTAATTTCACTCAAATGCTCACGCTCTTAGGTTTTGTTTTAATAGGAACGATTATTTTGTAATTGATTATGTCTGCAGGATATATTGGAATAAGAATTATATTTTAATATACTTTCGACGCAGAGTCAGTGTTTGGTCTGCTTTTAAACATATCATTCTAAATAAAAATCAATTGAAAAAAAAAAAAAAAAAAAAAATAGGGGAGACCGGGGCACAGTGGACCAACCGTATTGAAATTTATTAATATTCAACTCTTTTAGTTCATATAGATACTCATGTATGGCAGCATTGTACTAGTAAGTAGCAAAAAAAACAAAAAAAAAAAAAAAAAACAATGGAAATAGTAAGGTAACCATTTTCAGCAGTTTTTATGTTTTGAGCTGCTCAAAGGAATTTTTCCACATTGAAGTTTTCAAAATTTTATGAAGATTGAACTAGTGACTATAAATATTTTACAACTGTTAAAGGAAGGCAATATAGTGCTGTTTTTAAATACCTAAAAATTATTAGCATATTTATAGTCTGTATATTATTTTATTATTATAATTTATTTTACTCTGGCACGGGGCACAGTAGACCGCCTCTGTATGAGGCATAGTGGACCGCCTTCCAATGTGCCTAAAAGTACAAATTAGATTAAGTACTTATATTTGTTTTAGTTAAATTTATAGATACAAACATAACATAAAGTATTAATATCTCAAAGTAATAAATATTTTAATGTTAAAATAAATAAAAAGAATAATAAATTTTTGAAAAGAATAAATATTTGAATAGTAAATATAATATCTATTAATATCTAAATTTAATAACTATTTGTAATATATTGCATTACTAAACGGCAAATTAATATCAAATTTAATAAATAGTAGGAAAAATTTATTATTATTGCTGTTTTTAGAGATCACATGTGAAAAGCAAAAGAAGTAGCTTAATACATTTTAGTTAAATTTATCCTATAAATAAAATGTAAATTAATTATATCGCAAAATAACTTTTAAAAAATATTAAATATTTGAATAGTAGATATATGTTATTAATATTTGAATTAAAAAGAAACATTTAATTTATATAATATTAATAAAAGAATAAAAAACAATTATCTATTTTAACTTAATAAATTTTCTTACTGAGATTTGATTTCTTATTTGTTTATTTTAATTTAATTTAGTTTAGTTTATTTTGTGAAAATGCTCGAATTATGTTGTTTAGATTAGAATAGTTTAAGAAACTAATTTTAGAGCGAAAAAAAAAAATGATTTATATTAATTTAATACATGAAAAAGAGACTGGTCTACTGTACCGCGATCATGGGGCACAGTGGTCCACTTTGTGAGTGCTCACATTTTATTTTTTCATTCACAATGTATTGGAAATATTTATATAAAAAAATTAAGACATGTCCAGAATGGCTTAGAGATTGTTTTCAATTTTTTGCAGGTGCATTAATATTCTGTTTTTTGTGAAAAAAAAAAAAAAAAAAAAAAAAAAAATTAAGAGTGTAAAAGTGGTCCACTGAACCCCGGTCTCCCCTACTTTCTTTCAAAAATGCATTTGGTGTAATAGTATTGTATAACTAAAAAATGCATTAAAAAATATATATATGTATGTGAAAAAAAAAAATTCCTTACTGAAAAAAAAAAAAAAAGCTAACATATAAAACGGATGATAAATAGTTTTCTGTATATTATCAGAATTTTTACTTTATGTCAGCTGATAGTAAATAATTAATTCCCCCTCAGGCACGTAATTCAATTACTTCAAAGTAGAAAGTAAATTTTCAAAAAATAACATGTTCTAAAATCATGTCAGTTCAAATAGAATTTCGTAAAATAAACTAATTAGGACGAAAACCATCATTGTTAATTATTATTTTTTAAATCTTTTCCTGTATATTAAGATCAAAATTTAAATGGAATTAAGTGATTTTTCCTTTTAAAGAGGAGATTTATATATTTTCAATTAAATCTCAATTACAAACCAATATTTAAAGTTTTTGATTTTTTTTAAACCCAGGAAATTATTTTCCGAATTATAGCCTTTAATGGTGTCCCAGATTCTTTTTTTTTTTTTTTTCATTATTTCAGTGTATTTTTTAGTTAATGTACATATCTATCAAATTAATTTTTAATATTTATAAATACAATGACTGATTTATAAATACAATATTTTAAAAAATTAAAAAATAATCTGAAAAAACTGGACTGAATCAAATGCACGAGCAAAAATTTATATTGTTGTAAAAACCAAATTAATTTTTTTTTTTTTTTTTAGAGATTTTTGGTTTTATTTGTCATTTTAACAATAATGTTATGTAGTTAACCAAACCGACTTGTTTTTATTGACCAGATATTGTAAAGTTAACTTAACAAACGACCAAAAAGTATAGTTGAAAAAAGAGACGGTAATTGTCACTGGATTGTTCGACAAACTGCGTCATAGATCTTTCTGTAAACAACCAATCAGCGAATGATTGTTGAATGAACAAAACTGTGTATTTAAGTCAACAAAGTAGTTTTGTTTGTTTATTTGTTTATTTGTTTATTTATTTATTTATTTTATTTTTATTTATTTATTTATTTATTTTTTAACAAAAACTGTTTGGTTAAAACAACAAAACAGTTTAGGTTTTGATAAGTTTTTTTTTTTTTTTTTTTGAGGTTATATAAAATGAGAGGCTTTTTCTTTTTCTTCTTTTTCCTTTTGTGTTGTTGTGATTTAACAAATATTTATTGTTTATAAAAAAAAAAGCATTTTTTCTGCATATGATGCTAACATATTTTTCTGAAGCATCATACATTTCTTTATCATCAGAAAAAAAAGATAAATATAATGTTATTGTATATATTTTATCTTTAATCTATACATATAAAGTTGATTGTTTGTTTGCCTGGATTTTTAGTTCGTTATACAAATCTGTACCATTCAACCGACGGCTATGAAAAGTGACACACTTACCAGGAAAAAATCTAGCTAACCTCGTATTTTTTACCTCATTCCGATAATTGGATCAAGAGATATTAAAAAAAAGCCCCATTTTAACTTTAAAATGGATTAAAAATAAACAAATATTTGATGCCAAAATAAGAAATAAAATACCCGTTTATTTTATTTATTTCGTAAATAAAATAAAATTTATATATTAATAGGCAATTAGGAAATTTGTGGTACACTTTTAACATATTAATTATGGGAGTAGAGGTTTGAAAGTGGTATCATTCGAAAATTATGATTAGCCATATTTGCAGAATAGAATTTTTTTTTTTCCTGTGTCAAAAAGGTATTTAAAAATACTTTTATTTTTTAAGGCACTTTCATTTACCTGTAATAAGGAAAGGACACGTGACGTCACTTGCAGTCAAGTAATAGGCAGAGTATCAAAATACTGGTATTTCTATCAATACAGGTTGACCTTTTGCCACTCCAGAGTGGCAAAGATTGATTGATGGAGTGTTTGTTCCTTATCTTTTGTATTTAAAATTCCTTTCATTTTTATCGTCTGCGTTCCTATAGCAACGACTCGAAATTTTATACTTTTTAATTAAAAAAAGTATTTAATTTATAAAAGTTCTTTTTTTTTTTTTTTTTTTTTAAGGTTTAATTTATTATTATTATTTTTTTTTTAATGTTTTACGTCAGCTCAAATTTAAAGAGATAGCCGTATGATAAATTTTATGTTTGTTCATTAATAAGTAAAATCAGCTCGTGATTCAGCCTATTTTGTGGTTTTCTTTTACAGTATTTATTTTTATACGTCTGGCAATAGAAGTGTGTATAATTTCATTTATTTTTGAACTGCTGTGGACATATTGTTTCGATATTAAAAGTGTTTTTTGCTGTTAAAATGATCACACAAAAAACTTTAATCGGTCGCATTGAGGCAAATTGAGTTAAATTGATAGAAAAGTGCATACGAATATGAATCATCATGTACATAAAAATGCTAACAATGATTTTTTTTTTTTTTTTTTTTTTAAGTGTAGATTTAAATGTTGCGAATACTGTTTACAAGGAAATGTTTAATTTCTGTATTTTTTATTATTCAAATGCGTGTTTCAACCACTGGGCGATACTACTATTTTTAATTTAGCGTTAATAATAATAAAAATTAGATAAAAAAAATATAGTTACGCTACGAAAGTTGGTGCATTTTTTTTAAATCAAGAATTCGCGTGTGGATAAATATTTTCATAGAGATATTTGGCATTACCTTAAAATTTTTATTTAATTAAGTTGTACTTTTCTTTCCTACAGTGAAACAATATTTTTCATTTTTATTGATACTTTATATCTAATTTATAAGGTTATTTTATGTTCTCACCTTAATTGTAAATAGTCATAATTTGGATTTTATTATTATTATTATTATTATTATTTTAGAACAGCTTTAGTATCGGACCCATTTGGCAAAATTTGAAATTTGGCATCAAAGTAGGTCGAACGTTTCTCGCCAAGACCTTTAGTTAAGCAATTGTGATAGTCATTTCAATTCAACAGAAAAATGGCCAAGGGCTTCTAATATTAAAGCACTTTTGTATTAATTAATTAATTAATTAATTAATTTACAGTATTTTCTAATAAAGACTTCAGGAAATGTTTCATGCATTTTTCTTTCCATTTAACACTTTTGTTCAGTTCTTTCATTGATTTAACCTGGGCAACGCCGGGTAGACCTGCTAGTTACTTTAATAAAGAATTTCATAAATTCAAAATATACAATATAATTCAAAAATCAAAAAATAAAGAGGAAAAACAATTATTTGTAGACTTTTGATAACGCAACAATTGTATTTATGCTAAAAATAAAATGAAAAAACAATCAATATTTCTCTTAAAGACAATAATTAATAATCTAGAGATGCAACCACGCTACTTATCTTGTAGCGTGGTTGCATTACTAAAAATGCATTACTAAAAATGCATTATTACAATTTAGGTACTAATGTAATGAGTATTTTCAGTATTTCTTTAAAAAATGTTCAAAATAGTTTTTGAATCATTTCTTGTGTCAGCAGGACTACCACCCTAAATCCACCGTTTATATATTACAGCTAAATTCTTAAACCATCTATTTTATTATTATTTTATATTTTTAAATTTGTTTCAAATTATTCAAAGAACTAATCTCTACCCTATTTATTGAAACATCTTCAATTAGTTTTGTGTATTCCTGTATGTTATCTATAAATTATGCACGCACAAAACAGTGTTTTTGCAATGAACATCGAAAACAAATCGTATTATTTGACATGAAATACACTTTGAGCCACTTCCAAAATTAAGTCTAATTATCTAAATCTTTGTGTGGCTTTCTCACAGGCCTACAAAAATGAAGAAGACAAAATTTGATTTGATGATTTCAGTTGATCTTTAGGTTTTTTGATATGCTGAAACCGAAAATGCAGACCATTTTTCTCTATCACGTATAGATTTTTGCCGATACAGGGTGTTTACCAGCACGGTTTCTTACATATATCATCATAACAATCGGGTGGTTGGTTGGTTGATATGGTTTTAAGTCACACTAGTGCTTCACAATTACAACAATAGGCATCTATGATTAATTAATCATGGAAGCATACTATAAAACTTACCATATAATAATATTGGTGGAAGAGTAATGGGAGAAATTGTATAGGCAGGCACCTTGTATTGACAAATATCTATACGTGATAGAGAAACAACTGGATTTATTTTCGATTTCAGCACACCAAAAAACATAAAGACCAGCCAAAATTATAAAATCAAAATTTTACATGTCGACCTGTGGCCCCTATAGACGAAGGATAAATACTTTGCATACTCTAATCTTTGTGAAACATGCATTCGTGTATTGAATGTAAATGTCAATATAATTTTGGTTAGTGATGTCTAAAGGTGTTAAACTGCACTTATTAGAAATTTAACCCTTAGATGTAACGTATTTTAATAATTTTGTATGATCCTGTAAACGACCCATTTGCTTGATGTCAATAAAATTCTTCAAGTATAGCCTCCAATTTGATGAAGATTTTGAATACCGAATTTTAATTTTCTTGAGTTACAATAAAAATTAACTCACAAAACACACAGAGACCAACCATTGAAACCAGTACATATAAGAAAGCACCACAGAACTGGCGTTGCAAAATAATACTTACAAAACTTTGAATAAAGAACATACAATGGAAAAAACTCGGAACAATTGTTTCGCTTTGAATGCTGTACTCATGCCTAATTTGTTCGCCTTACGTAGGATCGTATACTCTTTCGACCCGAAACAATTGTTGCGAGTTTTTTGCATTTTATCGTGTTTATTCAAAGTTTTGTAAGTATCATTGAAACCAGTGTTTAAATTTAGAACACTGAAATACGCGTAAATATAGAAAATTTAAATTATAAAAATTCGAACCAAATGTAATATTTTTAATACCGTATGTGGATAAAAAAAATTTAAACACAAATGTTAAATTTTGATTTTAAATGTTAAATTTTCTTTATTTGAAGTTTCTTTCAATTTAGATGTATATTTCATGAAGTGCATAAAATAAATTTAACTAGAATGTTGTGGCCACTACATGACTTTCTTCTATAATTTTCTATAAAAATTCACTCAGTAAAAATAATTTATTAAAATTATTATTTAAAAAAAATATCTTCCATGATAAAGCAGACGATTCCCATATTAGAGAAGTAATATAACACGAAATATCCAAAAAAAGTTCAATTTATTCTCAATATTTAAAAATATATATACGATTTTTTTTCTAAGTTTTTTTTTTTTTTTTTCGTTAAAAGTAAAATAAAAAATGGATAACTTTGTTTTAAATTATCACAGATATATAGTTCAAGCATTCGTTTTAAAGATATTGATGAGACCTTTCGAAAGATACCCATCTTGAAAATGTACTCCCCAGTGGGGTAGCGATGCCTCCTCATGCACAATTTTTTTATTCCTAGTTAACTACTTCTATTATCAATAATTCATATTAATTTCACAATCACAAGTTAAAAATAACTCTCAATATGTACATTTATACGAAATTTTGTCCTATACTGCCATGTTAAAAATTTAGTAAAAATGCGATTACAGCGCCACCTGTTGAGCTAATGATCTTCAAATCTAATCGGCACCAGTTTATGTCAGGTTAAAACTACATACCAAGTTTGGTTAATTTCTGTTCATTGGTTCGTGAGATACAGTGTCCACAAAATTCGTGATACAGACACACAGACAGACAGACACTTTCTAAATCTATCAAATCATGTTCCGGACATCCCAAAACGTGTAAATCCATCGAAAACCACAGTTCTCTATATTACATATAGAATAAAGTAAAAGGAATATAAAAATATGTTACTTTGCTTATGACTATTGCCATTACTATGTCGTTGACTCAATTAAGTTTTTTCATTCAAACATTAAAGTTCAAAATCGCATTTTTTACAGAAACGTAAACTTAAAAGAAAATTAGTAATCAATTAGAAAGCTTTTACATCCTCAATGACTTTGATATTATTCCTTTATTAATTAACAATTTCCATTATTTATATAAACTGGCCTAATTCCACTGAAATTAAAAATTTACACTTTTTTACTTTCTTCTATATGTAATATAGAGAAAGTATTGGATTCGCGAAAATTTTCGACCTCCGTTTTTTGACGGATCTACACGTTTTGGGGTCTCCTGAACACGAACTGATAGTTTTTAGAAAATGTCTGACATAGGACAAAAATTCGTATAACAAAACGAATTTTTCTATAACAATAAAAAAAAATTTTTTTAACGAAATTTAACCAAATTTGGCATTTAGTTGGTCCCTGACATAAACTGGTACTGATTATGTTTGGGGATCAATAGCTCAACAGGTGGCGCTGTGATAGCATTTTATCTAAATTTTTAACATGGCAGCATAGGACAAAAATTCGTATAAATGTGCATAATAAGAGTTGTTTTAAACTTGTGATTGTAAAATTAATATGAATTATTGATAATAATAGTATGTAACTAGGAAAATATTTTTCTGCATGGGGGGTATCTCTTCCCCCCCTAGGGGGAAATACCCCCCCAGGCGGGTTAAATTTTCACAATGGGTATCTTTCGAAAGATCAGGTTGATAATAGTAGTAGTTAACTAGGAAAAAATTTTTGTGCATGTGGGGGCATCGGTTCCCCCCCACCAGGGGGGGGGAAGTACCAACCCGGGGGGGGGGCAAAGTTTCTAGATGGGTATCTTTCGAAAGGTCTCGTCAATACCTTTCAAACATTTTTTTTTTTTTAACGAAATTTAACCAAACTTGGTATTTAGTTGGTCCCCGACTTAAAGTGGTGCTGATTACATTCGGGGATCAATAGCTCAACAGGTGGCGCTTTCATCGTATTTTTTCTAAATTTTTAACATGGCAGTATAGGACAAAATTTCGTATAAATGTACATAATGAGAGTTATTTTTAACTTGTGATTGTAAAATTAATATGAGTTATTGATAATAGTAATTGTTAACTAGGAAAAAAATTCTGTGCATGCGGGGGCATCGCTCCCTCCCTGGGGGGGTAAAAGTTTCAAGATGGGTATCTTTTGAAAGATCTCGTCAATACCTTTAAAACGAATGGTTGAACTATAAATCTGTCATAATTTAAAACAAAGTTATCGATTTTTTTTACTTTTAACAAAAAAAAAAAAAAAAAAAAAAAAAAAAAAAATCGTACTTTTTTTTTTTTTTTTTTTTTTATATTGTTACTGATTGAATATGTATTACTTTTAACAACAAAAAAAAACTTAGAAAAAAAATCGTACTTTTTTTTTTTCTTTTTTTTTTTTTTTAAATATTGTTACTGATTGAATATGTATAGGAAAATATAGAAGAAAGTCTTGTGGTGGCCACAACATACTAGTTTTAAATGGACTCACATTAAAAGATGAGTGAAATATATGTAATTTATGCTAATTGACTTTTGGATTCGCTAATTGTAAGTAAATTAAATATGAAAATATAATGTATGATAGCTTTAAAAGAGATTTTTTAAATTTCTTTCAAAAGCTTTTCTTAAAGACTGAATTAATGCTTAAAAATTTATAAGCTCCATTAAATAAGTTAAATGAAAACAGGCAGAAGTAAATAAAATTCCAAACATAATGATTTATGTATTCTTTTATATTTTTGAAAACTTTTTTCGAGAATAAGCATTTTATTTTATATTGCAACTTATAACATATTCAGGAATGAAAATATCGCTATATTTAAAATTATTATATGCATTTAATAATATTTAAGTGTTATAAAATATTTTAAGATAAAATCTCTAATTGATCATTTATATGTATCTGTTTTATAATTTATAATTTGTCCATAATGTTGATATCGTGTAACAAATAAGTACAAACTGATACAAAAAATAATATGTGAGAGATAAGTTAAAAAACAATATATATATGGATTGCTTTGAAATTTTAAATTCCTATACAATGTAAACTACATAGGAAATGAAAAAAATAACTGCTCATTATTTCATTTTAAGACATATTACTTTCTTCTATATTCAACAGAAGAAAGTATTGGATTCGTAAAAATTTTCGACCTCGGGTTTTTGATGGATTTACACGTTTTGAGAGCTGTAGAACACGATTTGACCATTTTTAGAAAATGTCTGTCTGTCTGTCTGTCTGTCTGTGTGTGTGACAAAATTTTGTGGCAGCTGTATCTCAGGAACTACTGCACAGAATTTCATACAAGTTGGTATGTAGTTGTACCTTGACATAAATTAGTGCCTATCAACTTTTGGTAAAAATTGTCTTACAGGTTGCGTTGCCATCCCGCTTTTTCTAAATTTTTAACATGGTGATATAGAACAAAATTTTGTATAAATGTGCATAAAGACAATTAATTTTTAGTAATCAATATAAAATTTACAAGAAATATTTATAATAGAGATAGTCAACTGGGAAAAAATTTTTGTATGTGTAGGAGCATCGCCCCCCCCCTCCCCTGGGGGTAAGTCCCCCCAGGGGAGTAAATTTTCAAGATGGGTATCTTTCGAAAGGTCTGGTCAATGCCTTTAAAATGAATGGTTGAACTATAAATCTGTGATAATTTAAAACAAAGTTATCGATTTTTTTTACTTTTAACGAAAAAAAACTTAAAAAAAATCGTATTATTATTATTTTTTTTTAATCGAAATTTAACCAAACTTGGTATTTAGTTGGCCCCTGACATAAACTGGTGCTGATTAGATTTGGGGATCAATCGCTCAACAGGTGGCGCTGTGATCGTATTTTTTCTAAATTTTTAACATGGCAGTATAGGACAAAATTCCGTATAAATGTTCATAATTAGAGTTATTCTTAATCTGTGATTGTAAAATTAATATGAATTATTGATAATAGTAGTAGTTAATAAGTAATAAAAAATTGTGCATGTAGGGGCATCGCTTCCCCCCCCCCCTGGGGGGAAGTACCCCCGGGGGGAGGGTAAATTTTCAAGATGGGTATCTTTCGAAAGGTCTCGTCAATACCTTTAAAATGAATGGTTGAACTATAAATATGTGATAATTTAAAACAATGTTATGGATTTTTTTTTTTTTTTTTTTTTTTTTACTTTTAAAGAAAAAAAAACTTGGAAAAAAATCTTATTTTTATTATTATTATTATTGTTATTGAGTGAATTTGTATAGGAAAATATAGAAGAAAATCTTGTGGTGGCCACAACATACTAGTTTTTCGTTAAATTTCAAAAGTTTTCAATTAACATTTATAAATATTTATATATATATATATAATTACAGTATTTAAGAAAATATTTTATTGAAAGCGTTGGAGTTTAAAGGAAAAATCAAAGTTTAACACTTAAATAAATGCATTTTATAATATTTTACAACTAACAACTTTATACTTGAATAAAAAGTAAAAATGACTCAAAGAAACGACATAAAAAGTGTAACATAAACATAATTTTTTTTTCTTCCTTTTTCTTTTTTTCTTTTTATTTTTTTTTCCTGTGAGGAATGTTTATAAAACTTTGTTAAATTCCAAGTAAAAAGAAAAAACTAAAAGAAATGAATATGCAGTTCAAACAACAAGTAATCAGCGATAATATTGTTGCAATAACAAGATATATAAACATGTTACACAGAAATAATATAACAATGGATAAAACGCACTTATTGTCTGCTGAAACAAAAGATTCGAAAGCAACAATGGGGAATATAAACACTCTGAACAATACTTTATAGCAACAACAAAATGAATGAATATTATAAAACAATTGAAATTTTAGTGCAAAATGAAATAAAGTGCGCCACTTAACAGTTGGTAAATAAAAAGGAAACAAGTAAATAAATAAATAAATATATATATATATAAGGCACTAAAAAGAAACCTAATCACGAGGTGTATATATATATTAAAAAAAAAAAAAAACACTATAATGCAAAACAATTAATAATTTGAACAAGGATCTTGAAATACAATAATAGAAATAAATAAATAAATGAAAATGACATTAACAACATCATAGCGACATATGATAAATAAAAAGCAACAATAGGTGTTACAATAATAGAAATAAATAATTAAAAGAATCTTCGTAAATGATAATAATAAAAAACTGAAATTGGAAACTGAAATAGTTTCTAATGGTCTGTAGTTAACTTTTGAAAAAACTTTTGAAAATAGTTTAACTATTAAAAGTTTAACATGTTGTGAGGTCCCCTGAATACGAAAATCATGTTTATAGCGAATGGTCAGTGTGTGTGTGTTATCAGCATATCTCAAGAACAAATAGTAGCAGAAATTCCAAACTCGGTATTCTAAATGTGTATCATATAGGGATGCTACAGTAAGCATTTCGTTGAGATGAAGCAAACGGTTCGTGCACAGGGACACTCAAACGTATTCAAATACATTACGTCTATGGGGGAAACTGCAGGTAAATAGAGTTTAACATCTACAGACTGCACTAAACCAAATGAAACGAATATGTATTTTTTGTAATAGATATAGTCAACTGAGAAAATTTTTTTGTGTATGTAGGAGCCTCTCTTACCCCCTGGGGGGGGGGGGGAAAGTCCCCCTCGAGGGGAGTAAATTTTCATGATGGGTACCTTTCAAAGGAGCTCACCAATACCTTTAAAACAAATGGTTGAGCCATCGATCTGCGATAATTTAAAATAAAGTTATCGATTCGAAAAAAAAAAAAAAAAAAAAAAAAAAAATGGTTAAAACAATTTTTTTTTTTTTTTTTTTTTTTATGTGACATTGAGACTAAATTAGACTTTTTTAAAATTTTGAGTTTTATACTACTTCTGTAATATGGAAATCTTCTGCATTGTCATGGAAGATAATTTTTTTAAATAATAATTTTATTAAATTATTTTTACTGTGTGAAATTTTATAAAAAGATATAGAAGAAAGTCATGTGGTGGCCAGAACACACTAGTTATTTGCTTTTAGTGGATGTGCTTTACTAATAATGTTTTACCATTTTCAGGAAAGCTGTTCGGGAATTGAAATAAATTCCTCATAGAGATATGGTAAACAATGTATGTTTTGAGCTAAATATTCATTGCTTGTTTTTTGTATATTTACAAGTTTTGAGGCTTTCTGATTACCGTAGTCAAGTTTTTTAACGTGTGATCTTTATGTCTCTTAGAGTAACTTAAAAACGAATAATTTTAGGAGATTCAAATGTTGTATTTTGAAGTTAATATAAGTTTGTTGCTGGAAAAGTTTGATCAAGATTGATTAGTTTCAATGAATGTTGCGTGTTAAAATTGTCTGTATAATTTTAAGTAAACTTTTAATTTTAATAACAGAAATAAAATCTATATAAATGTAGGTGCATTAATGAAACGGGTAATTGAGGGGGACAGTAGCCCCCCTCACACAGAACTAATTATCATATAAAACTCTTCCGAAGCTTAATTTGAATTGTTTAACATAGATTTACATAACAGTACTCGTTATCTTACCTCTTAATCTCAAACCTGTTTTTATAGTATTAAATTTCAGGGTAAGAGAAAGTCGTGTGAGTGACATACCAAATTATTTTTATAGGGCAGTATATAATGCTTAGGGCAGTATATAATACTCCTTTTGTGTATATATTTCTAATGTAAAGCTAAGTAATAATTTTACACATTCGAAAATATCTGAAAAAAATTATACTTTTCCATTTCGACGGCGCAGGCGATAAAATCGCCAAAGTTCGTACAGCCGACACCAATCATTAAGAACCTAGGAAAGAGTAATTGGTTCAAAACGCTACGAGTAATAATGAGAAGCAAATTAGGGAAGCACGAATGTTTACTTATTATTATTATTATTATTATTATTTACTTTTTTTAAGAAATATATTTACTGAAATTTTCCTTAAAGCTAGTTTTTAAAAGTGTTTTAAAGAAAGAAATGTAACATTTATGTTATCAAGTCCATAATAACGGAAACAAATTAACTTTAAAAAAAAAAAAAAAAAAAAAAAAAAAAACTAAGTTACAAATTTACTTTTAATCCACAATGTATTGTTGTCGTCAATAATATTTGCTTAGCTAGATTTGCGCCGGCGAAATAGAAAAGTACCGAAAGGATATTACTATTATTATTATTATTTTTAAACCTTCTACAGCTTCAATTTTTAATTCTTTCCTACCTATTTAAAAAAAAAAAAAAAAAAAAAAAAAAAAAATACGAAGAATATAATGTACTCGATTCTCTATAAGAGTTTTAAGTGTTGAATGATTTTCTTGCCATAATTAGAAATATAAAATATATCATACAAAAATGTCTAATTCTGTAATGTTGAAATATTAGCGATGCGATATTAAAAGATGAGTTTATGTATGAGTTATAATGAGTTATATGAGAAATTTGTAAATGAGTTTGGATTTGACTCTATTTTTTTTTTTTTTTTTTTTTAAGTATAATCGAAGTGTTTTAAAATATGTTTAAAAAAAAAAAAAGAAAAAAAAAAGATAAGTATACTTTAAAGACAAAAAGAAATATAGTCAATTATACAGACACGACATAATTTCATTATTCACAAAAAAAATAAAAGAACTTATTAAAAAAATTAGAAACAAAATAAAAGATTGCCAATAAGAAAATCAGTTTTCTAAAAGTAAAAAAAAAAAAAAAAAAATCGGACGACAAATTACAATCCTAAATTCATTCTTTTTTTCATTAAAAATATCTAGTAGTAACAACATTGACATTTATTTATTTATTTTATGTATTTATTTATTTATTTACTTTTTTAACCATGGATCACATTTTAATTTTCTCATTGAAAGTGATCTCATGACAGAAAAACAAGGTCTTAAGAGAAACTGTTTTCAAAGTGGTAAATAGCACATCTTTATGAACACGAGGTTTTTATTTAATAACTTCATTAATTAAAATGATAGAAATTTTTAAGCAGTTGGAATGTCTTCCTTGATTGATTCCGCAAACATTGGTACCTCTCATGACGCGAAGGACACTGCCAGAAGGCGCGGTCTCAGACAAAAAAATTTGACTCCAGCAACAGTAATTAAATATATATATATATATATACAGACAGAGAGAGAGAGAGAGAGACAGAGAGAGAGAGAGAGAGAAAAATAATTTTTTTGCCAATATTAAAATTGACTCAGTTAGTTATTTCTCTCTGAACCATTATAATGTAATATCCGGCTTTTTAACATAGACGTAAACTTAAGGAAAATTAATAACTAATTAGAAAGTTTTTATATCCTCAATGACTTTTATCATATTCTATTATTAATCGATAATTTCAATTATTTATATAGACAGGCCCAATTCCATTGAAATTCAAAATATGCAGTTTTTTTTTTTTTTTTTTAAATGAACTTAAAATAAAAGATGATAAATATACTCAATTAAAACTAAATTGCTTTTAAATTTACTAGTTGTAATTTAATGAAACGGGAACTGTAATATATGATATGTTTAAAAGGATTTGTTTCTTTTTTCAATTTATTTCAAAAGCTTTTCTTAATGGCTCAGACAAGGAATGAAGATTTAAAAGCTTCATTAAATAAATCAAATGAAAACAGTAAGAAGTAAAAAAAAAAAAAAAAAAAAATTCTTATCCTAATGGTTTATACACCCTTTTATATTCCAAGAGTTAGTATTTTAATGTATATTTTTAACTTATATTGCGAGATAAAATTTATTGTGGAATGAAATTATCTCTATTTGTAAAATTATTAAATAAATTTAGTAATTTTTAAGTGGCTTGGTAATTTTTAATATAAAATCTCTAATAGTTAATTTATACTACCTATTTTATAATAAAAATAAAAATTTATATTTCGTAAATAAAGTTAACACCGTATAACAATAAATACAAAATATTACACAAATAGTAAATTAGAAATATTTAAATAAAACCCATAAATTGCTTTAAAATTTTGAATATCATTATAAATTAAAGTAAACGGAAATGGTAAATATAACTAATTATTATTACATTTATGATTTTTTTTCTTTTGTAAATTTCAAAAAATAAAATAATAATAATAATAATAATAATAATAGTTTTGTTTCTAATTTTCTTTTTTTTTTTTTTTTTGCTAAGAATAGTCCAGTTTCTGAAACACAAGAGAGAGAGAGAGAGAGAGAGAGAGAGAGAGAAAAAAGAGAGAGAGAGAGAGAGAGAAGACAAATAATGTAAAATGAAGATATTGTTAACACATAAAACAATCGGCAACAATATTAGTTCGAAAAAAAAAGCATATAAAGACGTTACACAGAAATAATCTAACAATGGAAAAAGTAGACTAATTGTTGACTGAAACAAAAGAACTGAAATATGGACAGTTAACACATTGTTTCTGTGAAAAACACGTCACAGCAACCAATAAAATTAAGAAACGTGTTAAAACAATGGAGATATTGTTAAAAAAACGAAGAATGAGCCATTTAAAAATTGATGCATTGAAACATACGTTTTAGGCACTGAAGATAGTTAATTGAAAAAAAAAAAAAAATATATATATATATATAGGGAAACGGCTACAGACCATCGTAACATAACAACATTTATTTAAAACAAAAAGGGGACATTACATAAACACTTAAACTGATGCATTTTACGAGCGGCAAACACCGTCTGTGTTTAACAGAACCGCTCCACATCAACTCAATAATTATACTGAACTGGCTCGCGTAAGGTGCGTGCGCATACAATGAAAGGATGATACAAAACAGCGACGTAGTAATATCGTCATAACTACATAGCAGTGACGTCACACAATGGAAGTAATGGTAATAACTGAGAAATATAACCTCCCATATCGGCCATCATGACCAAGCAGGCGGCCTCGCCTGAAGGTTATTAAACAACAAGAAAAAAAAATTAAATTATACAAAAACAAAAGAAATAAAAAAAAATAAACAATATACAATACTACATAATAGAGTTATAAATACAGTAATAATATAGCTGCATTAACTAAATAAAAAAAAATTGTATACATTACCAAATGGAAAATTGTCAATTAATACAGGTAAAATCTGAATCATCAAAATACTAAAATAAAATAAGATAAGATGTTAATAACATATAAGTAGAAAAAAAAATAGGTAGATAATTTTCATCAAAAGAGAAAAAAAAAAAATATGGCAGGTATTTTTCATGGCTGGACTGTTCATGAAAAAAATAAATAGTTCATAAAAATGACAGCAGTTCTTATTTTAGCAAGTTCAAGATCAACGTGTGATGTTTAAAAAAAAAAGTAATTTTGCACAAAAAATGTCCAAGTAAGAGTTCTTAAAAAAATAATAAAAAGAAAGTTTTGGAGAAATACTCTAAGTAAGCGTCTTAAACGTGTCGGTCCAAGGTTTCAGGAATTCAGCGCAGGTGCTGGTCTTGAATGGGCCTTCCACGAAGTCACACTTGACGACGTCATATGTGTCGTTTGGTTTCAGTTTTGTTATCTTGTATGGGCCTAAAAATTTCTGTTTCAGTTTTAGGCCTGGCCCGAACTGGGTGCGTTTAACTGCGACTAAATCGTCGAGTTGGAATTTAGCAGCTGGTCGTCTTCGAAGGTTATACTGCTTGCGATTTTCTTCTTGCACTATTCGAATCTGCTTTTTCGCGTCGATACGCTGCTCCTCACGTTGCCTCTGGAATGTGTTTGTAGATTCGTCGTTGAGAAGCTCCAGGATCTTGATGTCATCTTTATTTTTCATCTTGGTACCGAATAGTAATTGAAATGGTGTCGTCTTTATGCTTCTTTGAATTGTCGAATTGAGGATTTGTTGGAGAGCAGGCACATGGGAAAACCACTTTTCGGGGTTGTCGGATGATAGTTTGGATAGTACAGCGATGATAGTAGAATTTTTATTTTCAACTTGACCATTCGATCTTGGTAAACCTGCTGTAATTGGTATGTGGGTTATATTTTGGTCGTGGCAATAGTCTTTAAATGCAGTGGAAGTGAATGCTGGACCTCGATCTGTAATGATTCTGGCGGGGTTACCGAAGATGGATCGTTGGCTTTCTAGTCGGCTAATAACTTCTGCGGCGTCTGTAGATTTTGTAGGGTACAGCCAGGTAAACTTGGAGAACGCATCAACAACGACCAATATATGCTTGTATTTTTTTGATGTAGTAGCTAGGGGACCAAGGTGATCAACATGGTATGTGTGCAGGGGTGCATCGTCTTTATCAATTGGGTGGAGGAAACCATCTTGTTTACCTCGTTTTCTATTATAGAGTATACACTTTATGCAATTTTTAATGCAACTTTCGATTTTGTCTTTGAGGTGAGGAATATAAAAATCTTTGTTTATTAGCTCTTGGGTACGGAGTGCTGCAAAATGTCCACGCTCGTGCGCTTCTTTAATTATGCTATTCTGCAAGTCGTTAGGGACGACGAGTAAATCAACACCGTTCACTGTTTTATATAGAAGATTATTTTTTATAGTGTAATTATCATGAGGTGTGGACTGCAGGAGCATTTTTAATGCTTGAACTTCTTCATCAGATTGCTGAGCTTTCAAAAGCTTTATATGAAGGCTATCTTGGATGATGAAACATTGTGGAGCTCGACTTAGAGCGTCCACATGCGCCATGCGGGAACCTGTTCGATGCTCAATGTTGTAATGGAATTCTTGAAGGTACAGAGCCCATCGTGCAATGCGGGAATTTATTTCTTTTTTATTAAGTGCCTTGACGAACGCATCACAGTCTGTGATAATTTTGAAATTTGTTCCGAGGAGGTAGATTCTAAACTTTTTGAGGGCTTCTACCACAGCCAGAACTTCAAGTTCAAAGCTAGTGTATTTTCTTTCGTTATCAGATGTTTTCTTCGAAAAATAAAAGACTGGATGGAATTGATTATCATGCATGTTTTTCTGCAACAGGACTGCCCCCAAGCCATCTATAGACGCGTCTGTATGTACCTCAATAGGGGAATTTTGATTAAAAATATTGAGAACTGGTTCTTGGGAAAGTAAATATTTTAATTTTTGAAATGCGGCTCTTTGTTCATTTTGAAATTGAAAAGGGGTGTCCTTACGCAGAAGATCACTTAAGGGTTTTGCAATGGTAGAAAAATGAGGGATAAATTTCCTAAAATATCCTGTAAGGCCAAGGAATCTACGTACGTCTTTAACATTTTTCAGATCTGGGTAATTTAAAACAGCTTTAGTTTTGGAAGGGGATGGCAAAAGTTTACCATTTTCTATTATGTGACCGAGGAAATCTATTTTGGTATGTAAAAATTGGCATTTGTTAAAATTTATGTCGAGTCCGTACTCGCTTGCTGTTTGAAGAACAGTTTTTAGACGTTCTACGGCCTCATGTTCGTTACTCGCGGGAATTACAAGATCATCCATATAAGGTAGTACTATGCCGGCAGCAATCAAGTCTCTAAAAACGGCATTTATATATCTCATGAACACTGAAGGGCAGGAGCTAAGTCCGAAAGGCATGTAGCGAAATTGAAATTGACCGTTATGGGTTACAAAACTAGTGAAAGGGCGGCTCTGTTTGTTTACGGGTACATGAAAAAATCCATTACGTAGGTCTATCGTACTAAAAATTTTTGCATGTTGAAGTCGATCTAAAATATCATCAATTAGGGGGAGGGGGTAGTGATCTTTAACTAACTTACGATTGAGCTTCCCGTAATCGATGCAAACTCTGTGTTTACCATCTTTTTTTCGAACAACTACAACTTGGCTGGCATATGGGGAGGACACTGGTTCGATAATACCTTCTTTAAGCCATTCAGAGACTTGTGCGTCTACAATGTCTCGTTCGGTAAAGAGTAGACGTCGGGGTGAGTGAAAAATAGGTGTATCGTCAGTTAAAGTGATGTTAAGCTCAATGTTCGCAGTTTTGATTTTATTAGGTTTATAGGCCGACAACAGTTTGTTAATGTCGTTACGAATATATCGTGAAACATTAGGACCAATATCAAATTTGGGATTATCGTCAGTGATCGTCATGATAAAATTTGGATCTGCGGTACACTCATTTTGTTGTGAAAAACTAGAAAAAGTAACACCGGTGGGTGAAATGCTAATGTTCGCTTGTTGGATGACGTCACATCCAATTATAAGGTCATAAAATGTGGACACGTCGGGTACAACTGAAATAGTTGCTGAAAACTCTTGATCGTCTATAGTAATAAAAGAATTAAAAGTACCGATGACATGTATACGTGCAAAGCCAAAACCAGTTAAGGATTTATTAATTTTTGACAACGGTGGGGAACCTATTTTTAACCATACAGAATGTTTCAAAAGGGTTAACTGACTACCAGTATCAACCAAACCAGTTAATTCATTACCACTAATTTTAACTTGTTTACACATATGAGAAGCATGCGATTCATGTACAGTGTTAACTCTATCTCTGGAAGGAGGTCCGTCATTTGCAGCGGTTCGGCGGCAATCGGTAGACTTGTGTCCAAAAAGACCACATGCAAGGCACCTAGGGCCACGAGAACGGTTAGGACAAAATTTAGATAAGTGACCGATATCGTTACAATTGAAACAACGTAATTTATTTTGAGATGCCGGACCAATATTAAATTTGGATTCGCGAGTGAAAGCTGGTTGTGTGTGACCAGTACTGCGTTTTCGACTGTCATATGTTTGTTTATAATTAACTGAATTTCGTTGATTTAAGTTTATTGTATTAAGAGCAGTTTCATAAATACGCAATTTTTCTTTAAATTCTGAAAAAGATTTTGCTCCACAGAGAAGAATTTTCTCAGAGGGGTTACCCTGTATACCTTGAATGGTGTATTGAATTACCGAAGAATCGTCAATAATAGCATTACCGCGGTTAGCAATTTCGCGCATCGCTAAAAAATATTGCGTAGCAGTTTCATTAGGACGCATTTTTCTGTTTTCTAACTGTTTATGTATTTCGATGGATGGTATGGTATCCAAAAATTCAGAAATTAACGCGGCTTTAAATGGCTCGTAAGTATTAAGATTTCGTTGCGAAAATAAAAATGTTTTAGCAGAACCATTAATTAAACGTTTAGCAAAGATAAGTTTTTGTTGATCGGTAAGACTAGGAAATAAACAGAATTGTTCCTCAATGTCATTAAAGAAATTACGAATAGAATATGAATCATTTCCAGAAAAGTTCTACATGTACTAGCTAAATCTCGAAGGAGGAACCAGAAATGATTACTCAAATCAGACATTGTGTCTGCAGCGTCATTCGGAGAAATATTTTGAACACTCGAAAGGAAAGTTTCGGTTTCTGTTTGGGTTTGAGATTCAAAAACAGAAGTAATAGTGGGAACATTCGAAGAGGGGGTTTGAACAGAATGATTATTTACACTCAGATCGTCTTCGTCTGACAAAAAACTAGTATCTAATGTTGTCTGAAACTCAGATAAATTAGTAAGTGCTTTAAAAATTTCTTTGCATAAATTTTCCTTACTACCGACTGGTTCTAAATGTAGCGAATTAGCGATTGATATAAAATCAGACAAAGAAAATGATTTTAAAATTTGTTCTTGATGTTTATTAATGTCGAAATCGGCAGTAAAACCGCTAAAATTTCGCATACGTTTACACGATTGATGATCAAATGTTGGGTATCCTAATAGCGTGTTTAGTAATTTTATGGTATTTGTTTTAGAATATTTCGAAGAATTTGCAACTAGCGGAAGGTCGCCTAATTTAAGGGCTATTTTTAGGATGCAAGAAACATAAAATAAGAAAACCGAAGTAAATAAAAAAAATTGTTCTTTTTTTTCTTTCTTTTTTTTTTTTTTAAGTAAATATTGGGGAAAAAAAAATGGATTAAAACCAGAACATATATATTTTTAGGAATAATAAATAAATATTGGGGAACAGAATATTTCTTTATTCATGGAAAGCAATTAAATATGGGGGAAGAAAACTCTTTATTTATATAAAAATGAACAAACAAATAATTTTAAAGGGCGTAAAACGGCAATGAATGAATTTCCAATTTTAATTACAAATGAAAAAAAAATTTTCTTTATATACTATCATGCAGAGAGGAGAGAAAAAAAATGCATGCTCGTACCTGACATTAAGGGCAGTCCTATATACAGCGTAGATGGAATTATTTTATTGAGCAGGATCAGATAGATGATGAATCCGTGTCACTTTAAGAACGTCGGGCATGAAGAAAATAGCACACTGAGGAATTTCAAATCATCGGCAGGAACAAAATTTGAAATAGAATCACTTCGGAAATGAAGCACTTTAAGAACAAGAATACGTCGATCATGAAAAAGGGAGCACTAATACTGAAAAACTCCAAGTCATCGGCATGATGTTGGCATATAAAATAACATTACTTGCAACTCTGGTATTTCATTAAAACAAAACGGACAATTTCGTCCGTTATGGAATAACGTCCATTAGATGAAACTAAGAACATTTCAAGATAAAATGAAGAACACTTGAGAACGTCTATGAAATATTATTCAAACGTCTTATCAACTGTAGGATACTTCGTCAGTCATTTTATTAAGAAAAAATAAATTAAACATTCGTCTTCACGCTACTGTTTTTTTTTGAAAACCAAAGTAGCGACTTTTCGTGATGCTAGGGGTATTTCCGGATAGGTCGAGCCCCCAAAATATAGGGAAACCGCTACAGACCATCGTAACATAACAATATTTATTTAAAACAAAAAGGGGACATTACATAAACACTTAAACTGATGCATTTTACGAGCGGCAAACACCGTCTGTGTTTGACAGAACCGCTCCACGTCAACTCAATAATTATACTGAACTGGCTCGCGTAAGGTGCGTGCGCATACAATGAAAGGATGATACAAAACAGCGACGTAGTAATATCGTCATAACTACATAGCAGTGACGTCACACAATGGAAGTAATGGTAATAACTGAGAAATATAACCTCCCATATATATATATATATATATAAATGATAGTACGTAATAAAATTTAACCTTAAAATTTAGCAATTAATAGATACAAAACAATACCAACACAACAAAAATAGAACTGATTGAAACATATAGGTAAGACTGACACAAAAATGTTGCGATACAGATTAAGAACCAATAAGAGACAAAAACAATTTAAATTACTTACGCCAAAATGAATAATAATAATAAAAAAAGGACCATTAAATTTCATGACGGTGAAAGTAAATAATGGACCTCAGAAATAATAATTGGATAAAAATGCTTAAAATTTGAAGTATAAACGCTTCAGGGAGCATGTGCATAAAGCTGTGAAAGCTGCATCGATTTCGTTAAACAATATGACTAATCATAGCGATTTATATTGTTTCAGCCCCGATCGAGACAGCAAAACCCTTTTGAATGAGAAATTAGAGATTTCTTAAAATTCTCTCGTTTGATAAGAGAATTTTAAAAAATAACAAATTAACAAAGCGTTATTAAAAAATAAATAAATAAATAAATAAAAATAGGAAAAGCAATTAATAGGCGACATTTAATGACTCAAACGAGCAACGAGCAAATACAACAAAACTATATAATGCCAACGTATCAATTATAAAAAATAATGAAATGAAAAGCTCCAATTAAATTGAGTAAAACTATGAAATTCATAAAAAATGGAAATTCATAGCAACTTTCTACACAAGTTCGAGTGTAAAACAACAATAAAGCAAACCAACTGAACAATGGAATCAAAAATAGCAAACAAATTATTTATCATATTAGACGTCCTAATACATTGTAGCAACAATAAAAGATATATTACAACAATAAAAGTGGCATAATCATTAAATGTGAAACAATCGAACTTGAAATGGAAACCGTGTGAAATAGAAAGAACTCATAAAATGAAATTCTTAACAAAAAATTAACAATTAAACAATATAAATTTTAACATTAGATTACAGCCATAAAGGTTTAGTACTAATAAAAAGTATTATATATATAAGATAAATTTCAAATATAAGATGGAATAAAACTTGAATTTTTAATATGTATAACTAGAACAGAGTATTTATAAACCAATGCAAAAATACAGCTAAAGAAAATATAAAACCTACCCAAATTAACAGAATTAAAATTATTTGCAATAACCATTTAGACCTGAATATCAATCTATTAATCACAAAAACATATTAACTGTCAACCGCTATCCTGTTTTTCTACTCAATAAACATTTCAGCCTTCTTGATTACAATCTTACTTAAGGTCTCTTTCATCTATTTCGGGCGACATTTAAGCCCTGGAAAGTGGCCATACCAGGTAAAAGCGGGCTCTATGTTTAAGATGGGGGGGGGGGGGGATTTCAATTTTCATTTGACTATTCGTGTTTGTCCTGTATGTATTTATTTTTATTAATATTTATATTCTTGTATTATTTGTGTTCTTGTATTTTATTCTGATGTATTTGCTTCATTTATGAATTCATGCTTTGTAATAATTAAATTCGTTTGCTATTTGGTCTTGCTTCCATCTGTGAGAAGTTGGGGACTAGAAACGTATTGTTTGGCTAAACAGCCAACGTTTCGTTTGAAACTGTTCATATTTCCTTCCCTACATGGGGAAGCTCCCCTGAAGAAGGCCCTCATGTGTTTTGGGATTGGTTTTCATCTACACTTGGTTATTTTGCTTATATACATATATATATATATATATATATATATACTAGCAAGCTTTGCCCGCTTCGCTGGACATTAAACTTAAATGTGTTGTCAAAATGCCATACCTTTATTAAGAACCTAAGTTCTCGCTGTGATTGGTAGAGGTTTTCTCGCTCGCAATGTGAGGAGTCTGGGTCCCCACTGTCTTCGGCACAAATTACCCACTTCTTACTTCCCCACCCTAAGCGGGTGAGTTCGAAGTTTTGCAAAATCCCACTAATGTACATAATGCGTACACTTAATCAATATCCACACACCAAAATTCGCCGTTCTAAGATAATTCAAAGCGAATTCAAACGGAAAAACATATTTTTGCACATGTTCATTGCCCTCCGACTCCGAGAAGGGGGGGGGGGAGGGATTTCGAATTTCGTGAAATGCAGTTACAATAAGTGCCGGATGCATACAAACAATTTACGCACCAAATTTCGTGACCACAGAAGTCTTTAATAGACAATATTATAAATAAATAAATACAAAAAGCACAGCTTAAGTATCGGAACCCTTTGGTGACTTTAAATGTTTTAAGCCATTTTTGCGATGAACTGAATTGGCTATCTCAATTGTGCAATTAAAGATCTTGGCGAGAAAAATCCGAGCTACTTCGGTGCCGAATTTCAAATTTTGCCAACGGGATCCAAAACTAAAGTTGTTCCATATCGAATCTGGGTTGAAAACGGAAAATGGTAAAATAAATTAGAAATATCAGACCTATATTTATAAATTTGATACCGAATGAAAGGGGCGATTTTGCTGAATCCACAGGTGCAAACAGTTTTTCGATGCGACAATTAGATTTTTAAAAAATAACTAAAGTATGAAATTTAAGTGGCAACGGAAAAACAGAAAAAAGGGAAACATAAATTAGAAATATCAGACCTATCATTACAAATTCAGTACCAAATGAAAGAGGTGATTTTTCTGAATCTTGGGGTGTAAACAGTTTTTCGATACGACAATTATATTTTTTAAAATTAACTAAAGTATGAAACTTCGATGGAAACACTTCATTTCAATCTTTTCATAATTTATAGTGCGAATCACGCGAATACAAAAGTCTTTTACTTAAAAATTTATTTTTATATTTTATTTTTCATTTTAGTGAAAAAATATTTATGGCGCATGCGCAGGCGTTTTTTACCCACAATTTAAACACTAATCATAATTTTGAAAATTTCTATAGATATAATTTCAAGTTGGGTGAATACCTAAGTTTCTGCCAAGCGCCGTTGAATTCCGTCCAGCCGTTCTCGAGTGATGCCCGGACAAACGTGTTTTAGTCTTTTACCCCACAGGGGGGAACGGGGAGGAATTTCTGAAAAGTTGAGAGATATAATTTTAAGTTGGGTGAAGACCTAAATTCCTGCCAAACGCCGTTGAATTCCGTCCAGCCGTTCTCAAGTGATGCCCGGACAAAGAAAGCGACATTCGGACACGATGACACACACACACACACACACACACACAGGCAAAATTTTCTGAAGTCATTTTCGGCTTTCATGGGGTGTGAAACGTGAAGATATCGCAAAATTTTTCGATTCCGACAAATTTACAGACAAAACTCTGATTTTATTAATATAGATATATATCAGTGTAAACCAAGCCTAATATCCGACTAGAACATGGAATCCAGAGCTTCGCCGCATCGCAACAACAATGTTGTGAATAAAAATGTTATACTCGTAAACAGTGTTGCCAGATCTGGCGGATTTTTTATTCAATAATCGCCAATCATTTTTACTTGTAACGTTTCCCCCAATCACTTCGAATATTGTTAGTCTATTATGTATATCAAATATCACTTCTCAAAATTATTGGTGATTATTGAATAAAAAATCTGACAAATTAGTTATAACACTACTGGTAAAAGTGTTATAACTAATCAAAAACGCACTCATAGGATTTTGAGCAATTGAACAGAAAATCATAGTGGGGCAAATATTAACAGTTGAATTTATGTGTTACCATCTATAAAATGAAATAAATAAGTACATTGCATTAATGAAACGATGTGATAACGAAAAATGTACCAAAAACATATATTATTAGAAGAATACAAATTAAGGTAATTAAAGAATGAAGTAACGCAACTGTAACAACATAAAATTTAAGCAACAATGGAGACGAATAAAAATATAACAACAATTAAAAAAATAACAATAGTAAAACATACAAGATTGTTAAAAATAAATAAATAAATAAGTAGGAGGCAAAAATGGAATAAATCTACGATTTTGATAAATTTACGGAAGCAAAAATGGAAATGTCATAGAAAGCAAAAAATAATCATTCAATAATTAAAGCAACAGAATCTTAATCAATAAAAAAAGGAAATAATACATTTGATACTATACTTAACGTCATGTAAAGGATAGCATGATTATATGAATTAAAATATTTCATTAATGAAGTGACCTAAAAATTTATTAATTTTATTAAATAGTCTTTGATTGAATGAAATTAATAAATCGATGATTAGCGCAATTGAATCAAAAGTAACGATGGCTTTTTATTAAAATGTTGTAATCTGTTTGTTACATTTGGGATAGATTAACATAACACAAGGATTAAAAAGCGATTTGAAAGCTTAGCTTGCACCGCCCGGTACGAATGACGTCGTTTGTTGATGTCGTTTGTTGACGCCGTTTGTTTTTTGCATTATATGGTCCATACATCTACGGACAAAACCCAATGTAGTTAGGTTTGGCCTGATCAAGGAAAAAAAAAAGAAGAAAATATTGGAAGGTATTGAATGTATTTCATTGTAAAAATTTTTCAATATCATGACTTTCTATACCACTGATTAACATATATTCGGCTAGAAAATTCGTGTATATGATATGTAAATTATATACGCACCAAGCACTGTACGTAAATTTAGCACAGAAAGCAAAATGCATGATCTGACTCGATATAGACTTGGAGCAACTTCCAAACTTAGCACTAATATATTTGGATTAGTTTATGTGGCCCTGTATACGAAAGATAAATACTTTCCCTACTATTTTATTTGTTAAACATTCTTTGATGCATTGGAAAAATATTTGTAAATTGTAATTTTTTTAGTGTAGTCTAAATATGTTATATTGTATCGATTAAAATTTTCGAATTAAGACGTAATGTATCATAATAATTTTGAATGTCGCTTTACCTTGCCCGATCTCAGTATGTTGTTTCACGTATTATTTCTGTATATATAGATTTAGAATATCGAATTTGACCATTTTTAAAATATTTCTTTTTGTGCTGTGTTGATAACAGTCTAACAGAAATACACAAAAGCCGAACACAGAAGACCAGATTTTTCGTTTCAGAAAATCTTAAAACGTATGATTACAGCAAAATTTAAATTTCTAAAATTCGACCAACAAGTAATACTATATTCTCTACCTTATATGTGTAAGAGAAAGTAAAAATGCGGTAAATTTTGATGCTATGAATGGTATGCGAATTTTTTGTACACTGCAAAAATATTTTGTGTAAGAATACACAACATTATTGAGGGAACTTTTCTCAACCATGTTCAGAAATGTTATCAGCTATAGCTGTGTAAGAGAGGCATGCAGTGGAATGTTACGAAATTACAACTGGTAACATTTCTCTACATGATTGTGGCAAGTAAGCTGCCTCAATATTGTGGCAGCTTACTTGCCACAAACATGTAGTATTAGTTGTAATTGAGTAATGTTCCACAGTAGTCTCTGTTACACAGCTATAGCTGATAACATTTCTCATCATGGTTGAGGAAAGTAAATCCCCTCAATAATGTTGTGTATTCTAACACAAAATTTTTTACAGTGTATCATGTGCGGCGAAAATCACTACTCGTACTTCTATTCGTAAACCATTCGTCTGCTCATGCGCTCAGGATAAATTTTTTCTTTCGATAGCAATAATATTATTCTTCTAAATTCTTATGATGTCAAGCATACAAATCTGATGCATATGTGTTTTCAATAAAAGTACAAAAAATTCTTATGCAAATAATGTTTTCATTGCGCGTTTGATATTTCTGTATACTTATGTGTGTATTTTCTGTATTTCTTCAGCAAATAATTGTGTTTGTCTTTACTAAAGGACTTGTGACTGAACAGATATAGACAACATTCATTTATATTTCTGAAGAATATGAGGTTATTTTAATTTTATGTAGTTAAGAACAAATACGTTAAGAACAAATTTTGAGAAACTTCGGAAAAATTCTGAAATTGAGAATAATTTATAAGCTAGTAATATGGTTTTTTGTTTCATGTTTAAAAAAAATTTCCTCGAAGACATAAAGATATTAAAGAAATAGATGGAATTTTGTTACTTTTATTATACAAATAATTTAATATACAAACAAATTTTATTCCTTTTACTTTACATTCATATTTTTGTTATAGATATAATTTTTTATGCCATACTTTATAAAATTGACTCAATTAAGTTCTTTGCACTCAAGCACTCACAATTCGGTCCTCTAACACGAAAGTAAACTAAAACAAAGTAAGTCATAAATTTGAAAGCTCGTATATACTCTTTTATTAATTAATAATTTCAGCTCTATATAAACATGCCATAATGCATTGAAATTCCAATTTGAACTTTTTTAAGTGGATTCAAATTAAAATATCTCCAATTAATGCTAATTGGTTTTTAAGTTAAGTAATTGTAAGCAAATGAAGCGGAAAGTGTAATGTATAATAGCTTTTAAAGTTTTTTTTTTTCCTTTAATTTACCTTTAAAAGCATTTTTTAATGACTTAGATAATGCATGAATATTTATAAGATGAATTTAAAAAGTAAAATAAAAACGGAAGGAAGTAAATGAAATTCAAATCATAATGGTTTTTAAATTTATTCATAATTCTTAAAATTGTTTCCGAGAATTAGCATTTTAATGTAATTTTTAATTTGTATTTATGGAAGTTATAATTCATCGAAGAAGGAAATTATCGCTAGATTTTAAAGTATTCAATGAATTAAGTATATTATGTTAATTTAAAGGATAAAATATCTAATAATATTCAAAATAAAAATTAAAAATTTGTATTTCTCTTTTTAATAATAAAAATCATAACTTATATTTCGTCCACAATGTTAATATCGTCTAAGAAATAAGTACAAATTATTACATAAATAAGAAATAAGTAAAAAAAGCAAAACACTTTGAAAGTTTCTTTGAATACAGATATAATTTAAAAGAAAAAGAATTTTAGCTACCCGCTATTATATTTTTTTTAAATTAAGTTTCAAAAATATTCTATTCAAACCCATAATAAAGTACTTATTTTTATTTCCAAGGATAACATTCAAAAGATTTCGTCTTTAAAAAGTATTGAAAAAATATATGTGATTCTAATCTTCATAAAACACCAGGAAGTGAAAAAATTATCGGCTGAAATTAATTACAGCGACCATAAAAATTTACCAAAATTAAGTATTTTTGGCGATTTTACAGTGTTAGGCGATTGATTTTGAGTACTTGGCGCAGAAGCAAAACACGGTTCTGTTCGTACACGGCAATCTCGGTGCTCGCGAACTTATCGCATACCAGCGCTAAATCGCCAAAAATGCTTAATTTTGATAATTTTTTGTGATCGCTGTAATTCATTTCAGCCGATAATTTTTTCACTTTCTGGTGTTTTATAAAGAGTAGAATCACACACACACATATATATATATATATATATTTCAATATTTTTTGAAGATATAGTCCTTTTCAATGTTTCCTTGTTAGGAATAGATTTAATTGAACATGTAAAGTATATGCAGTAAACATGCAGTAAAGAAAAAATTAAAATACAATATACAAATAAAAATAGTTTATAATAGTTTATAACTATCAGCATTATTCTTGAACAAAATTTATAAAAATATTTAAATTATAAAATATAATTTAAGAAATGTGGAAGCCTTTGTTTCCCAAGTATTGTATAATTTGCATTTAATTTTATTTACTAAGAATCATGCGTTATTTCACTTTGTTAAATAGTATATAAAAACTAAATATAAAAGAGAAATTTAATGAAAATGTAATTTGGGCAAAAAGTAATAAAAGAATTAATAATTAAATAAAAATAGCAACAATATTATTGCAATAAGTGGGCATGTAAACACGTTATAAAGAAGTAATGTAATAATGAAGAAAGCGCACCAACTGTCGACTAAAACAATAAATTTCGAAGCAACAATCGGTCAAATTAACCTAGTGAAATTTACGTAACATCACAACTACAATTAAACAAATAAATATAGTAATGGAAGTTTAATAGATATAAAATAATTGCGTTATTTAAGAAAAGCTACAACAAAATACAGACTTAATATACAGTCGGTAACAAACGTGACCGAACACTAGCAAAAATTTCTATCTAAAAAAAAGTAAAGTTAATACTATTTTGTTAAATAAATCCTTGTGGAATCATGTTCTTAGACTGACTAAGAACGTGATTCGACAAGGATTTATTTAACAAAACAGTATTAACTCTACTTTTTTTTTATATAGGAATTTTTACTAGTATTCGGACACTTTTGTTACCGACTGTATATACATATATATATATATATATATATTATAAATATTATGTTAAAAGAATAATTGCAAAAAAAAAATGAAAATAAAAAACAATTATAACAAAAGAATGTCAGAATGTAACACAATAATGTAAAATAATCAGTAATTAAAACAATGAAAGTGAAATCCAACAATATAATTAAACAAAACAATTGAAAACCAATGATATGAAATTCACAGCAACAATGCGATGATATTGGTTTGGTTTAAGAAAAATTCTAATTGAGAGAAAATTACTTATGTGTAGCTGAGGTTTGAAGCTAGTAAAAATATTAACAGTTTTAAGTATTTTTGAAATACTTTCAGATAAACCTTTATTATAAGGAATGGTAGTACAGTGAAAGGATTTTTTTTACTTTAGGAGAGATTGATAAAAAAAAAAAAAAAATCTCATTTTAAAAGTTATTTAATTTTATACAGTAATGAAACGTATTGATAATGTTCAATTCTATGATAATGCGCTAATTACACGTATCTCACTGTATAGCAAGTGTCACAAATCCACTGGTTATTATATTACTGTATCTTCTGCAATAAATATTTTTAGTTAATTATTTTTTGTTTATTTTGACGGGTCAAAAGAATCTTAATTTCTGGGTGACAAACCTTTAAAATTTGAACCCCTGTGTAGAGTAAAGCTATAAGCAATACTATAATATGGTACAACCTCACTTTTTAGTTTTCTACTTCTTGCGATTAAATTTCAGTTGCACCAAAATTTGGAGCTACCATATATCCACTCACATAGGAAGCGTTTTGGAGTATATGGAATTGTAATTGCCTTTGTATTCAGGAGATGACGCCACTAGCGTGCTGAAAAGAGACTTTGTGTTTTCAGTACACTTTAAAAAATATGTCCTATTTGCTGCCAGAAATTCTCTGTAATTTGAGAATGTACCTATAATTTACGAAAAACATTGTCAGAACGTATTTTTTCAAATTACAGAGAATTTCTGGCAGCAAATAGGACATATTTTTTGCAGTGTAAAGCTGTAAGCCGGAGAGTGAAAATAAAATCTGTGAAGTGAGATCGCGTATGATTATGTCATTCAAAATTAACATTCATTGCAAATAAGAAAAAGAGTTCTTTATTCAATTAATCACTAACTAGGTGTTATTATACGAAAGTTTATTGAAGTATATCCTCTTAAGAAGAGAGAAAAGTATGTTATATACAGTACAGGATATATGAATCAGTAAAATTATTTTTTGAAACCAAACCAAGTTTAACTTAAAGAGCGTGGTCGAAAACATAGGTAAAGTGTAAATTTTGTGAAACAACTCCCCCATGAAACAAGATAAATTTAATCTTGAAAATTTATCACTTTATAGCAAAATCAACAAAACATAATTAGTGGGCTAGAAAGCGTGACACGCTGTTAGACTTGAGTCAAGAAGCTCTTCAGTTTAATTTCTGCCTCGGTTGAATGTTTATTATTATTTTATTTTTATTTGAAATGTAATACCAATATTTGGTTCAATATAATATTACTAAATTATAGTAAAAGGTTAAACCATTGGGTGTTCGCAGCTACTTCAGCGCCATGTTTTGGTTCAAACTAACACCAAATTTTTAAAAGTGAACTTTTTTTGACATTTTTTAAAATTATTCTTTAATACAAAAATAAGGTCCATCGTACTGAATTACTGTTTGTTGTAAAACTAAACATATATTAATATGAGGCTTTGAAAACTATTTTAAATGAGATTAAATTCCATTTTTAAGTTAACCAAATTCTTAATATAAGATTTTAAGAAATCCATATGTGAATATAAGAAATTATTTTTTTAATCAAATCACTGATTGAAAATTGCTATTTGTAGAAAAGAAAATTTAAATTTTGAATAACATTTACAAATATATATATATATATATATATATATATAACCAAAGCTTGGAAAATCGCATGTACATTTTTTCAATATAATTATATTTTTACGTTTGGATTCGTTTAAAAATATGAAAGATAAAAAGAAAGAAAAAAGCTATTCTAAAGAGTTTTATAAGCGGATCAGTGCTTTTGAGAAAGATTACTTATGACAAGATCTGAATAAGCCCATGGAATGTGAAAACTTATTAAACTATTCTTAGGGGAATTAAACTTTAAAGATATCACTTGCATTATACTATTTCTAATGTCTGTTTGCTTTTTTTTAATTAGTAACATGAATAATAAAATAATTTCAATTTCCAATAATGAAAACTAACTTTAAAAATTAATCAATTGTCGATTTTTTTATGTAAGCATTTAGAGCTTTTATCATATTAAAAAATATTCGAAAATAAAGTAAATCACATAAATAAGAAGTGTTCCAAAGCTGTTTATGTATACCAAAAACATTAAAAAGTTTTAAAACCAAACGTGTCGAAGAATTCTCTAAAACAGAGATTAGATTGAATGGACTGAAAACGATAAATTGGATTATGTTTAAAATACTTTAATTCGATTAAAATAAAGCAAATGTTTAAAATAGTTTATTATATATTTTATATATTTATTTAATAAATTTAATATATGAGGAATTACTTCTTTTTTTAGTGTTAATGTACAATTTTTTACTATAATATGAAAAAAGAAAAATTCCTGCATATTTAGTCGCTTAAAAAAAAAAAAAAAAAAAAAAAAATGAAAATTCACTGTGATTTATTCAAAGTTAATTGAAGCGAAACTTTTAATTGTGATTTTTAATTTTCACTATTTTTATTTTTTTAAAAGCTAAATAAAAAAATTTATGAGCCAAGACTGTTGTAAAAAATATGTCCTATTTGCTGCCAGAAATTCTCTGTAATTTGAGAATATACGTTTTGGACGACGTAATTTTTTTGTAAATTACGCGTATTTTCTCTAATTACAGATAATTTCTGGCAGTAAACAGGACATATTTTTTAAAGTGAACGATTTTTTCCATTGATTGAAATGAGTTCTGAAGGAAGATTCCTATTTCAAATCTTTTCCATTTAAAGCATATTTTTCTAATTACGGTCATTAATATTATGTAGGCAATAAACTTAATGTTTATCTTTGTTGATTCAATGAAGAGAAGCATTTTTTTTTTTTTTTAATAGTTAGAATTAAAAAATTTTTATTCAAAGGAAATACCCGAAATCGAAAACCCGAAGGAGCAGAATTATTTCTTAAATAATTAAACATTTGTTATAATATTTAGAGTAATTTTAAGAATAATTTATCTGAAACAAATTTATCTTGCAGTTTTCATATTTTTAATTATCTGTGTGCAGAAGAAAATTTAGTTCCAGTATTTAAAATAGGTTAAAACTGGTTTCTAATTTATTTAAATTTAAAGTGTGGTTTGGTTTGCAAATGTGAATTAGTGTTTTTATTCAAGGGTATTTTTCAGAAATTTTATCTTAATATTCTTTTTTAATGATATGCAATAAAAAAAAATCGAAATATTTGTTTAAAAAATATTTAAAGCTATAAAATTACTTGCATTAAAGCAATTTATAGGCACATAAAAACTGGAAATTTAATAATACAATTTCCATAATTGTAAAATTTACATAACTCCTTACAATTTTCTTTCAATTACACTAATTAAAATAAAACTTTACTTTTAATGGTAAAATTTAAAAAACATAAAATGAAAGCATACATTTCAATTTCAATTTCTTTTATTATTATTTATTATTCTTTTATTAAGGAGACAACAGCATTTCAAACAAGCAATAAAAAAGAATGTGCTTCAAAAAGGATGTCGTTTTATTATTTTCTATTAAAAATAAAGACAATTGTCTTTATGGAGCGACATATGTCTAATTAAGAGACATATTCCTTTGTAACCAGACCATATTAGTTGCAAAACTTAAACTGATTATTTTGTACCGAAACAATAGCACAAGTTTTCACTATGGGAAATATATTAGGCACGAATGCAACGTAGAAGCGGTAACGTAACATTATAATACTACTTTTCGATAGAAATTGTACAATAATCCAGACTGGCGCATTATCTGGCGCTTTTTGCTTCAGAATCCATCAGCTTTCCCATTTGGCGCATTTATCGCATATATGTTCTTCACCACGGAGGATTTGAGGCAAATATAGTGCCATGTCTTGGCGTGATTTGAGCAAATTACTGCTAAACAAGTTCTTTTATCACATTTTGTTAAGCTACAGCTTTACAATCTTTTGTTTGACTACATCTTTACAATCTACGGACTCATTGGTAACCTGTGACAACCTAACGCAATAAATAAATAAATAAATAAACTCCTTCGCCAAATAACATAAACACTACCATTAATCGTAATTTTTGAAGTCAGTGTAAATTTAAATAATAAAAAGTAATTAATAAAAATTAAAAATTCTGTCAAAGACAGAATTTAATTTAACACGGGGGATTATTAATTTTAATTTAAAATTTTCATTTTAATTTTTTAATTATTTTTTATCGATTTTTTTTTTTTTTTTTTTACCGTAAAACTGGACCACGTACTTTTAAAAATGACAGAAATGAATTAAAATGAAGTGTTTCCACCTAAATTTCATACTTTAGTTAATTTAAATGAAATCTAACTGTCGTATAGAAAAACTGTTTGCAACTCTGGATTCAGAAAAATCGCCCCTTCCATTGGGCACTGAATTTGTAACGATAAGACTGATATTTCTAATTTATTTTGTTGCCCCTTGTCCTAGAAAAAAAAAGTGGGATTTTGCTAGCTTGTATAGTTAGAAGCCATAGTTTTCAATGCAATTTACTATACATATCCGCCATCGTTCTGCTCCCGAGCTATTTCTTATTTATTTTATTTTATTTTTTATTTTTCCGTGTAGTAAAGGATCGTTCTATTATTACGACTGGAAAGAATTGTTGTAAATTTTTGCTATTTATAATGTTTACTCACAGAGTTTTATTATATCTTTTAATACCAGTTTTTGGCGCACTACGATATGTATCCCGTTCCCGTTCTGAAATAGAAACTAGATTAATAAAATGAATAAGCAAATACAACTTAAAACAAATAACACTTAATGGCTAGCTATAACTAAACTAGTTATTTCAGTTTTTTATATAAATTTTTATGCTGCATTTTATTATTTCAATTGTTAATTCCAGATTTCTTTCACTGACACGCCTTTTTAACAATTTTCAACAAAGTTGAAAAGTGTTTATAACTTGGGTTTGTCTGTCCGTCTGTCTGTAATTCTACGCTCTAAATAGGGTAAAAATTGACAGAATTCCTTTAAACTGATATATGTTATTCAAGTGTACAATGGAATGTTCCCTATTGAAAATGACATATTTACTATCACTGGTTTGTTTACAGGGGCACCAGAAATAATTAAAAAATATTGTGTTCTATGAGAAAGATTTCTGTAAACTATATTTGTATAATTTTATTTTACGCAAATTAAATGAAATTTACATTTACTATGCTTATGTTTACAAAAAAGGTTTTCTGTAATATATAGTATAATATAATTTGCATTCAGATTTACCGGGCCACAGAAAGGTATCCAAATACATTAATCACTATTATTGGAAACTGCTGAAATTGTAATTTTTCTGATAAACATTTTTAATAGTTACTAACAATGTTTAATAGTGATTATAATTTGATTAATCTATTTGCCTACTTTTCTTTTCGTCTGACTGCCTGTCCGTCTATCTGTGCGCCTGTCCGCTTATAGCGGCAGTAAATGCTTTCAGAATTTATTCAAAATGATATGGATAATTCAATTTCCTCATGGCATGCTTTCTGTTTAAAATATCAAATAAAATGCAAAACAGGTTTGCATGTAAGGCTATCTAAAAGAATACCAATGCATTGCGTTCTGTGACTGAAATTTTTATAAATCATAATAAAATAACTCTGTACTTCACTAATCATATAATGAAATTGACTTTTATTCTTCATGTGGCAAAAAATGTTTTCTGTAGAATGTAACATGTTCAGCGTTCAAATTTGCAGGGCCACATTAAAGTATTCACATACATTAAGGGATATATTTCTGTAAATGCCTTTCAGTCTGTGTTAGTTTTTGTTCCCAACAGTATTTAACAATGATTTTGAATTAATTAGAGGCCTGTTTGTCTTTCTCTGCTTCTGTCTTTAGTTTTCTGATTACGTAGACAAAGGACTTTGAATGTTTAAAAATGCAAAGAGCACATAGACTGTTAAAGAAATGCAATTTTGTTGCCAGAAATTCCCTGTGAAAATTACAGAATTCTGTGAAAGTTACAGAAAAATACGTTTTGTCAACGTAAGTTTTCCGTGATTTACGACTTTTGTTTCTCAAATTACAGATAATTCTTAAATTTTCACAGATAATTTCTGGCAACAAAATTGCATTTTTTTTTTAAGTGTACAGTTGGAAAGTGCTATTAATCTATGCGAATAACACGATTTTTCATTCTTGTTTATTCTTGCTGCATATTAGCTCTTTAATGTAAAGCGTCCTCGCCACGAGGACGCAACTACAAATTCCCAAATGCAAAAATACCACCTGAAAATCTACAACAAAATTTCACTTTTGTAACCTAACGGGAAAAAAGTCGTTTATTTCTTTTCTTCTAAAATTGTATGTAAATTATGTTTTTTTTTTTTTTTTTTTTTTTTTTCTTTACGTTACTGGTAGCTTTCCAAATTAAATGAGCGTATTTTATCTTGCCCATTTAAATGGTAACCTACCCCGTATTTAAGTGAGTTTTGGAATTGGTAAATCCTAATGGCCAGATCAACGAGAGAGACCTGGAATCGGACTTGGCAGTTTTTGCTCTACCAGCTTCGAAAGCAGATTTTGCTTACAGATATAAACAGAGTGATCAGTTTAAAAGAGTGTCCGTTGTTTTTTTCTTATTACTCTTAAATATGACGGATGTGGCAACTATTCTAACACTGAAATGTAATTGTTTGAACTTTGTGTAAGTGTGGGAGACAACTTCTAACGTTGTTGGACTACTACAACTTTATTTGTGAGGTAAACAGAAATGGAGACGCACAATGTTATTTAATTCTGTAATAATTTTAATTGTGAAAAACGAAATTTAATTCAATTTTTTTACATTATCATTCCTACATTACATTTACATTTACATTATCATTGTCATTTTTACATTATTATTTCATAGGATTTTCCAGAGAAGTCCTGCAAACATCGATGAATTAAAACAGATCATAACTGAAATCTCGTCAATAACACCAACAATACTGCGAAGTGTGTCAAAAAACTTGGATCGACGTGTTCATGTTTGCATTCAAAATGGTGGCGTATATTTTCATTATTTTCTAAAAGGAATGACAATGTATAAAATTTGAATTAAATTGCGTTTTTCAAAAAAAAAAAAAAAAAAAAAGTTATCACAGGATTAAATAATACTGTGCCCCTCCATTTCTGTTTTTCCTCACAAATAAAGTTGTAACAGACCAACAGTGTTAGAAATTGTCTCACACACTTAAACAAAGTTCAAAAATTGTACTTCAGTGTTAGAATAGTTGCCACATCCGTCAGATTTAAGCGTAATAAGAAAAACCAACAGGTACTCTTTTAAACTGATCATCCTGTATGTTATGAATATTTTATTGAATAAAATAAAATAAAATAAAATAAAATTTTCATATATAATTAATTGTCCGATTTAAAAGATTTTTTGTATATTTTCAAAATATTACAAGCAGTTACATTCAGTTAGGATTATTTTAACTGTTACTATATTTAGTTGGCTCGCTTGAATATTGCACATAAATGTCTTTAGTTCTGATTGTACTTTTTCCCTGGTTATCTATAAACTTTAGTTAACGAACTCTAAATTAAATCAGAAAACACTAACTTTTTGCATAATAAAAAAAAAATTTGTTGAAAAAACTCGTTAGCAATAGCTTTTTATTATTTTTTATAATTATCTTCGCTCTCGCTTCGTTGACACGTTACTTGATTTTGTTTGCACTGGAAAAGGTAAAACAAATTAACTAAGATAATTACTAGATTTCTATTTAAGCCTTTCATTAAGAAGTATTAAATAGGAAAAAACAACCCTCTAATTAAGTGATAAAAGAAAAAATAAAAAGTCTAGAAAAATCAAATAATCTAACCCCTGTAATGAATAAAACTTGTGATTTTTGAATTATTATTTTTATTGTTTTTTTTTTTTTTTTTTTTTAGAGAATTTTCTGTCATGTTAAAAATTATTTAAATTATTTATTATCGTATATCTTTCGATAATAAACTTGAAAAAAAAAAAAAAAAAAACTTCAAAATTTAAGTTTTAAGCCGATAAATCTTTATTATCAATATACATATATTTTGTAATTTCAGTTTTCAATTTTATTTGAATTTTTTAAACTTATGTTTTCAAATAATATTGTTGCTATGATAAATTTCTTCAAATTAAATTTTAATTAACTTATAACTGGAGGTTTTAAACTCATAATAGCATTTCTATACGAAATAGCCAAATTTACCGGTACTAGTATAGTTCTATGCCAGTAATTTAATCCGTATGAATGAACTTTAAATATATCTACTTGTCTATCTGTCTCTATATATATTTATATCTTCATTCATATCTGCATAATAACTGCTTTCATAGCTACTAATTGGTTTACCCTTTCGCGAAAATTGGTTGCAAATCATTAGAAGCTCCGGATAATGTACGTTTTACATGGAATTCCTGAAGTAGAGTTGGGTTGTTGGGATTAAAGCCGACTGACTACACGAGGGTCCTAGGCCTGAGGGGGAATGTCCTCCGTGGGGTTTTTCTATCCTGAAGTTGGTTGGTTGAGTTTTACGTCGCACTAGTGCTGCGCAATGGGCAATAGGTGACGGTCTGGGTCTCACCCCTAGAGGTGGTCTGGAGACATGCCATCACAATTTTGATCCTCCACGGAAGAGATGTCTCTCCCGCTTCGGATAGTACAAAAACTTCTATACATATTTTAATATTTAATACATGACATTTTTAATTTGTAGTTTATCCTATAATTATAATTAAAAATATTATATAATTAAAAATAAAAAATCATTTTAAATGCAAAATCACATTCGTTTATTACCTGCCATTGTCCTTTTTTTTTTTTTTTTTTTTTTTTTTTTTTATGTTATACATTTATTATTTTTATTATAAATACTTTAAACATTAATGGCGCCGCCGTTGATAAAAAAATTTCATTGGTCTGTAACTCCTTAACAAATATATTTAATTGTGTAAAATTTGTTTTAATTAGTATGTTTATTCATATAAATTTCAATAATTAAGAGAAGATTTAAAAAGTTTGTGCAGATAATTGGTTAAATTCTACATTTTTTAACAGTCAGTTTTTTAAATTACAATTTAGACTTATACTGTACATACGTATACATTGAATCAAAGAAAAGTAATGTTCTCATGTAAAGGAAAACCTTTCTTGAAAACTTATTGCAGCCTTTTTTTTATTTATTTACTTGTTTATTATTATTATTATTATTATTATTATTATTATTATTATTAATTATCTTTATTTTCCCTAATTTCTTTCGTTTTGTCACTCTGGATACCTAAAGCAAACAAATTAATCGAATTATTCAACTTTTATTCAACTATTTCTGAAAGAATTCTTAATTAAGGAGTAAGTATATTACAATTAAATGATTTATAAGGGAAAAAAATGTTTAGGAAAGCAAGAAGATGGCAATGGAAAGAATGTTGTTCGACATTTCATGATTTTGAAGGCGTTAAATACTTTTCGTCGTAGTTATAGTTCTTTGATCGGCATTTGTTTGCCATTTTCTAAATTCTGTTCTGTAAAATGTCTTACAAATATTTTTTTTATAAATAAACAATTACAAATTTAATGCTTAATATTTAATATAAACAAATATACAGTAATTCACAAAACATCATTTAAATGACTATAAATATACATTTCAATAACATTATAAAATATGAAAATGGTAAATAATTTATTGAGTTGTTAAATATATTTTGTTGCAGACGATAACTGTGTTAAAAATATTTTATCTCAAACGATAATTTGTTTGCAGATTAGAGATGGGCGTTATTTCATGTAATATAATAAATAATACTGTTATTGCATAAGAAGCCATTCACATCGAAATATATTATTGAAAAGTTCATATTAAATAAATAACACTTTAATTTTATCTCTCTGCACGCAAAAAAATGAGAGAGAGAGATATATATCTCTGGCAATCTGCCAATAAAACACAGGCAGAAATCAGATTATTTGTTCACTGTAAAAAATAACTATTACCTTCTGCAAGAAACTCTCTGTGATTGGAGAAAATAGTTATTTTCTCCAATCACAGAGAGTTTCTTGCAGCTGGCATATTTTTTTACAGTGTTGAACTGAAAGTTATTCGTTAACAGGAAATAAACGAAGCAGTGAAATATTTTCACCAGCTTTCATGTAACGAGTTAAATAAATAATAATTAATTATTTCGTTGGTTCCATATCAGTCAAATAATTTTTTGAAATAAGTAATTGCTTTGATTATTTAACATCTTTTTAATATTTTATTGTAAGTATTATTCTAAACCGATTGTTATGGTGTTTTGATTTAGTTTAAATATCAGTATAGTCTGTCAGTGAAATTCAACTTCGTAGATTGCATATTAGTCGAATATTCTTTTGAAATAGGTGATAGCTTTGATTATTTTACATCTTTCTAATATTTTATTTAAAAGTATTGTTCTAGACTGAATGTTATAGTATATTAGTTTAATTTAAATATTAGTATAGGCTACGCCCGTGATATGTAATATCAATTAATACTACCGTTTAACAAAATAATATTTTCTTTTAGCTAATTTAAACAGCCGTGATGAGATAGGTTAGGGGTGATTAATTGATGTTAATTATTGTATCATGGGGATGGGGAATGGGAAGGGAATTTGATTAGGAAATTGAATATTAATTTTTATCTTATCTTCTTTTTTAAATCTGATTTTTTCTCGTGACTATTTTTAATGATTTAAAACGAATAAATTTGTTGTGGTAATAAGGATAGTTATTTATGATCGTATGTTAAAATTAAGAATGTGAGAAAATAAATAATTTTATTCAATCAGTTTTTGTAAGCAAAATTTATATTTTTAAAGAAGTGTTTCTAATTTTAGAAAACATATTCAAAGTAACTGTTTTCTAAGTATGATTGAAAAATATTAATTTCCTTGTCAATCTGGAGTGTTCAAGTTCTTCGGAAATCGAAACAGACAGTTACTCCGTAGTTTAACATTTGGGATGTCTTAAAGATTTTTTTTAAAGATTTGTTATTGTTATATAATTATTTTTTAATTATATGGCTTATAATATGAGGATTTTTTTTTTTTTATAGAAAATGGCATTCGTGCACGTGCTACTTGATATTATTTTGTTATTTGAAATATTCTGTTTTCGTGTTTAATGAATTGATTTAACAGAATCTCATGCTTACACGATTGGAACAAGCGTTTTGTAAAACTTTGACTTTACCACTATTTCATATCAGCCTTTTAAGCGTTTTGTAAAACTTTGACTTTACCACTATTTCATATCAGCCTTTTTTTAATTATTATTATTCTTTCCTCATTTTATTTTTATTGCAGAAATTATATAGTTAAATAAAGTGAAGATTACTCTTAGAAAGCATTGGAACTCAAAAACATGAGTCGCACCCACTATGCAGGACACATGTATATATTGTATACCCCGAAAGGATTAGAAAGACACTAGCCGTATATAAACTAAAGAGTAATATGTTATAAAATAATATGTTATAAGAACGTATTATTAAACGTAGTACACTGTAAAAAAAAATAACTATTACCAGCTTCAAGAAACTCTCTGTGATTGGAGGGAATAATAATTTTCTCCAATCACAGAGAGTTTCTTGCAGCTGGTAATAGTTATTTTTTTACTGTGTTTTGCAGATTGATCGTCTGTGTTTTTGCTTTCAAGTTTCTAGAATGGCAGCAGCTATATTATGTTCCATGTTCGATTAATTTTAGTTTAGACATAGACATATAATAATACAAGATGGAGCGTATGTCTTTTGTTTTGATTTGTCAAATTAAGGACTGCCGGGTATTGGGGTTGTAACAACGTTGCTGTCTGATTGGTTGGCAATATGGGGCACAATTTTTTAATCGTCTCTTCTATTAAAGGTTTAGAGCCCTCCACAGGCCCACTTAGAAGTCGACTCCTACTTCAGTATGTGTTGCTATCGGAGTTATACGTGCATGCAAAATTTTAATTCAATTGGATGGTAGAAAGCGCATAAATTTCGAAATCTTATTTTAACCACATTTTATTTTAAATAATAATTTGATTTAGGGCTCTGCTTTAATTAAGTTACTGCTTGAGCACGTACCGCATAGAATGATTGCATATCTATCTATAGTCACACCTCGTTCTGAGAAAATAATAGTAAAATTCATAAATAAATAAAAACGCATTGTATAAAGGGAAGAAAGTATCAGCCTCTTTTTAGTATGGAGGACTATTAGTCTCAATCTATGGATAAAACGTTGTCGCCAGTTTTACGAGGGTTGGACATTTATCGAAATCGAAAATTTATCGAAAATATAATTGAATAATTTGAAAGCAGTTTATTTATATCATTTATATCTCTATATAATCTGACGTAAAAGAAATTTTCAGCTCACTTTTATACGATTTTTATTATTTTCTAAGCAACCTTCGATGTTTATTATACAGATTAGCTTACCTTTGTAAAATTAACGCAATGTAGGAATGATATTTTAAAATAATTCCAAAAGAAAATAAGTCCAACCCTCTGCATCTCTGAAACAATATTTAAAAAAAGTAAATTTGTATATCCGTATTTGATTTCACAGAGGGTTGTTCACACATATTTGTAACGATTTTTCAAAGAAAGCAAATATAATAATTTTATTTTTTAATATGTCTAATCTGATGGCTCTTCTGTTGAATTATTATATTGCATCTTGAATTCCCAGATTACAGAGTATTTCTTAAAACATCAAAAATCATTTAGTTCCACTACTCCTTCACAATCTTCCAGAGTCCATCCAATGTTTTGGGATATAAAAATAAAAGCTTATAAAAAAAATCTGGTGTGTAACAGCCACACGACTTCCATTACCCAGTACTACACACATTATAAACATTTTATATACATTCTTGATTTAAATAAGTAACAAAATTGCTCTATCCGTCAAATAAGTTATTTAAAATAATAATTAGAAAAATAATAATGGGCGGACCTCAAATTGAGCTATTTATACAGGACGCCTATCAATTTTCCTGAACTAACCAACTATGTCATTCGAAAGGACATCTAATAGAGTGTTTATATAGCAAATTTGAAGAAAATCGTTAGAGCCGTTTTTGAGATACGAACTTAGGGTCCCACTTCCGGTTTCCGATGTCCCACTTCCGGTTAAACTCAATTATTGACAGGAAAACAATAATTATACAAAAGCATTTTAAAAGTGAGTTAAAATGGCGAGTTTGAAAAAAATCCGTACAACCGTTTTTAAAGGAACGCCTTTGCGAGGCCTGAAATTGAGCTATTTATACAGGACGCCTATCAATTTTCCTGAATAAACCAACTATATCATTCGAAAGGAAATCTAATAGAGTGTTTATATAGCAAGTTTGAAGAAAATCGTTAGAGCCGTTTTTGAGATACGGACTTACGGTCCCACTTCCGGTTTTTCAATTTTCACCAAAATTTGGAAATTTCATCTGTACACCAGGCGTATTTCAATTCTAACTTTTCGTAGCTCTATCTTTATTAGTTTCTGAGCTATAATAGCCAGAATATTCTCCACATACATACACACACATACACATACATACACACGGACCAATTGCCAAAAAACACTTTTTTTGGACTCAGGGGACCTTAAAACGTGTAAATCAGGTGAAAATCCGATATCGAATTTTCAGACCGAATACAATACTTCCATTACCTACGGTAGTAGGGTAATGGAAGTAAAAATTGTTTTATCCAAATGCGCAATATTCAATAGGAGACACGTTAGTTGACTTAGGTGGGATACACTTATAGGGAATAGATTAAATTTTGGTTTCATTTCTCATTTTTCAAAAAATAGAACAGTAGATTTAGAAATATGACTTATAGCCTTATCCTAATGGAACTTAACACAGTGAAGAATGTTTGGGTAAAGTATAGATGCCAGCATTTTAATTTATTCCGGAGTTTTTTTAACCACGCCTTTATTTCGTATCACTTTACTTATAGAAAAAATTTCTCCAATATATAACTTCCATAAAATAAGAATAAATCCCTTTTAAAAAAATAAGTGGTATAGAATAAAAGCGGGGAGTGGAGTTTTTTTTTTTTTTTGAAAATGGATGTTAAAAGTATTTCTTGAATTGCTTATAATTTATGCATGATTCCTATAATTTCTTATATTTCTTATAATTTTTTATATTTCTTATAATTATTATAATTTTGACTTTTTTTTATTTTTTTATTTTTTCCTTACTTTAAGTTTTCATTTAAAAGCGAATCCAGTAAAAATCATAAATTTTAGCAAAACTTTCTTTGTTTTCTCTGAACCAAGATTTTAAGTCATTTACTCCTCTTTTACTGTAGTAAATCGATATTTTTTTCTATTGCAACAGTGTTGCCAGATATTCCAAAGTGAATTTTCCCAAACAGTTCTCAAATTTCCCCAAAACAAGGGTTTTTTCCAAAAAAACCCCAATTCCTAAAAATGTAATTTTTTTGGAAAAAGTTAAAAAATATTTAATAAATTTAAGCTCACATTTTTCCCCAAACGAAGCTCTTTATAGAAAAAAAATCCCCATTTACAAAAATTAATTTCAATACGCAAGTTTTTGGAAAATTTTAAATATGTGTAACTTTTGTCTATTTGTCTAACTTTCTGAGATTCCTCATCTCTAATCATTTCTGCTTAACCCATAAGTATATAATTTTTTATTTTATTATTATTTTTTTTTTATGCATAAAAAACAAGGTATACCCAGGGAGCTTAAAGAGCTTTCGTGAAACTGAACATTCTATCCCTGCAAGTTTAGTTTAATTCAAGCTAACTAAGACAAAGCATCCAAATTTATGCTAGTCCAACTTGCTATAAGTTTGATTATTCAAACGAAGCAGTAATCAATAAGTTTTTAGCATTCACTATATTTTCTACAACACGTATAAACCAAATAATTCCTGGAATCAGAGATTACAAGTGGGGAAAAAAAAGAATAAATTTTATAATTAAAAAGATGAAAAAGTTGCTTTTCTATTTCTGAAATACAAATAGCATCCAGAATTGCCCTTTTTTTTTTTTTTTTTTTTTTTTTTTTTTATTGAATATTATTATTATAGATTAGGAAAATGTCATCTTTTACTAATTTTAAAGAAAATCCCCGTGTATTTCCCCAAAATTTTTCTTTTCTCCAAACTGTTTCCCACCAAATCTCTGTCCCCAAATATTTCCCATAAAGCTTCAAAACTCCCCAAAATGGGGAGAAATCCCCAAGTCTGGCAACACTGTATTGCAATCAGATAAATATATCAGTTGTAATTATATATATTTCTGCTATTCCACCTGCCAAATAATTTTCATACAATCATCTGCACATAGTCATATGTTGAGAAACATGTTTCGGTGTTAGGCGATGATCATCATGTTTTTTTTTTTTTTTTTTTTTTTTTTGTTGTTGTTGTTGTTGTTGTTGTTTTTTAAGCTTTAAATTAGCTTTGATAATTTTGTTCGCAATTTCTACAGAGATATTTACAGTTTTTGCAATAGCTCTTTGGAAGGTTTGATTTTATTTTAAAACATGAGATGCAAATTTAAAAGAAGCTTATTTAATCTATAAGAGGTGTGCGAATCTTTATTAGGTATGTATTTTTTTTCCCCTTTTTTTCCAGTAAAATGTAAACATTGACGTTTCTTTTCTTTCTTATTAATTATGAAGTACACTGTAATTTAAAAATTGCAGCTCTTGGAAATTCAAAACTGATAATTTTTAAAAAAGTTATTCATTATTCTTTAATATTAGACTGTTTTTTGGTTTAATATTAGACTCTTATTTTAAGATAAAAGCAATCGAATGATATCGCGTTGTGAAACTTTGCAATGTAACATCTTTAAATCTAATAACTTGTTGTACATAGTGTCCTCACAAAAAACAAACAGTTTTAGAGCTCTTTTTAAAAAGTATAACATCTATACAGTATCTTTTAAATAAATTCATCCGTTTTTACTTAAAAAAATGGCCGACTTTTATCAGCAAAGTAGTTAAATCTAGAGCAATCAAAAATAGTTGTGGTAAACGTGGTTGTGTTCCGCCTACAAACTCTTTGCTTTATTTATATAGATGTAAGTATGGTTGAGGTTTCTTGGTGTGTTATTCAGCATGTTTGCCGGTCGACATTCGTTTCTTATGAGCTCAAAATTTGTTATTCTCTTATTATTTTATATTTTATATTTTTATTGTTGTTTGACTTCATTATTTTTGTTATTTACCTGCTGTCAGAAAATTCAATTCCTGTTATTCCCACTCCTTTATTACTCCTAGTTGCATGGCATTGGCCACAGGTGATTCCTAGCTCAAAGGTAGTTAAATCTAGACCAATCAAAAATAGTTGTGGTAAACCTGGATGTGTTCCGCCTACAAACTCTTTGCTTTATTTATATAGATGTAAGTATGGTTGAGGTTTCTTGGTGTGTTATTCAGCATGTTTGCCGGTCAACATTCGTTTCTTATGAGCTCAAAATTTGTTATTCTCTTATTATTTTGTATTTTATATTTTTATTGTTGTTTGACTTCATTATTTTTGTTATTTACCTGCTGGCAGAAAATTCAATTCCTGTTATCCCCACTCCTGTATTACTCCTAGTTGCATGGCATTGGCCACAGGTGATTCCTAGTTCAAATGTATTCAAAGTCAAGTCATAAGAAGAAAATGACTCTTCAAAAAATTGGTGGGAGAATTAAGCTTGTACTTACAATGGCTACGGAATAAAATTAAGAATTTTGGCAGGTCATTCATCCACAAAACGTTTGAATAACATCACCAGTGCCCGCAGAGGTCCTGTATTTTCGCGTTTGTTTTATTTGTTTAATATCACTATATTTTTTATACATTTTTTGTCTATGTTTTAAAGCTAAACCAATATGTAACATATACTGATTGATTAAAGTGGTGGCAAAATACTGCATCAATTATTAACATTAAAAGAATAACATTACTCATTACTTTACGATTTTACATAACATTATGAAAAAAAAAGAAAAGAAAACATCAATTGCAATAAATAGTCAAAAGGAAATCGCACTGCTGCACTCTATTATTTAAAATTCTTTAATAGGTTTCCTTTAAAAACTAAAAAATTATTCAAAACTAAATTTAAAACTGGTGTACAATCAATATATAGATTTTAAAACTTCTTTACACACCATAAATTTTAAGCCAGCACAACCGGTTTCGAAAGGACGTAGCCTTTCTTAATCAGGTGCAAAAAACACGTGCTACTGCAAGAAAAAAGCAAGCATGTCTTGCTTTTGCTTCCAAAGCAGTAGCACGTGTTTTTTGCACCTGATGAAGAAAGGCTACGTCCTTTCGAAACCGGTTGTGCTGGCTTAAAATTTATGGTGTGTAAAGAATTTTTAAAATCTATATAAAAAATGAATATTCATTTTGTTAAAATAAATTCAAAATAAAAATTTCATTTACAGTTAAAGACATTTAAGTTAAAATCACTTTCTTTACATGAATCCAAACAAAATAAGCACATATATTTATACTAAGAAAATAAGAATAATTAAGTTTGTTGATATAATTTCTTAATATAATAATTAAACTAAATATGGCGATAACGTTGAGCGAAAAAGATTTAAATTACTATATTTAATATTAATTCTTATAACGTGCGGAAACGTACATTATATTATTTTATTTTTTTAATCTATTGTGAAAAGTTTTAGGAAAACAATTTTCATAAAATTTAAAGAACAAAATTTTCAAAAAGTTTAAAGAAAAAAATTTATAAATATATTTTTGAGAAAAAAGAAATTTTTATTATATTTATTCAATTACAGATTATATTTTCTTATGCATATAGCACTTAAAATTACATAAAAGTGCATTTTTCTCTAAAGTTTGTAAATACATACTAGACACTACCTAGACGACATACTAGACCACCGCTACTTTAGAATGTAGAAAAAGAGGGGGGGGAAAGCTAAAAAACCCATAGAAACAGCACGGGAAGAAAACCAAAAAAAAACTCACAATGTCAAGTGTGTAAAAAAAAAAAAAAAAAAAAAAAAAAAACAGGCTTACACCGGAAGTAATAAAAGGACAAATTTGACTAGAAAAAGACATCGAACAGTGGGAACGGGCGGGCAGGGGCATTGGTCCTATATTCAAGGATTAATACGTCTCGCCTATTATGCGTCTAAAAGTTTATAAAGTCTCTAAAGTTTATAAAGAATTTTTGATGCAGATCAAAATTAATTTTTCAAAAGAAGTAAAATTTAAAAGAACAACAGCAAAATATGTCGTTGAAAAGAGAAAAATCGTTAATTATAAATGTTGGTGTCATTGCAAATCACACTTAACCTTCCTACCCTGTTAAAAAACTGTTACGTTTTGTCTGTATGGATCTTATAAACTCCCTTTTAACTTTCTTCTGCATGTATATGTATATATAGAGAGAAAGTATTGTATTCATGAAAATTTTCGAACGCCAGTTTTCGATGGATTTACACTTAGGATGTCCTGATAAAATGTTCCAGTTCTACCAGCCACAATCGGACCAGAGGTCACCGCATTTTAGGCTAAGACATTATCACTTAAACACGGAAAAAACATTTTGGTCTTCTATACTTAACACTTCCCAATCCTGCCTTAATACCAATTTGTCGTATGCTAAATTAATATATATATATATATATATATATATATATATATATATATACATATGTAGCCACCAGATAAAATCATTATCAATAGGTATAGATTTAATCTAATTATAGAAAATAAAAATGATTATTTTGACTGATTCAAATGTAATTCTAAACTAAATTTATTCAGTTTTAGAAAACATAAATTTTATGTATAGGAGATTTTCTATGTTTCTAGATATTTTGTATTTTTTAACAAATTCTATTATGCAGTATGCATAGAAACAACTTCTACCAATATATAATTTTTAATGTAATATATTCTTTACACAAAATCATCACCAACAAATTCTCTTCTATAGAAACATTATCTAAGGGAGATAGCTTTTGAATGGCAGTGCGTACAATAAAATTTTTCAGATCGGTAAACATTTTTTTAAATTACTTGGACTGTGTTTAAGATATTACAGTTCTTGTAAGTTTTTAAAAATCCAAATAAATAAAAACTTGTTTTCTGAAATATTGCATTTATTAAAATTTCATTGGTGATTCGATGAATTAGTAAATCTCTAGATCTGCAGAAGAAAGTTTCTTTTTTCTTTTTTTTTTTTTCGTTATTATTATTATAATTTTTTTTTTCCGTTATGATTTTGCAATGCTTAAAATATATACAACAGTTATTATTTATTACTTTCTTCTACATGTATATATAGAGAAAGTATTGGATTCTTGAAAATTTTCGAACGCCAGTTTTCGATGGATTTACACTTGGGATGTCCTGAACATGATTTGACTGTTTTTATAAAATGTCTGTTAGTTTATCCGTGTGTGTGTGTGTGTTTGCCACAAATTTTGTGGACGCAGTACCTCAAAAAACAACGAACGAAATTTAACCAATCTTGGTGTTTAGTTGGACCCTGACTTGAACTGGTGCTAATTAGATTTGGGGATCAATTCTTCAACAGGTGGCACTGTGATCCCATTTTTTCTAAATTTTTAACATGGCAGTATAGTAAAAAATTTCGTAAAATTTTAACATGTGATTATAAAATTGATATGAATTATTGATAATTGTAGTAGTAAACTAGAAAAAGAAAGTTTGCGCATGTGGGAGCATCACTACCCCTGGAGGGGGGGGGGGGTTACCCCCCTCCTACGTGGGTACAAATTTTCAATTTGGGTATCTTTAGAAAGACCTCGTGAATACATTTGAAACGAGTGGTTGATTTACAGATCTGAGATAATTTAAAACAAATTTATCGATTTTTTTTCGTTTTTTAATTAAATAAAAATAATTAATAAATCGCATTTCTCCTGATGTTGGAACAAAATTGACTTTCTTTCGGTATTTATTGTTATTATTGTATCAGATATAAAGCGTCTGCACTTACAATGGTAAAAAATTTTCATAATTAATAATTTAATAAATAATTTCTACTACCTGAATTTGTGTAGAATTATTCAGAAGAAAGTCTTGTGGTGGCCACAACGTGCTAGCTATAGATTGTATTTAGGTCTTAATATAATCTATGGAGCTCATTTTACATACTTTAAGTAATTGTTATTAGAGCAATCACAGTTAACTTGCATCCCCCTTCCCCCCCCCCTTCTTGAAAAGACTTTTCATTCCTTGTAAAATTTCGAATATATTACAACATGAATTTATTCAAAAATTTCGTGTTTTAAGCATTTCTATGCATGTTAGTAATGTGGGTCAGTTCCATCCAGACAGGTAATATGTCACGTTTTTTCTTCGGTGATTTAAAACAAACCGATGACTCTGAAAATATCATATATTAAACGAATGCATATTTTTGAGGTATGTATAAAATATGAACTATCAAAATCAAAATCTGTGGAAAATATCGAAAGGTCAATTTTAGAAATGGGTCAAATCGGCAATAAGGTTTAGGAAGGTTAAGAAGTAAATACAGGTTCTTTGAAAATATAGGTATATTGAATTTAATATACGACAGAAAGGAGATATAGAAAAATACATAGAGTAATTTAAGAAAATGGAACAAAATTTTATTTTGTTAAGTAAATTTTTAAGTATGACTTTTCTTGCAGAAATTAATATTTATTATTTTCTAATTTTACATCATGTAATTATAAACTTTTTTTTCATAGAGTCAACAAAAATGTAATATTTGTTTACTATTATATTAAAATTATTAAAGCATAATAAAAGAAATGCATTTTTTTTTTTTAAATATATAACTATTTTTGATACACACGTTCAAATTATGTTCAAGTAGTAGACAGTTAGACTGCATAAATAGGTATTACCAGGCCCTGACTAACGGCAGGGCATACGGGGCAAATGCCCTGGGCCCCCTTCTGGAAGGGACCCTTATACAGGTGTATACAGAAATTCTGCAACCTAAAGAGCTCTTATGCTACTGCAAGGGGGCCCCCCAGAATAGGTTTGCCCCGGGGCTTCAGGTGGTCTAAGTCGGGCCCTGGTATTACAGTGGGACTAAAGTTGTCAATTTGCCTAATATTTCTCTAATAGTTTATACTCGAACATATTAATTATAGGATCATTAATGTTGCCAGTTATATTGAATATACAGAGTGTCCTAAAAGTTCCAGTACTGACGCTGACGTATTTTTTATTTACAAAACAGCAATCCTTAAAACGATTATTTTTATGCTAATGATAAAAGGCACATTTAAAATAACGGAGGAAGAAATACGGAACTTACATTTATAATAAATGTTCAAGATGTCCACCCTTTTCTAGGAGACGAAGCTGAACTCGTTTGCGCATGTGTTTAGAAACGCGTTTTAACATGCTGGGAGTGACTTCTTGCAGAGAAACCTGTACACACCTGCACAGAACCTGTATTATGAAATTGTCGAGCGAGCTGATATAGCATATTTTTACTCGGTATTGCATCATCTGGATATTTATATTGCCAAACACTTTGCATCTTTCATACGATTTACATTCAAAATAAGCTTCAAACAGCGTAATTCTCTGAATGCGTGATAAACTCATTTCACTATAAAGAACAAAATAACATAAAACTTTATTTTCACACAACTTGAGCGAGAAAAGAAACAAACGATAACAATTAAAGAATTTATATTTAAAAAAAAAAAATCATGGACACAATGAATTCTTTAAGTTGGAGTACTGGAACTGTTAGGACACACTGTATAAAATGCAGAAAAAGTAATCAGAAAAAATATGTTTGAAAAATATTCTGATGCAAGATTGTGTCAGTTCCGAAAAAAATGACTTATGAATATTTTGGAGCTTCGAAGAACCCTTGGTCTACGCCACGCACCTTCCTTTGCAAATTAACATGAGTAAATAACGGGATGAGGATATCAGGAATTGACTTGTCTACCAGAAGGGAAATATTAAAAATATTAAATGCTAAACAACAACACAAATAATAAATAGAAAATAATAATAATAAATTGAGATTATAAGAAGTGGAAACTAATAATTCTCTTTTCTAGGAATGAAAACGGTTAAGGATAGCATTACAACACTTGAAGAAAGATTAGGGATACATAGAATGTTTCTTCCTTTTATGGAAAGCTTGTTATCCCTTAAATGCACAGATCTGCATCATAGGTTTAAAACCTCATATCGCTTTATGTAGCAAACTTTTCTAGTGTTTATTTATTTTATTTATTTTATTTTTAATTTTACTAAAACATTTTATCATTTCCGAACGCAACTAGAATCTTTGACAGTTTATTTCTTTATATTTTTTGCATATACTGATATATTTATACAAGAAAGATGTAGCTTTTTTTTTATTTTTATTTATTTATTTATTTATTTTTTGTGATATAAAAATGCATTAATATGCAAAAGCGGTTCTACATTAGTTCACTAATCCTACAACGAATCATATATGGATTATTTTCTCCCATTAACTACACCCATTTCACGGTTGATTTCAAATATTATTTATTAAAAAAAAAATAATAATAATCCATTTAAGGGTAAGAATTTTTTTTTTATTTACTTATTTGTGTGTGTGTGTGTGCATATTTTTTTGTTTGAAATAATAATACTTTTATAATAAATAGATATCCGGTGTAAGTTTGAAAAAAAAAAATTAAATTTACAGAAATATAATCAAGGACTTCAAAAAGGTTGAGAATTGTTATTCCTAATTCTCACTGAAAACGCACTCAAATTACATTCAGTTAAGTTGAATCTCTAGTATAAATAGATGTAATGATATACAGAATTGATGCATTAGAAATTTAGAAAAAAAAAGTGGGGGGGGGAGAGAAAGAGAGAAAGAAAGAGAAAGTGAATGACAAGAAAAAATATTAATCCTGGAAAATAAACCCTTTAGAAAAAAAATATAATGAAACTTTTCATCAACTAACAAAAAAGTGATAAGTGTCAAATACGATAATCCTTGTTAGTGATGAAACGTCTGATGTAATTTCAGTACTCCAAAAGGTGTGTTATTTTTTCTTTTCGGCTGTCAAAGTTTATTCATATACGGTTATTTAATTCTTTGAAAAAGAATAAATTAATGAAACAGAAATTAATTATCAATGTTTTGTTTTGAAAAGAGAAAGTGTATACTGCTTTCGGTTTACCGCCTTTTCGTAAAGGTTTAAATCTTATTTATTTAATATTATTTTCTTCTATATTCAATGGAAGAAAGTATTGGATTCGAAAAAAATTTCGACTTCCGGTTTTTGATGGATTTACATATTTTGAGAGGTCCAGAACACGATTTGACTATTTCTAGAAACTGTCTGTCTGTCTTTTTGTGTGTGTGACAAAAATTTTGCCGCTATTGTATCTCCAGAACTACTACAGAGAATGGCATATAAATTTATATGTAGATGCATCTTGGCCTAAATTAGTACCTACTACCTTTTGCTTAAAAGGTGGCGCTGCTCCGTAGCGATTTCTACTATGTTTAGGAAGGCTATATCTCAGTAACTAATGCATAAATTTACAGATAATTTTATATGTAGATGCACCTGGATCTGAATATGTGCGTATATTAAGTTTCGGTATTGATATCTCGACAAGTGGTGCTGCTATACAGCTATTTCTACAACTTATGGGAAGGCTATATTTCAGGAATTACGTCAGAGAATTACATAAAAATTTATATGTAGACGTACCTTGACATACATTAGTGCCTGTAAACTCCTAGCATCAGTCTCTCAACAGGTGGCGTTTCTATACAACCATTTCCGCAATTTAAGCGAAAGGTATATCTCAGGTTCTATTTCATGTAATCAAACAAAACTTGATACGTTAGAAGGCAATTATGAGACATTATGTTAATTCAGTTTTGATGCATATCGACAATACGTGGCACTGCTGTACTGCAATATTCTTCTAGAACAGGAAGATAATATCTGAACTTCTATGGCGTATAACTGTACGAAACTTGAAATGGAGATAACCATTATAAAAATGCATTTTTTAAGATATTAATTACAGAGAATAAAACTGTCTTTCTTTGGATATTAAGTGTTAGTTTTCTCTAAGATGAAAATTGTCTGCATTCAACATGGTAGATAATTTTAATAAATAATAGTTTTAATAAATTATTTGTACTGTTTAAGTTTGTATAAGAAAATATAAAAGAAAATCTTGTGGTGGTCACAACATACTAGTTTTACATAAAACAGATTTAGTATTGTACAATATCTCATTATTTTATTTTTTTCTTTTCGAAAATTTACTATGTAAGGAAACTATTGTAATTATGAAAATAAATTCGTCTGTGAAGTTTAAGTGCACACCTGCCAAAATTCTAATTAAAATCTGCAAAATTAGTAGTACCCTCTATTTTTTTCGCCCCAGTTCTTTTTTAGAGTATTATTCTAATTAATATCTGCAAAATTAGCAGTACCCTCTATTTTTTTCTCCCCAGTCTTTTTTTAGAGTATTTTTGTTCTTGTTTAATTGTAATTACATTTGATGAAAATTACAGTAAAAATAAAGTGGTGTGGAAAAAGGGGCTGGTACTTACAATTTTACGGAATATTAATTAGAGTGTTTGTAGGTGTGTAAGTGTATCAATACGTTTTGAGGAATCTTGAATTCATTTTTGCTTTTTTTTAATAGTAATATATGTAATTATTTTTATGGTGATGTAGGTGTGTTTCTAAATAAAGACGGTAACGCTTAAATATTTAATTCGATTGAGCTAAAATTTTGTATGCAGATTATGTGTCACAATAGCAGGATTTGTATCAATTTCCATTGATGTTAAACCTACAGTTTCTACAGAAGAATTCTTTGTTTTTGCATTGAAAATAAAAAAATATAAATTGTTTTCGGTAAACTTACTTTTTGTAAAGTTAAAAAAATTCTTATTTAATTAATATGTTGTCAGAAGAACATATTGAAGGTTGTACAGCATCTCATGATTTTATTTGTACTTTCTGAATATGTATACTGGTGTTCAAAATTTAAGCAACAACCTGTTTTCTCGTTTTCTTCTTTTGCGTATAATTTTTAAACAAATAAACATATGAAGATAAATTTTGGATGACATGTTCATCATCATATCATTAATCGAATTTTACATAACTTTAACATAAGTAAGCTAATCCATATTTATTTTTCCTCAAAAATAAGCTTTGGAAAAAATGAAAAATTTCAACAATTATAGAAAAGAAAACTTAATAAAAAATTATAACAAGGATGCATTACAGATAGGTAAAGATGCGCATGCATCCATGTGTTAGATTAAAACCGGATCTTTTTATCTGTATTAACTTTTCAGTTTCTTCTTTTTTCCGCATGTCAATAACTTTTTTAAAAATATACATAAAGACATGAAAATTGGATAAGATGTTCATTATAAAACTATTTATAGACATTTTTATTATTCTGTTGATGCTCATAGTTTACAAATTATTAATTATATATATATATTTAAAAAGTCTATTATAAAAGTAAAAGAAAAGTTAATACAGAAAGAAAAATTGAGATTTAGAGTAACATTTCAAGGGATCTGCTTCTTTATCTATCTGTAATGCATCTTTAACACCATTTTTCATTTAGTTTTCTTTTCTAAAATTGTTAATTTTTTTCCTTTTTTCCAAAGCATACTTTTGAAAAAAAAAAAAAAAAAAAGAATAATTATTAGTTTAAAAATTATTACCCATGCTACAATTATATAAAATTCGATTAATAGTATGATAACAAGCATGCAATCTAAATTTTATGTTCATATGTTTATTTGTTTAAAAATTACGCGCAAAAGAAGAAAATAAGAAAACAGGTTGTTGCGTATATTGTGAACACCAGTGTACTATGTAAGGAAATTGTTGCAATTATGAGGGAAAAAAGACTTTGGTATTTAAGTGCATTTATACATTATGAGATCTCCTGAACTCGTTTTACCATTTCCATGGGGACGTTTGTATATATCAGGTTTCTCACAAATTGAAAATTGGGTAACATAATTTTTATACGGTAATTGTTTTAAACTGGTATAGACAGATTTTAACGATTAGTCAAGTCTATAATTAGTGTATAAAAATAGTGAAATAAGCCACACAGTCACATCCATAAGACATATATAAACATGCATAAAAGTTAAAAAGTGATCCATTAAACTCCTATAAATATCCTGCAGATATCTATTAGCACAACAAATGTCACTCTTTTTTACATCCATTAAATGTCGGTTACATAGCTAATAAATCTCGAAACATTAAATAATTGGACTTGCTTATATCGAAAAGATCTAAACCTTGTTTTAATCTCTAACATGTTACATCTATTAGACATTGAAGAAGGCATCTAAATTCCGTCTACATTTAAATATCTAATAGATATCTATAATTAGTACAGGATATCCAAGACTTCTAATGGACATTCTTTAGATATTTTTGTACCTTTTATGGATCATTGGATGTAATTTAGATGGCTAACGGATATCAGTGGCTGTGTGGGAAGTTGATCGAGAATTGTGTAGGTAACTGCTTGGTAAAGTTTAGACATTTTTCGTTCTCTGTAAAATATAATGCACTTATAATACCAAATGTATTAAATAAGGCAATAATGCCAGTCAGACAGGATCGAGTAATTCTGGCGATCTTAAATTAGTGCATTTTTCTAAGAACCTTGGTTGGATTATTATTCTGGTCATTTTCCGTACTTTCATAAATTAATTCGGATTTTCTTCTAAATACATGATAGCAATAGTAGCTAAATATTTTCTACGAAATATATTCTATCTCTGTACTTTTTATAACATTACTCTCTTAAAATGAAAGAATGAGTGAATTTTCACTCATTTGCCAAGAAGAAACGCGCCCTCTCATTTTGAGTTAAGTTCTTGAAATTGAATAAGTTAACATAAGGCACTTTCACTTGAGTTATTTATTGTATTTGAGTAATTTATTTAATTTATTAATTATTTTTAATTTATTAATTATTTTAATAAACTGTATAATTTTACAATGTCGTTGATCGTAGCACTTGCGTGTTACTGAAGAAATGTGCTGCAACGAGAGCGGTGTTGCCACTTACAAAAGGTAGAATAAGCAGGCAAAACTCAAGTATCGATAAATATCGATAACTCGAATTATCTTAAATTAAATGATACTAATTAGATCAAAAAATTTTATTCAAATAACTCAAGTCGATTAAAAAAAAAAAAAAAAAAAGTCTTACGTGACAGAGTGAATTAATTAATTTGTTTTAAGAGAGTAAGAAAAAAAAAATCTATATAAAATTTATTTTAAATCAGTTCGTTAATTTCTAAGGACATAAATGTTATATAAATTTATGAATATATACATACCCAAACATAATGATATTTCATAAGAAAATTAAGATATTTCTCACTAATAACAACGGTATTTTATAATATTAATAAATTTAGACACATTAAATGATACTTATTAGCTCAAAAAATTGCACTCTCAACTCAAGACGATTAAAACAATAATAAAAAATAAAAAAATTACTTGACATGGTGAATTAACTCGCTTGTTTTAAGAGAGAGAGAGGGGGGAAAAAATGTATGTCAGATTCATTTGAAATCGTTTCGTTAATTTCTAAGGACATACATTTTATATAAATTTATGAATATATACATACCCAAATATAATGATATTTCATGAGAAAATTAAGATATTTCTCACTAATAACCCCGGTATTTTTAAATATTAATAAATTTAGACATATTAAATGATACTACTTAGCTCAAAAAATTGCATTTTTAACTCAAAGCGATTAAAAAAAAGAAAAAAAAAATCTTACTTTACATGGTGAATTAACTGGTTTGTTTTAAATAAGTAAAAAAAAAAAAAAAAAAAAAATCCTACTTGACATGGTGAATTAACTCATTTGTTTTAAGAGAGTAAAAAAAAAATAAAAAAAAATAAAAAAAAAATCTTACTTGGCATGGTGAATTAACTGGTTTGTTTGAAATGAGTAAAAAAAAAAAAAAAAAAAAAAAAAAAAATCCTACTTGACATGGTGAATTAACTCATTTGCTTTAAGAAAGTAAAAAAAAAAAAAAAAAATCTATATCAAATTTATTTGAAATCAGTTCATTAATTTCTAAGGAGAGGAATTTTATATAAATTTAGGAATACACACATATCCTAATATAATGATATTTGATAAGAAAATTAAGATAGTTCTCACTAATAACAACGGTATTTTTAATATTAATAAATTTGGACACATTAAATCGAATTAAATGGTTCAAAAAATTGCATTTTTAACTCAAGACGATTGAAAATATGTTCTACTTGACATTGTGAATTAACTCGTTTGTTTTAAGAGAAAAATAATAAGAATAATAAGATTTATATATATATACTAGCAGACCCGGCCACGCGTTGCTGTGGCTATGTTATACGTTGAATTATAATGTAGTAAAATATTCAATATATTAAAATTATTATTTACGAATAAAGACCATCCTTGATAACATCCTTGATCTTAGCAGACTTAGCCCGCTTCGCTGGTCCCTATTTTTAAATGATTCACTATAATTAAAGAATTCTCAAAATTGCATTAATTTTTAACATGTGAAAAAAAAAGAGAAAAAAAAAATCTGATCGGGAAAAATGTTCGACACTCATAATGAATCCATATATTATCGAAAGGAAAATGATATAAAATACAAAAAAATCTTCTCTCATTGGTGGAATAATCTGTTCGGACCCCCACTGCCTGCGGCAGTGTATACCTGCGCAAACCATGCGCACCGTTTCTTCATCCACCGTTCCCGCCCTTCTTAATAACTCTATACTTTCGAAAATATCCGCAATCGATTTATCGGGCCTTAAAACTTAATAATACTAATTTTCAAAGTTCTAACTCTTATTTCTATTATTTTGCCCCTTTGCCCTCCCCCCTCCCACTATTCTAAATAATTTTACAAATTCGAAAATATCTACAGTTTATTTGTAGGTGTCAAAAACCTGTATGCACCAATTTGAACGATCTAACTATATTTTTATTTTTTGCCCCTCTGCCCCCCTTCCCGCCCCTCCTAATAAATTTACAAATTCGAAAATATCCGCAATCGATTTGTTGGTATCAAAAATTCTATGCACCAATTTTGAATGATCTAACTCCATTTTTATATTTTGCTCCTCTGCCCCCCCCCCTTTCCCGCTCCTCTTAATAATTTTACAAATTCGAAAATATCTGCAATCGATTTGTACGTATCAAAAACTTCTATGTACCAATTTTTAGCGATGTAACTCTATTTTTATTTTTTTGCCCCTTCGCCCCCTTACCCGCCCCTCCTAATAACTTTACACTTTCGAAAATATCCTCATTCGATTTGCAGGCCTCTAAAACCTCTCAATACCAATTTTGAACAGTCTATCTGCATTTCTATTTTTTTTTTTTTTTTTTTTTTTTTTTTTTTTGGTTGTTGTTGTTTGTTTGTTTGTTTGTGAAATCACGTTTTGGCCCCTCCCCCCCCCCCTTTTGGGAGGCGAATTTTGCAATAAAAACTATCCTATCTCTCAAGTTGGACCAAATTGCACACAGTGTCCAAATTTCATTAAAATCGGCTCATTAGTTTAGGAGTTCATCGCGGACAAACATAATAAATTTTATATATAAAGATATATATATATATATATTAAATTATAAAGTTTTGATCAATGAAGCACAAATAAGTAAAAAACAGGATTAATTTCACTGTATTATCTTCATTATAATATGAATTCAATTTACACTTCAGTCTAAGTAACACGTGGCCGGCTATGCTAACACCAAAAATTTAAAAAGTGGAAATAATTGAATTATACGAAATTTATTAATAGGTTAAAAAGTTGAAGATTCTTTGTGTAGATGGCAGCACCAAATATATTTCAGCTTTCATTTCAACCCAGTCGAAAGGTATCGACATCTGTTAGAATCATTTGGAGTTAACAGATAATTGTGACTGTCAAATAATAACAGACAAATAATTAGCAATAAATTAAAATTGCGACTATAATTTGAGATTTAAACTATCCTATCTCTCAAGTTGGATCGAACTGCACATGGTGTGCGAATTTTATTATAATCGGTTAAGTGGTTTAGGAGTCCATTGAGGACAAACATTGTGACACGAGATTTATATATATTAAGATATATATATAACAGATTTATTTGAAATCAGTCGTTAATTTCTAAAGACAGTAAATTTAATATACATTTATGAATGTATACATACCGAAATATAATGATATTTTATAAGAAAATTAAGATTATTTCTCATTAATAACTACGGTATTTTTTAATATTAATATATTTTATGTAAAATTTATCTTTTCATATACAGAAATAATCATATACATAATTTCATATACATACTTTTAATATACATATCTATATTTCCCTTTTACGTATTCCCGTTGTAGAATTATACTATCTAAAAATTCCGTTTACGAAATCTTTGATTCAGAAAACGTATAGTAAAGCACTGATATCAAATATTTATATCTTCTTGACGTATAAACTCTCAAATCATACGAAAAAGAAGAAAAAAAAAATCCTTTCTACTTTTTTTTTTTTTTTTTTTTTTGACTTTTTATCTCGCCCGTCAATTCGATTATACCTTTCGACAAGCATTCTAGAATTACGTGGGCAAATCATATCCCGGAAGGTAAGGATTTACGTTTCAAGTTACAACGATGAATCAGAAAATGGTGACAACATATCGATAAAAAACACCTTGTATTTCCGTTTTCACTTTTCGTTGTCCAAGTATGATGCATTTCTGCACTCGTGCATATATTTCAAAAAACAAAATTTGCAAAAATTTAACCTATTTATTTATTATTATTATTTTTTAATATTCTCATGATTCCACTTGCATTTCCTTGAAGAAAAATTTTTCATATATAGTCCATATATATTCCATAAAAATCTTATTTATTTAACATACTGTATAATTGATAGTATTAATCTATGTCTTATATTGATCGTTGTTATTTTTTAATCGAATTTATATCGATGTTTTACAATATCGAAAATATTTTTTGTAGCGTTATTAAATAATCATTAATACATGTAATTGAATATATGTATATATATGTAAATAATATTAATAATAATAATAATAATAATAATTAAGTTAGAAATTTGTTAAAGAAATATCTCATAAGATTTTTAATAAGATTTTCATTAACAAATAACTTATTTTTTCAAATGATAATAAAACAAATAGTTCGGTGATAAATAAACGGATTAAGTCCGAACACTTGTATAAAAACTATCTGTTATATATATATTTAAACTGGATAATTTTTTAATATTTAATAAAAATTTAGCTTTTTGAAAACAATTATGACAACTGTTTATTTTTCCTGTAAATTGAATATATAACCATACATTGAATTATCTGTTTTGAAAATATCAGATTATAAATTTTTAGAACCCAAGATATATCAGCTGCTAAAATAACAAGTCTAATATTAAAGAATAATGAATAATTTCCTAAAATTGCTTATTTTGGAAACCTAGGAACTATAAATTTTAAGTTATAATGCACAAACTGCCGTTCACAACGTAAAAGGATAGTGTGATGAGGACATCTTAGACAGACATTTTGTGCTAAAGCCCCCATTTACTGTTTGGTAGTAGTACCCGGTTCAGTACCGCCATGGAGGAATAATATTTTTAAGTAAAAAGATTTTTTCCGTTCTCCAGAATCAATTATAAGAATAAGACTAAATAGCAATGCATTTAATAAACAAAAAGTAGGGAATTTTGAAATTTGAAATAATAGTATTTCTTAAAAGGTACTATTTAAAATGTTTCAGTGTGAAAAATTATGCATCATGATTGAGACAACTTATATGAAAATGTATCTATTGTAATTTAGTGAAGATTAGCAGTGGGCTACCTTTAAAAAAAAAAACATTGATTTTTGGGGACTGCGGCTTATCTATTAGTGCGGGCTATCTAACAATGCCAAATTCCGTCGTCCATACTTCTTGGAACAGTCGATCATCCCCGAAAACGGAAGTTTAGTATCGAGTCTCTCGAGCACTGATTCACGCTTATAATCTCTTATTTATTAACTAATAATCTCTTATTTTGATAAATTTGCATATACAGTCAGTAACTAAAGTGTCCGAACACTAGCAAAAATTCCTATGTAAAAAAGGTACACTTCATACGGTTTTGTTAAATAAATCCTTATCGAATCATGTTCTTACACTGACTAAGAACAGGATTCGACAAGGATTTATTTAACAAAACCGTATGAAGTGCACCTTTTTTACATAGGAATTTTTGCTAGTGTTCGGACACTTTGTTACCGACTGTACGTCTAAAGTTCGCGATCTTGTTCCCTAGTTTTTGATTTTTTTGCATCGTATTTGTATACTGGCTTTATTTTATTTTTTATTTTATTTTTATATATATACAGTGCCTTTTAAGATGATTTATTTTTTTCACTTACAATTAATTGTCTTTATGACTTTGTATATATGCCTGGATTCAACCATTTTGTTCACGTGTTTATCATATTTGTTGCCAGTACATCTGGATACTGGTATAGTTTGATTTTATTTTCTTTATACCTAATTATTTCTTAAATAATTTATTATTTTCATTTATAATTAAAAAATTATTATTTTTATTAACTTGCGTCGATGTTAGAAGACCGATATATTTTTTTCCTTACTTATCTGTCATATCATCGTAACAATGCTTTTGTTGCGTACTTGGGGGTTCGTGAGTTGTCTGAGAATGAAAGGCCAAACGTACAAAAACTCAGTAATTTATTCACAGAAAATTCCAGAAAAATGCAGGTCTATAAACCAAGTATCAGCTTCAATTCAAACAGTTAACACAGCTTAAACAACAGCTGTCAATAGCAAATCCACAGTACAAACTGTATACCAATAACACTTGAAGCAAGTCTCTCTCAAAGAGGCTCAAGAGCAATGCAAGCACTAGCGAAGCTGGCTGAGATCTGAACTGAACTGACTCGCCTTGGCGAAAAAGCGCTTCTTATATACTGTTCCATGGAGCCCAGATTTTTCGAGAAAACTCGAGAAAGTGGTCAACCAATCAACTTACAGCTTCCATATTTGGTATATCCCTTATAAGGATTTTCTCGCCAAGGTCGCCAAAAAAATCGCCAAGGTGGGAAAAAGTCGCCAAATTTGGCGCCAAATCCATTACCTGCCTTATTGGGCTTTTTAATGCGTTTTTAAGGGGAAATAAGGCTATTTTAACGCTAAAATGACTAGAAATGGACAAAATTAGCACTTTAACAACTTACTAAGCCTCTTTGAAAGAATTTATACAAAAATAAACACAATTATTTACAATTTCGTAACACTGCCCCCCTCCCAAGCACTGCACGTCCCGGGCAGTGCAACCCTTGGTTAAGAGGCGAAACTAACCAAATTTACACAATCTCAAATACAAAACTAAGTTGCATATAACGACAAAATAGAAACAAAAATCAAGTGAGAAATATTTACAAAATTCACAAATATGTACAAGTATCTATATACAAACATTTACATTACGCATGCGCAAATTTTACCAGTATTTACATTTTAAATTTTAATATTACTGTTAATTGTGGTACTTGGCTAGCCTGTTATAGTGCACCACCTTCGGTTTTGATGAAGGTGTTTTAGTGATCCGCACCACTACATCATTCAGCCTTTTTAAGACTGTGTATGGTCCGTCCCAGTTGCACTGTAACTTGGGAGAGAGTCCTTTGCGTCGAACAGGATTCCACAATAGGGTGGTTCGAAAAAATCGATTTTTTTATTTCGGAATCGCGTTAGCTCTCAAAAGTTGTAGTTTGGTATCCTCAGTTGGGGAAAAATAACAAAAAAATTCTAAGTTGACATCTTCAGTTCGCGCATGAGGCTGAAAGTTTGAAAAAATATGTTAAAATTTGAAATTTTCAGAAAATAATAAAATTAGTTTTTTTGTAATTTTTTATAATGCAACAGCCATAAATTGTCAGTATATAGCGTAGTTTGAACCGAAAAAAATATTTTATAGCTTTTACATTATATCTTTAGTTCGCGCATAAGCCTTAAATTGGGCTAAAATCTTCTAAAATTTGAAATTTACGTGTTTAATATACAATAATACATACATGGCATATTTACGTTTCAAAAATATTTTAAAAATTCTAAATGTATTGAATATAACCTTTTATTACAGTATTATACGTACAAGTATAGTTACACACACACATTTATATGTATATAATAACATTGCATGTCCTAGCTAATTACAGAATGATATATAGATTTTACCTATTTTTTGTATCTTTAAGATTCCTCAGATGTGTTGAGCATTGTTTTAAATTGAGATTTATAGTCAAATAATGGCATAGTTGACCTTCAGAGCAAAATTGTCCTTATGAAACAATCCCTGTTCTCTTCTCCACTTTAGTACAAGATTCTGTTAAGAGCTTTACAATTCTTTCGACTCTTTTCGTGTGGCAAAGAAATTTAATTAGCTCGAACTCTGGGAGAACATTAGTATTAATAAGTTCTTCTAGGCTTTGCATTGACACATTGCTAATTATTGGAGGAGGTGTAAGTTTGCACTTGGAACAATCAATAAGTTCAATGTAATTTGAAGCTGCAAAATTGATGGTCGGTGGTTGAAAAGTTCGCACCGATTTCACTTTTGTCTCTTTTTTTCTTGCTTTTAGCAATCTTCGAAAAGCTAGCTGCCTTATGTGCACTCTCTCATCTAGTACCATTGAAATTAAAAGATTTTCGGGATGACAAAAATACGCATTCCTCGGAATGACAGGATCAATTATTTTACGTACCCTCTCGGGCAGCTGTCAAGTCTTCTGTACTAATTTATACACGTGAACTGCTCCAAACTTTACGGTGGGGTGCATTTTAATTCCAAACCATACTTGAGCGTATATCTTCGTAATATAGCTGACCAGAAGTTTAATTTCGTCAGAAAGTTTTACTTCAGAAGTAGTATATAGTCTTAAGATCCTATTTGCCCAAATTAACCACCTAGAGTTATTAAGAGGACCAGGATCTTTCACAGCGAGATCTGGCGCACACTCTCCTGTCTTGACTGCTCGATAAATATAAAGTAAATACTGTTGGTCCTTGTTTAAGTCAGTTTTGGTCACATTTATCTCCTCAGTACTAGTCGTTTCAAAATTAGCAACAGAGCGTTTTTCACAGTCAGTCAACTTCTTGCCAATTTGTCCTGAGAAACTATGCGCATATAGTAAAACTGAATAGAGGAAATGGTCAAGAATTTCTTATTTACACATTTCTAGATGGTGAAACAATATTCTGAATATTCCGAATTTTTTGCATTGCTAGAAATTCGCACTTGATTTCCTAGAATTAGGTCATACACCAAGATTATAGTTGCTGAAACCCGCCTCTTGTAGTCTCATTTATTTGCAGTGATTTTTAAATAAATTTGCCCTCGAGAATATAGGCAAATGCTCTAGAATTCTAATACGGGCTTCTAGAACTCGCTTTTCAAGGGGACTAGAATTTATAAGGATGACATGGAACTATTTTTTATAGAGCTACAATTTTGATTCTAGATGTCAGTTACAGAATTTTTCCTCAGTGTGCCTAGACAAGTCGGCAATGGAATAAGAATGCGACGGCGCGGCGCCAACTTTGTGCTTGCCGGACAGTTACTGTTCGTGTTCAGTTTTTGACATTTTTTTTCAAAGTTTAAGCCTCATGCGTGAACAGAATATGTCATCTAAAAGTTATAAAAAAATTTTTAGGTTGAAACTACGCTATATACTGACAATTTATGGCTGTTGCATTATAAAAAATTACAAAAAACTAAATTTTATTATTTTTTGAAAATTTCAAATTTTAACACATTTTTTCAAACTTTCAGCCTCATGCGCGAACTGAAGATGTCAACTTAGAATTTTTTTGTTATTTTTCCCCAAGTGAGGATACCAAACTACAACTTTTGAGAGGTAACGCGATTCCGAAGTAAAAAAATCGATTTTTTCGAACCACCCTATTCCACAACCAGACCTTCTCTCCTTCCTGGAACTCATGTTGTGTAGCCTTTAGATCGTACCTTGTCTTCATTTTCTCCGTTGCCATGTTAATCCGCTTCCGAGCAAAGTTGTGTACGTCCTCAAATCGTGCCTGGAGATCTTGGATGTACTCCTCGGGCGATGAAGGCGCATCGGGTGGACAACCAAACAGGAGATCACAAGGGAGACGAACTTCACGTCCAAAGAGCATCTGGGCTGGAGTATAGCCGGTGGTTTCATGGACAGCACTTCGATAAGCCAGCAGGAACAATGGCAACTTCAAGTCCCAATCTTGCTGGTTCCTTGATACTAGAAGAGAGAGGTTATTCAGGATGGTACGAATGAACCTCTCGACCATGCCGTCCGACTGGGGATGTAAGGGTGTTGTCCGGGTTTTGTCTATGCCGAGTAGTTGACACAGTCCTTTGAAAACATCAGAGGTAAAGTTCCTACCTTGTTCGGTATGAAGTTGTAGGGGCGTGCCGTACCTTGACACCCATTGCTGCACTAGGACCTCTGCGACTGTGCATGCCTCTTGATTGGGAATGGGATATGCCTCCGGCCACTTGGTGAAATAGTCCATCACGACGAGGATGTATTTATTTCCACTGGAGGTCCGTGGCAAAGGACCCAAGATGTCGATTGCAATCCGTTCAAATGGTGCTCCCACGTTATACCGTTGCAGTCTTCCTCGACTTCGTTTCTGCGGGCCTTTACGTGCCGCACAAGCATCACAGGATTTACACCATTTCTCCACATCCTCCTTTGCCTTGCACCAGTAGAAGCGTTCCCGAACTTTCTGCAGAGTCTTCATTACCCAAAATGGCCTCCGGTGGAACTACTATACAGTTGTTCTAAAACATCTGGAATTCTTGATCTTGGTAAAACAATTTGCAATATGAAGCTTTTCCCATCATCAGATTCCCACTTTCAGTATAATACGCCGTTTCTGATATGAAGAGAGTCCCAAAGTGCCCAATAACTTTTCGTAATGGGACTGAATCTGGAAATGTCCTGCCAGGTAGGTCTGTTGCTGATCGTCTCCTTCAGCTGAAATATTGGCTTTATGTCAGGATCTTCCAGCTGGGATTTTCTAAGTTCTTCGTCACTCCATGGATCGGGATCTTGATCTGATGGTGTTGAGACAGTAACTTGGCAGGCAACCGGATTTATCGACAGGTATTTCTGTTCAGCTCTAGAGCAATACTTGCAGCTTTCCGAGCAGGGCTTCCGGGACAAGGCATCTGCATTACCATGTAGAGTCCCTTTACGATGACGCATCTCGAAGTCATATTCCTGCAGGCGTTGTATCCACCTGGCAATCTGTCCTTCCGGGTTCTTGAACTGGAGCAACCACGTTAAAGATGCATGGTCAGTCCGGAGCAGGAATCTTCTGCCATAGAGGTAATGATGGAAATGTTCTATGGCTTTTACGATGGCGAGTAGCTCTTTCCTGGTGGTACAATAATTTCTCTCCGGTTTAGACAGGCATTTACTCCAATAGGCAATGACATGTTCTTGACCATCAATTTCCTGCGACAGAACAGCACCGACACTCTCATGGCTGGCATCTGTATCAAGTATGAACTGTCTGTCGGGCTGTGGATACGTCAAGATAGGCGATGATGTTAAGGCCTCTTTAAGTCGCTTGAACGCATTTTCACATTCCTCTGTCCACAGGAACTTCTGTTTGGCTTCCGTCAGCTTGTGGAGTGGTCTGGCAATATTTGAGAAACCCTTGACAAACTTCCTGTAGTAAGTGCATAACCCCAGGAAACTTCGTAGTCGGTGTACATTTTCAAGGCGACTCCAGTTCTCGACTGCAGAGATCTTCTCAGGATCAGTTCTCACACCTTCGGCAGAGATGATATGGCCGAGGTAGCTCACTTCACGACGGAACAAGTTACACTTGCCTGGATTCAATTTGAGGTTAGCCATTCTGAGTTTCTCCAGCACCTTTCGGATGTTTCGTAGATGGTCTTCAAAGGTGCGCCCCACAATGATAATATCATCCAAATACACCAGACAGGCTTCATAGGAAAGTCCTTTTAGCACGGTCTCCATCAGGCGTTCAAAGGTGGCAGGAGCATTACATAATCCGAACGGCATAACTTTAAATTGCCACAGTCCTTGTCCCGTGGTGAATGCAGTCTTTTCACGATCATCAGGATGTAATTCTACTTGCCAGTAACCGCTCTTCAGATCCAACGTGGAGAACCATTTATTGCCAGCAAGTGTGTCTAATGTGTCGTCAATTCTGGGAAGAGGGTAACTGTCTTTCTTCGTGATGTCATTCAAACGACGATAATCCACACAAAATCTTGTTGAACCATCCTTTTTCTGCACCAGTACGATGGGAGAGGCCCAAGGACTTGTTGATGGCTCGATGACATCATTGTGCTGCATTTCACTTAGAAGTTCAGTGACCTCTTCCTGTTTAGCAAAAGGAAGTCTTCTTGGATGTTGTTTGATTGGAGGATGATTTCCTGTATCAATTCTGTGCTGGGTGATGTTCGTTCGCCCGACGTCTTCAGGTGTTCGAGAAAAAAGGTCTTTAAATTCTTGGAGTAGCTTCTCCGCAGCACATCTCTGTTCCTTTCCTAACTCTGCATTCTTGAGTAGTTCCGTCATTAATTGTTCGGAAGACTTGGATTCGGTTGACTGCGTGGGGCGGTTGATGCATGTGACAGGAGTGCAGGTTGCTAACACCTCATCCTTCTTCACTGTCCGGACCTTATCGCTGATGTTTGCGACTCTCACAGGAATAGTACACTTTGAGAGATCAACTAGAGATGAAGCTACCAGAACTCCTCTTGGGCTATTGTCTGTATTCGGGTATTCAATCAGTCCATAGCGGAAATACTGCTTGGTAGGAGGTGTTCCTGAAACTATTGTCTCTGTATGTGGAGGGATGGAAATTTCCGACTTGGCTGTTATCTGGCATATTGGCTGAATGTCTTGATTTTCAGTGTTGAACACAGCTATGTCTTCCGAACTCGAATGCAGTTCATTATTCTTGAAGTCCAATTTAAAGTTAAATTTTCTCAGGAAATCAATTCCAATGATTACAGGATCTCTTATATCTGCCACATATGCCATATGATGGTAACTGGCATTCCCAAAAGTGATGGTCAAGTTCATTTTTCCATAAATTTTGATTTTGTCTCCGGTCACAGTTTGGAGTTTAACACAGGGCGGCGTCCAGATGATCTTCTCTTTTAGTTCTTGAGCCAAATCCGTTCTAATGATGGTCACGTTGGCTCCTGTGTCCAGAATCATCCGGCAGGTGGCGTTGTTGACTTGGCCATAGACGTGAAGTCCATTATCGCCGCCACTCATCGATGAAACATGAAATACTGTAAATTGGGGCTCTTTAATTTTAGGCAACCTCCGCCCCGCGAGATGGCCTCCTCTTAGTTTCCCTGCAGTGATGGTGAAGCCGGGTGATTTCCTACAGTTGGTCGTACAGGGCAGTTCCTCTTCACGTGACCATCCCCTCCACAGCCCCAGCACTTTATCTTCCGGTCCTTTATTTCGTTATTATTCTCCAGGCTGCGCAATCTCTTTAAGATCTCTTCGATACTTCTCTTCATTTCATTTTCACCAGCAGGCGTGTCGTTTAATGAGACTGCTCTTATGGTATGGCGGTCTTTACGAGAGGCTTGTTGGGCTGCCTCTATCCTAAGTGCATAGCCTAAAGCTGATTCTACGTCTCTGATGTTGGAAAGTCTCAGCGCTTTTTGAATTTCTGGATCCCGAACAGCATCGATAAAGTACTGAAGAGCTAAGTCGTTTCGAGTATCAGCTTGACAGTCTGAGAATGCTAGGTGTGACAATCTCTGAATGTCCGCTGCCAGCTCTTGCAAACTTTCGCCCGTTTTCTGGTAACGGGACTTTAGCTGGAGGCGACTATAGTCCTTAGAACACTTCTCTCCGAACCGTAGCTCCAGTGCTCTAGTCAGGGCCTCGAAGTCGTTCCTTTCTTCTTTAGAAACATTTCTCAGGATCTCGGCTGCATCTCCCCGTAATGCTGCTGCTAAGTGGACTGACTTGGCGGCAGAGTCCCAGCCGTTAGCTTCAGCAACGATGGAAAATTGCGTCTTATATACATGCCAGGAGGAACTGCCGTCGTAGGTGGATAGCTTAATAAATTCCTGATTCTGGATTCTTCTCTCTTTCTTTTCAGTTTCCTGGGGCAGGGATTCTAACTTTTCTTCGAGATTCCGAATCTTGCTCTGCAGTTCATTCCCTATTACCTCTCCGCTCCACTCTTCTCTCATTTTTCTCTCAAGATCTTCCTCCATTCTCTTAAACTTGCTTTCTATCTCTGAAACCTTTCCTTTCAGCTCTTGATCAAAGTTTTCTTTAAATTTCTCCTCAAAATTCTCTTCTATCTTCATAAATCTCTCTTCAAAATTCTTTTCCATTTTCAAAACTTTCTCTTCAAAATTTTCTTCTATCTTTATAACTTTCTCTTCTATTCCATCCATTCTGTTTTCCACAACCGTTAATTTACCCTCGATTGATTCTTTCACCGTTGAAAGCTCTCTCTTCATCTCATCTTGATTAGATTTTATTTCTTCCTGAACTTCACCCATAGTGTCTTTCAACTCTCTTTGCGATGTTTCCATTTTCTCTTGTGCTACCTTCATTTCTTCAGTCAAACCGTCTTTCAACTCTCTTTGCGATGTTTCCATTTTCTCTTGTGCTACCTTCATTTCTTGACTCAGGCTATCTTTCATCTCTCTCTGTCCCTCTTTCATTTCATTCATCTGGGTAGCTAAGCTTTCTAGAAGTTTCCTCATCTCCTCCATAGCTCTCGTTATCACCATTCACAGACAATCCCGCTTCTGACACCAGAAATGTTGCGTACTTGGGGGTTCGTGAGTTGTCTGAGAATGAAAGGCCAAACGTACAAAAATTCAGTAATTTATTCACAGAAAATTCCAGAAAAATGCAGGTCTATAAACCAAGTATCAGCTTCAATTCAAACAGTTAACACAGCTTAAACAACAGCTGTCAATAGCAAATCCACAGTACAAACTGTATACCAATAACACTTGAAGCAAGTCTCTCTCAAAGAGGCTCAAGAGCAATGCAAGCACTAGCGAAGCTGGCTGAGATCTGAACTGAACTGACTCGCCTTGGCGAAAAAGCGCTTCTTATATACTGTTCCATGGAACCCAGATTTTTCGAGAAAACTCGAGAAAGTGGTCAACCAATCAACTTACAGCTTCCATATTTGGTATATCCCTTATAAGGATTTTCTCGCCAAGGTCGCCAAAAAAATCGCCAAGGTGGGAAAAAGTCGCCAAATTTGGCGCCAAATCCATTACCTGCCTTATTGGGCTTTTTAATTCGTTTTTAAGGGGAAATAAGGCTATTTTAACGCTAAAATGACTAGAAATGGACAAAATTAGCACTTTAACAACTTACTAAGCCTCTTTGAAAGAATTTATACAAAAATAAACACAATTATTTACAATTTCGTAACACTTTCATAAGCTGCGGCTTACCTTCCGGTGCGGTTTATCTAAGAGCATTGTTTTTTCCACAACATTTTAATAAGCTGCGGCTTATATACACTAAATTACGGTACATAAAACGGTAATAAATTGGAAATTACATAAATATCTATTTTGAAATATATACTTTTATTATTTCAAATATATTTATTGATGCTTATTTAATTATATAATATATATATATATATATATTTATTTATTTATATATTTATATATATATATATATATATAACTGTGCAGAGAAATATTATATAAATTAGGAGAATTTTATTGGTGCAATCAATTTTTTGCTAGTTCCTATCATGAGAACTCAATGCAGTATACTATTTTTTCCTTTTTAATTCTGTGTTTAAGTCTTAAGAAACAGGTAGGTTATTTCTAATTTACAATATTTTACGAGAAAAATTTACTTACCTAATACATTGTTTTTTTATAAATAGATTATGTAAACGAAGTCCCGAATAATCGCTGGTAAAAAATAAATCTAGAAATAAAAATGCACGCACAAAAGCAGGAAATTTCCGATATCTATTATATATATATAAGGTAGAGATAAGAGAGTTAGCGCACAATTCAACAGAATGATATATAATATATATATATATATATATATATATATATATTAATTTTTTGCTAAACTATTGGCGCATAATTTTGAATTGGTTCCTGTTCTATGCATTTCCATTGCTATTTTATTGCTCAGTTATAATTTAAAGCAACAGTTGTAATAAAACCAAGAGAGTTATTAGGGTAGGAGTTATTGCACACATTGTTAGGAGAGATTGCGCTTAACTACAATTACATTAATAATAATATAATTGCACTTAAATGACATTGTTGTAAGGCATTTAAAAATACAAAAACTGGAGAATTTTGAAATTTGAAATAATGTTATTTAAAAAAAATAAAAATCGTGAAAAATTACGTCATGCTTAAGACAAAGTGTATGACAACGTGAATAAATAAAAAGATAATAAATTGTAAATTACACAAAAATTTATTTTGAAACATTAACTCTTATTATTTGAAAGATATTTAATGACATTTTTTTTAATAATATATGTATATATATAACTGCATTTAAATATTAGAAATTGGGAGAGTTTAATTGATGCAATCAATTTCATGCTCGTTTCTAACTAAGAATTCAATGCAGTAAACTATTATTTTTTCATTTAATTTTGTGTTTAAGTTTTAAGAAACAGGTTATTTCTAATTTTCAATACTATGCGAGAAAAATTTTCTTAACTAATAGATTGCTTATTTCTAAATATTTCATGTAAACAAAGTCACGAATATATATATATATATATATACATGATAACTAATAATAATAAGAACAAAAGAAACTATGCCATGCATGATTTAAAAAGAAAAAAAAAAAAAAGGTTGGTTGGTTGTGTTTAACGTCGCACTAACATTGCGCTTTGTATAATTGGCGATGGTCTAGGATACACTCGTAAGAATGGTTCGGAGACATGCCATTACGATTTTCATCCTTCACGGAGGGAAAGGCTCCCCTGCTTAACTATTTGGAGGAGTATAATTTGGAGATATAAATTGGAGGGTGACATTTAGGACATTACAGCCACGACGAATTTTACGTGCACCAGCTACCATAAGTGTACACGACGATCTTTGTCCAGCTCGAGTATCGAACCCGTAATCATCCAATTACGAGCTCGGCACTCGGCACTCTACCGTCTGGGCTAACCATTCCTCCCACCCTCCTCCAAAAAATAAAAATAAAAATGAAATAAATAAATAAATAAAATGAAATAAATAAAAAATAAAAAAATAAAAGGAAATGAAATAAAAGAAAGAAAAAAAGAAAAAAAGAAGAAAAAAGAAAATTTTATGACGATTTCAAGATGCATATACTTAAAATGCATATATGTATATATATATATATATATGTGTGTGTATACAGTCGGCAACAAAAGTGTCCGAACACTAGCAAAAACACTTCATACAGTTTTGTTAAATAAATCCTTATCGAATCATGTTCTTACACTAAGGCAGGATTCGACAAGGATTTATTTAACAAAACCGTAAGAAGTGTATTTTTTTTTTTTACATAGGACTTTTTGCTAGTGTTCGGACACTTTTGTTACCGACTGTATATATATATACGTACATATAAATAGTAAAATTTTTATATATCATTATAATTATATACTGGCTACTAAAACAACCCAACCTTACCAACATCCAAAGAAATTTTCTTATTTATAATTTTCTTATCCAATTATTATTTTTCATTTTAATCAATATTTTTTATTGTTACACTTAATTTATTATGGCGTCGTGAACAAAGAAAAAAAAAAAAAAAAAGAATGGAAACTGACATATTTTAAGCAAAAAAGTAAAAAAAATTAAAGCAAAAGATACGAGAGTTTACTTGTAGTTTTCATTATTTATTTCAATTATGTTGTCGCTTTTAGAGATTCAGGACATAAGTCAAAACTAATTTTTTATATCTTGCTCAGGGGAAAGAATAATTTGTTTCATTTTAAGGACTACAACCGAAGATAATGATGAGTATTTTATTTTGTTTTGTTTTATTTTTATTTTTTGTATTAGCTGCTTTTCTGTCAAGAAATTAATTTATCGTTTTTGTGTGGTATGACGCAAATTAAAGAAGTTTTTGACCCTGATCATTTTTTGTTTAATTCTTTTTAATTCTTTTTGTATCTCTTATTGATATATGTTTTGCCAGTTAAGAATTTTAGTAAAAAAGATTTTATTGATGATCAACTTAATGTTTAAGAAATGTCAAGAAATAGTTAAAGTAAAAAAAAAAAAAAAAAAAAAAAAAAAAAAAAGTAATAATTTTATCATTTAGATTTTTTTTAAATTTAATTTTAATTTTTAATTACTTATTTTTACAAAAAAATACATGTGTATTTTACAATTGTTTATAGATTTGCTTAGAACTGAAATAAAATTGTTTATTTAATGTATTCTAAGATTCTAAGATGGAAAGAAGCCGCTCACCACTATGCAGTGGTTTTGAGCGTTTTTAACCTTTAGAGAGGGGCTCCAAAGCCACTGTGGAGATTCAGAAGAGCCCGTCTCCAAAGGTTAAGCCTCCCCCGTTGTTTATTGCATAGCAAATAACAAAAAAAAAAAAAAAAAAAAGAAAAAAAAAAAAAGAAAGAAAAAAAAAAAAATTACAAAGGTCGCCAGAGCAGAGCTCTCCCGCGACAAAAGGCGACAAAGTTGCATGAAAGTGAAGAGGACCGGTGCCAAGTGGAAGTCTAATTACAAAGTTCATTCAGGTAATGTACAAATTTCGCAGTCTTTATACAATGTTCTCGCAGTCTTTATATCAAGCCCAAACACCCTAAGAACAATGTTGGTTAGCAACATCATGCGCAGGATGATTGCTTTCCGAGAGCACTTCAGTGGAATTCTGTAGCATCAGACATGACCAGTATTCGCCATGTAGGAGAGGAGGAAAAATTAAGGAAAGATAGAGAAGGAATTTAGTTTGTTGAATTTGATAAATCTTGAAGGAAGGCATAGATGCGCTTTAATTTGAGCCGTAGGGGCTTTCTAGTTATTATATTGTTCAGCCAGGTTGCTGGTCTAGGATAAGGGTTCCTTAAATGGTAAGGTATTGTAAGTTGACAGTGAAAGTAGTAATGTTGTGCAGTCCCCTCCTCACCGCATGAACATAAGGGTGATCGTCGGCAATGAAATCTGTGGATGTATGTATGTATGTATGCTTGTGAACGCGATAGTATGTAAACATTTTATTCTGTTGCGTTAAAATTTTGTAGATATGTTATAGATCCTCGCCGAAGGAATTGTATATATTTATTATACATCTATAGATATATATATATGTGTGTGTGTGTATTTATATGTTTTTGCAGAAAATTTCCTGCATGTTTGTTTTTTTCCTTGGGAATAGATGCTATGTATGAATATATTGCAATCATAAAATAAATTGACTACGAGATTTTTGGTGTCTATACGTTTCGATGTCTCATAAAAGTATTTTTTGTTATTTTTACAATAATGTATGTTGTATATGTTTTTAAATGTGCATGAGTGCGTATGTATATATGTGTATGTATGCCTGTGAACACGATAGATTCCAAAAGTCTTTTTCGATTAAGTTAAAACTTTGCAGGTATATATCTTAACTTCATAGGTATGTATCCTACGAATATATAAATTTTCAGTGGTATAGATTTTTATAACATTCTTACAGGGGCACAACGAAAAATTTGTATTAATTATATTCAATTGGACTAAAATTATTGTAAATACTATATAGCATTGGGATCAGCATGTAAACCTATATTCATTTACTGCTGCAAGAAGTACATAGATTTTCATATATACTGGACAGACTTGTTTTCTTCTTTCTTTTTCATTTCTTTCTTTTTCATTTCTTTCTTTTTTTTTTTTTTTTTTCACATAAATACAAAGTAAAATTTATATACATAACTATGTATAATAAGAAATAATTTCAAGTTTCTTTTAAAAATGTAAATTATTTTAAACAGAAAAAAAAAAAAAAAACTAAAATATGCTACATTGGTTTGCTAAAGTACGATCCTTATGAAAAATGATGTACAGGATGATTATAATTAAAATTACGATTGCCAAACGCTATAATTTTAAAACTAACTGTCAAAATGACTTGATATTTTACCAGAACAATCGTGAGGCAATGGAATTTTGTTTGGCGAAGGAAAAAAAAATATTTATAAAATGTGCGTATAGATGGCGCTGTTAAGGTAATGTCAAAAGAAATGCCTAAATAGATTCATTATACACAGGAATGTTGTTAGCAATAGAAAAGAATAGCATAAAACAATAGGCTTTAAGGGTTTACTACAACTTTTTTAGCAAAAAGACAAGAATATTTTACCAGAACAATCGTGAGGCAATGGAATTTTGTTTGGCGAAGGAAAAAAATATTTATAAAATGTGCGTATAGATGGCGCTGTTAAGGTAATGTCAAAAGAAATGCCTAAATAGATTCATTATACACAGGAATGTTGTTAGCAATAGAAAAGAATAGCATAAAACAATAGACTTTAAGGGTTTACTACAACTTTTTTAGCAAAAAGACAAGAATATTTTACCAGAACAATCGTGAGGCAATGGAATTTTGTTTGGCGAAGGAAAAAAATATTTATAAAATGTGCGTATAGATGGCGCTGTTAAGGTAATGTCAAAAGAAATGCCTAAATAGATTCATTATACACAGGAATGTTGTTAGCAATAGAAAAGAATAGCATAAAACAATAGGCTTTAAGGGTTTACTACAACTTTTTTAGCAAAAAGACAAGAATATTTTACCAGAACAATCGTGAGGCAATGGAATTTTGTTTGGCGAAGGAAAAAAATATTTATAAAATGTGCGTATAGATGGCGCTGTTAAGGTAATGTCAAAAGAAATGACTAAATAGATTCATTATACACAGGAATGTTGTTAGCAATAGAAAAGAATAGCATAAAACAATAGGCTTTAAGGGTTTACTACAACTTTTTTAGCAAAAAGACAAGAATATTTTACCAGAACAATCGTGAGGCAATGGAATTTTGTTTGGCGAAGGAAAAAAAAAAATTATAAAATGTGCGTATAGATGGCGCTGTTAAGGTAATGTCAAAAGAAATGCCTAAATAGATTCATTATACACAGGAATGTTGTTAGCAATAGAAAAGAATAGCAGAAAAAAATAGACTTTAAGGGTTTACTACAACTTTTTTAGCAAAAAGACAAGAATATTTTACCAGAACAATCGTGAGGCAATGGAATTTTGTTTGGCGAAGGAAAAAAATATTTATAAAATGTGCGTATAGATGGCGCTGTTAAGGTAATGTCAAAAGAAATGCCTAAATAGATTCATTATACACAGGAATGTTGTTAGCAATAGAAAAGAATAGGAGAAAAAAATAGACTTTAAGGGTTTACTACAACTTTTTTTGCAAAAAGACAAGGATACGTGTTTACAGTAGTAACAGTGATAGTGACAAGAGAAAAAAAGGAGCTTCATAAAACAAATGTATTCCGAATGATTAACGGTATATTTTGGAACTTCTTTTTTTTTTCCTTTGCACCCCCCCCCCCCCCCTTTCAAAAAAAAAAAAAAAAAAAAAAAAAAATCCATTGCCTAAAAATTGTTCTGGTAAAATATCAAATCATTCTCAACAGTAATTAAAAAATTATAACGTTTTGAATTCCTAACTTTAACTATAATTACCCTGTATACTAATGCTTATTAGTTTCTTTATAAAGTCTTATTACATTATTTAAATAGAATTAGGCATAGGTATAATGGAAATTACTTATAGATATTAAAATTAAAATTCTAGTATTTTCATTACTGGAAATTGTGGGATTACCGTTACACGGGCACATAAACGAATTCAGATACATTGTAATAACATACAAACTTGAAAGAAATGTCGAATCTCATATAGTAAATTTCACAGCTGTTTATTGAATAACATATTAAATTATATTCAAATTTACTTAAACGTCTAGCAATTATTAACCGTTTAATTGGAGTACTTATTTCAGATAATCTTTTTTTTTTTTTTTTTTTTTTTCTTTTTTTTTATATAACTGTAGTGCTAGTTAAAAAAATATTTCATAACGTAAATACATTTTATATATTTTCTTATTCCTTTTGTTTTATTTTATTTATGATAAAGACAGAGAATTTGTGTCCATAATGCAATGCACAGACGTTTGTAGATATTTGTGTATAAAGTAATTTTTGAAAACTCTGATTCATATTGAATAATATGACACACTGAAAACGACACTCTCTGATTAATATCATAGGAGCTAAATTATGGCTGTAGTAAAAATAGTTGCATGTCATCCTTATAAATTCTAGTTCCTTTCTCCAGCGAGCTCTAAAAATAATTATTTGAATTCTAGAACGTTTTCCTTTATAATTGTGATCAAACTAATTAAAAAAAAATCTCCGTAAATAAATGTGAACAAAATAAACGTGTTTTATTAATAATAACTTGGTTTATGATCCAATTCTAGAAAATTTGATGAAAACTTCTCGCAATACAAAGTATTCAAAATATTTATAATATTGTTTATCAGTCAATGAACAGTATAGATTAGAAATTCTGTATCATATTGTCTTTCCAGGTTATTTGTTTATCAAATACCCATTATTTTAAATTCGATATTTCTAGTTGGGAGATTCAGAAAATGACTACATATTAATTTCAGATGAAGGCGGTGTATTATTTTTTCCTCTGTGCAATTTCGGCAGAGCATTTAGTAATTTTACAACAGTACTTTTGTTGTAAAAACTATTTAAATATAATAATAATTATGTCATGACAATATATTTCATTAAAAAGCTAGAACAAATATATGTGTTTAGTACTATCACTTCAAATTTCTAGATTTGTTATAATAACTAACAAAAGCTGAATAAGCTTTACGGATACACTATCTACCAATAAGTATTTACGCAGTTTGCAATTTAGATGTTTTGTCAAAAATCTAGAAATTTTTCAAGAATTACCTTAAAATTTTGAGAAATTAAAGAACACGTTTTACTTCACATATTTCAAAAATGGTTTTGCCCCAAAGAGGAAATAAGGACCAGTAAAAAATCAAACAAAAATCATAATCTTTTGTCGTCTAATTATCGTCGACGGAACATTTAACTATATTTTTTTCTATAAAAAAAAAAAAAAAAAAAAATCCCCCAGAATGATTTTTTTCGTTCTTATTCTTATTGTTTTCATAATATACACACACACATATATATATACCGTATAAAATTGTAAATAAATAAATATATATATATATAAATGTATATATATATATATATATATATATATAGGAATATATATAAATGTATAAACAAATAAATGAAATTAAACCCCAAAAAACACTGAGATCTTCATCAGGGAGGCCCCTCAGTGTATGGGTGAACGAGAGGTTTCTGAAAGGATAGTAGCTATAAGCTAATAACTATCCTTAGCCCCCAACTTCTCACCACACAGAAAACCACCAATAACTGAAGAGAAATCAAACATACATATAATGTATAAAACTACTAAAAATTTTTATAAAATTATCAAATTGTAAAAGTTACAAAATTACATCAATTCATTTAAAAAATATACAATACAGTAAAGAATTACTGAATGTAAACAAGAAAATATAAAATGAAATAAGAATACAACCCTTCATCTGGAAAACAAACTAACTTCGGCCGACGGGGCTACTCGTCGGTACTTAAATATTGCCCTTGAATGAGAAAGTAGAACCAAACGAGATAGGAAAACTCTGGAAACTCACCTTTAAAAATTGGGACGGGTAACAGTTAACTTGCAAGAGCATATTTTAAATCTTCTTCATTATTGCAAATAATACGAATTCTTTTAAGCTGTGCGAACATAATATTTTTTAAAACTTTTCTACTGATATTTGAAAACCAATTAGTAAGACTATTAACTTTAAAATTAAAATCCTTTCTTTTATCATATATATATATATATTCCTAGATCTAAGTTTTGCATTTCCTTTCGCTGCAATTTTGCGCATTGGTTTGTAATTCTCCTTTTAGTTTTTCTAATCTGTAAAACTTATATATTTATAAATTCATGTCAATAGTTTTCTATATATATATATATATATATATAAGTGGGTACTATTTTTCTTTTTCCACATATAAATTAAAAAAAAAATACTGATCAAATTATTAAAATTATTTAATTAAGTTACCTAATTACCAAATTAGCGTTTGTGGGTTGGTGTGACAAGTTGTACACCTGTTTATATTTCGTTCTTATTCTTATTGTTATCATAATATATATATATATATATATATATATATATATATATATATATATGTACTGTATAAAATTGCATATGTACATATGTATTTATAATACTCTACGTAAAAAATATTTAACTGTAAATAAAAGACTTAATTTTAAACCTAGTAAAATCTCACATCATCCATTCGAATAAACCAGGGATCTAATTAAACATTTCTGTAGCTTTGCGTTTATGTTCTTCGCATTCGAAGAAACCTCAACGCTGATTTATACTTTATGCGCCTGAGACTGCTCATTAAGTTTTAACGAGCTTCTGGAAATCGCCATAATATATCATCCCATTCATCCAATCTTCTTTTTTCCCTAAGGCGCTCCATCAATAAAAGAGCATCAGATTAAACGATGTAATAGCTTTTGAATAAATCAGGCGTTTTTTGCGTAATGAATGTAAGTATAAAATACTAAAAATTAGTAATTCGAAAACCTGAAGTAACATAACCAAATTACTGCTTTTATCTGCATTCGTAGAAGAATGTACTGAATACGTAACAGTTTTTGGCTTTAGTTTGTTTGTGGGTTAGCACTTTTTAAGATTTCCTGAAAGAAAGTTGTCCTGCTTTAGGAAATGTCCGCATTTTTGTCTGTATGTGTGATAAATATTTTGTGATAGATCAAGAACAAAAGCAGATAATTTCTTTTAAAAGTCTACATTTAGTTGCATTTTGAAATAAATATTTCTTATCATATTTTAGGGCATATTGCTTAAAAGGTGGCGCTGCTACACGGTAATTGATACCAAGTACGTAAAAGCCATATCTCATTTTCTGTAGTGTACAGTCGGTAACAAATGTCTCCGAACACTAGCGAAAGTTCCTATATTAAAAAATTTCACTTAATACTGTTTTGTTAAATAAATCCTTGTCGAATCCTGTTCTTAGTCAGTCTAAAAACAGGATTCGACAAGGATTTATTTAACAAAACTGTATTAAGTGTACTTTTTTTATATAAGAATTTTTACTAGTGTTCGGAGACTTTTGTTATCGACTGTATAATTACATGAAACTTAATATAATGGTGAGCCAACCTGAATAACTACAGTGATTTGATTTAAGAGTAAACCAGCCGACTGGTGTAGCTGCTCTTCTGTATATTTTTAATTTTACAGAAAATCTCTATCTCAGCTTTTATGGCGTATAAATTCCCGTGGGAAAATGTAATAAATTTATTAACTTTTGACTTTGAAGGGTAGGTCTACATTATAAACTATTTTATAAATTAGCGTTATAAAAAAAAAAGATATATTGTATAGTAGAGCTTCGTTGATCCGAGGTAATGTGGACCGTAAGTACCTCGGATAATCGAAAACTTCGATAACACGAACTCTGTCGTAAGTGAGAGGGGAATCATACCGCAAAGTTTAAAATAAATGTAAACGTAGTCAATGAAGTTAAATAATACATGTATTACAAGTTTAAATGTAATCAGTTAAAAATGCAATACAGCACGTATATATATATAGTAAAATTTGTCAAATGTATCTACGTCATTTGCCAAAAGCCACGCCTCCTCCTTTTCAAGACTACATCGGTTAACCCGGAACTCGGTTAATCGGGGCTCGGATAACCGCGGCTTTACTGCATGTGCATTTAAATTCAACAATATTAACTATGTTAAATGTTTTGAAACTATTAAATAAATTAAATTAAAAGTTTGATTTGGTTTGAAAAGCTTTTAAATGATCCAGCCTTGCAATTTTTCCAATTCAGTATTATATTATTAATGTTTAAATATATATTCTCATTTCTATGTGTGTTGATTGACAAGTTATTTTGTAAGAAATATTTTTATGTTTGATGGTGAAATGTTTTTGGGAATTTCAGGTTTTTCCTTAAAATTGAGTTCGATGAAAGTCGAAATTATAGCGGACACTAAGATGAATACAGGGATATATTAGAATGTTTTTAAGGTATGTTCAGTATATACGATTTAATCCACAATTGGCTAGGCTATTACTTATTAAAAAAAACAAAAAAAAAAAAACAAGAAATTAAATTTTTTACATATTGCTTATTCAAGAAATTTTAATATACTAAAAATTACTGTATTTGAATGCACTTGTTTGCACATTTGCTTAATTGTAATTCGGTAATTTACAAAAGAGATTTATCATATCCATTTTCCCCTTAAGCAGCCACGGTAACACGGTCGGTAGAACTCCGAGCTCGTAATTGGAAAATTGCGGGTTCGATACTCGAACCGACCAAAGACCGCCGCATGCATTAATGGGAGCTGGTGCACGTAAAGTCTGCTGTGACCGCAATGTTCCCCATGTTTCCATCCAAATTATAACTCTGGGGGTCACCGAAGCGAGAGAGCCATCCCCTCCGTGGAGGATCAAAATTGTGACAGCATGTCTCCGGACCCTATTTTTAACGGCGTGCCCAAGACCGTCGCCAATTGCCCATAGAGCAGTTCTAGTGCGATGTTAAACTCAACTATATTAACCCCTTAAGCAGATTGGTTAATTGAACAAATTTTTGAAAGCGTTCAAACTTAACTTTTACACTGGCTAATATTATTATTAAAATTCAGCTTTTTTATTAAAATTTTTATGTATAATGTAATTGTAGTACTATTAATTTATAAAAGTAATATAATAAAATTGAGAAATTTTCGAAAATCTGTGTTTTAAGGGAAATGAAAAGCGATATTTATCTGAAAATGGGGACAGAAATAGATTGTGTTGAAAAGAATATTTTACTAAATGAAGCTTACAGATTGGAGCTTACCAATTATGGTTTGTAATTTAACCTTAAAAAAAAAAAAAAAAAAAAAAACTTTTCTTGGGTTTGGAATATGTAATTGTTTTTATTCAGAAGCAGTTATTATTTATTTTTACGATTTTATTTATTATTCCTAGACTTTTATGTAATTTTATTTATATTTATAAAAAAAAAAAAAAAAAAAAAACTGTAACTGTAACTGTAAAGAATGTTTTTTCCTAGGACAGCTCATAGTTAGAAAATGTCAATACTCATACAGACATATAAACACACACATGCACGCAAAAAAAAAAAAAAAAAAAAAAAAAAAAAACTTTAAAACAAGAGGAGAAAAAATTTAGAAAAATATTTTAACATCAACTGATGTTATTTAATGTTCCTTTAGTGATTTCAGTTTTAATATTCCGCGCATCATTAAATTTTGGTCATTTCTATTTGTTGCATAATCACAATCATTGTATCTCTGGATAGACAAGAAAATATATTTCAAAAGCAATTTCAATTTTAATTATATAACATTATTTATAAATTTTTTGAAAATACTTGACTTTACAAATTTTTAATGAGAATCAGTAATTTAGAATCATTTCTTTGTTCTCTATTCTACAATTTTTGTGATTTACAATAAGATTTAAAAAAATAAGATTTTGCTAGTACTGTGCATTCATCCATTTGAGTCCAAAACGAACGAAGTCGAGTTTACTCCAAAAAAAAAAAAAATGTAATCGTTATTTTAAAATGAACATTCTCCAAAAATGTATCCCTAGTGCGATTACTTTGTTATTACATTTTTATTTTCGGTTTTAATCTTTAAATTTAACCTTGAATTTGAATGAAAATATCTTATAAAATTTGACTCAAAATATCAATACTTACTTACCATATGGATTGTTTAACACTGAGAAAAAATTCTGTAACTGACATGTAGAATCTAAATTGTGGCTCTAGAAACAATAGTTCCATGTCATCCTTATAAATTCTAGTCCCTTTTGAAAGCGAGTTCTAGAAACCCCTATTAGAATTGTCTATATTATCGAGGACAAAGTTATTTAAAAATCACTGCAAATAAATGCGAATACAAGAGGCGGGTTTCAGCAACTATAATCTTGGTTTATTACCCAATTCAAGAAAATCAAGCGAGAATTTATCGCTATACAAAATATTCAGAATATTGTTTCACCATCTAAAAATGTGTAGACTAGAAATTCTCGATCATTTCGTCTATTCAGTTTATTGGCGTGCTTTATGCGCATAGCTCGGAAATCTATATTTCTAATTAAGGGATTTAGAATATGACCGCTTATTTATTCTAGAGGAAGGCGGTATATTTTTTTTCTCGGTGAAGTTTAAGGATATTGTACCGTAAGATGATTTTACATAATATGTTTTTAAAATATACGAGAAAGTAGCAGAAAAGGGCGGGATAACTGTTCATATTACGCATCTTAAAAATCAGGATATTGAACATGGAATAATATTTAGAAGTTCTATAGTTGATGATTAGGAAATTAATTAATTGCAAGAACATTATAGCTAATGAACGTTTAGGAATAGATGAAATTAATTTTAAATATTACATAAAATGCATATTTGCGCAGAACTTAAAGAAAACATAGTCAACCAATTCTAAAGAAATATAAAAAATTGTTGCAATTTTAATTCAGTCTATAGATGCAGTACTTGCTACACTGTACTTATCAGAAATTTCCCCATACATATAATGTATTTGAATTCTATTGGATGTCCCTGTACATGAACCATTTCTTTTATCTCAACAAAAAGTTTAGTCTAGCACATTTATGTTACAGGCTTCGGATTCAGAGTTCAGATGGAAAATGTAAACAGAAGGAAGGAAGTAAACTTCCATCTGTTTACACTTTTACTGTAATACCGCATAGAAAGTAACATATAAAGATATAGGCAAGTTCTAGTTTAAAATCTATAATATTAAAACACAAAGCATATTCTGTAAGACCAAAATCATACGATGTGGGCATGCGCGAGGAAATTTTGAACCAATTGGGAGCGGGAATATTCCTTTTCTTATGCAGAATACCGATGATAGATGAAGCAGACAATATTAATATTGATATATCTATGGCAAACGCCTAATTAAAGCTCATTAACGCCTAAGTAAAGTTAATATTACTCCGTGGCTCAATCATAAAAATAATTCACACGATTAATTCATATTTTCCAAGGAAGTATACCTATTAAAAACAAAGCAATTCGCGAATACGTATCGGCATCGGTTATCTTCGTACTCATTTTCGCTCGCCGAAAATTTCTGTACACTGAATGTGGCGCCATCTGTTGCCATGTCAATATATTATAACATATTCTTAATTTTTTCCCCCCATTTCTTACAAAAAAAAAAAAAAAAAAAAAAAAAAAAAATCTTTTAAAATTAACAAATTATCAATGTTTATTGTTCTTTAAAAGTTAACTTTCATCAGTTGAAAACTTTGTTTAGAAAAGATGGAGATAAATATTTAAAATCAAAGGGCGTTTTATTTTATTTTATTTATTTATTTAATTATTTACCTAATTTATAATTTCTGATATTTTATTTCGATACTGTATTTGAGTAAAAATAATTTGAAAAGAATAACATTAAAATACAGTTCCCGCCGCTTATTAAAATCACATTCGTTCTGAGCCAAAGTGATTTTATTAAGCGGCTGATTTTTATATCCGGCGAACGTTCCTGCCATTAAGGAAAATGTATTACTTCCCTGAATTTCGAAAGAAACTTCAAATGGTAACGAATAATATAATTAGTAAGCAATATTAATTAATTTTTGGTAGATAATTAATTAATTGTTTCTTCGATATAAGTAAATTAAACGCATTATAAGTTCCCGTGCACTTTCGTTAGAGGAAAATCATTATTACTTTACCCAAAGTTCACGCTGTTCTTATGAATTTAAAATCTTTCCGTTTAAACATCATGAATTAAAGTAATTTCAAAATAAGAACTAGAAATTGCCTGCTAATAATTAGGGAAAAAAAATTATTTCAAATCAAATTTGTATTTTATTACTGCGCTTTGAAAAATACGTTCCTTGAAATTGTTACGAAGATAAGTTGCGGGGCGTGTTTAATTTGTAACTGTGCTGCAAGTATAAAATCTTGAGCAATGAGCGATAACGGAGGGTTTGCTGTGCTTTAATTTACTTTTCTATTAAAAAAAAAATCACAATGTAAATAAAAAAATTTTTAGTGTGAATAAATGATATTTTTGGCTGCTGAGAAGATATTTTTGAGTTTATTAACCGGCGGTGCTGATTTTATTAAGCGGCGGTTTTAAAAGTAGTTTATATTGATTTGATTCCGGTCCTGGCGATTTGATCAGATTAAGCGGCTGATTTTATTAACCGGTGATTTTATTAAGCGGCGGTTATTGTATTGATATTTTATACGAGTAAAAATTTATTTATTTATTTTTAACAGTATACTTTTGTTGAAATATACTATTTTGATAGAATAAAGTGTTATAATACTATTCCAGTAAAAACAAATTTTAACTTTATTCCGATTTGCAGTTTATTTTTAGAATAAAATAAGTTAATATTTTGGATTATATAAAAGTGGTTTTACAAATACGGGAAATTGGGAAGGGGTTTTTAAACCGGTTAAAAGCAATGTGAAATATTAAAGCAAGGGTGTTTTAAACTTTATGGCGTGAAGAGATTTTAGTCGCACATCATCCGTCAAATTTTGACGGGTATTAACTAGTCATCAATAATTACAATCTTTTTTGCTACTGTTAATATTTTTAAAGTTTTAGCATTATCTAGTCAGTGAAATGCATAATTTACTTTTTACTTTTACTTTTTTTTTTCTTGATCTCTTCAGATTTCTATTAAGATAAATATGTTTATTAATGTATTTCAGACATTTGAAACCATTAATCTTTAGTGAACACTAAAAAATTGCCTTCAAACACTGTTTGACTTAATCATGTTTTCTTTTTTAAGGCGAAATTAATTATTAATGTCTCTCAAACATGTACTAAAAAAGTAAAAGTTTTTACATATTAATGAGATAGTTTTTTCTTCTAACCCAATTATGGTTAAAGAGAAATATCAATAAGTAACGTAAATCTGAGAGGATACTGACTAGTTTTATTTTTGTAATTTAGTTGATTAATTGAATATGCATATTTTATAGTTAAGGATAAAATGTTTGTTTCTGAATATACATATTTACTTGTCGGCCCGCCTAGCGGCCGATATTTCGAAATTAGATGCTTTTGTATTATCCTCTAACTTTTACTAATTTTGCTTTCGATTTAGCGTTACGTTAATACGGTCACGCAAAAAAAAAAAAAAAAATACCGTATTTTTTCGATTTGAATTTATTATTATTTGTGTTATTTTTAATATTATTAATATTGTTTATATATATATATATATATATATATATATATATATATATATAATAATTTTAATTATTTTTTGAGAGTATAATTGGGCGGCTTTTTGCAGCAGCCGAAAAATAAAACTGTGAAATCGTCAAGCCATGGTTATATCTACTTTTTAAAGTTCTTGCAAATGTATATATATATATATATATATATATATATATATATATTAGGAGGCTGCGCCCGGTTCACTGGTCACTATTTTTAAATGAATCACTATAATAACTCTCAAAATTGTATTAATTTTTACCATGTGAAAAAAAAAAAAAAAAAAAAAAAAAAAAAACAGAGAGAGAGGAAAAGAAAAAAATTCTGTTCTGGAAAAATGTCGGGCCGAGTCCCCGCTGCCTTCGGCTGCGCAAACCATTGTGCTCTGCGCGCGCGTATTTATATTCGACACTCTTAATGAATCACTAGATTATTGTAAAGTGAAACCATAAATATAAAATAACAAACAAAAAAATCTTCTCTCATCGGTGAAATAATCGGTCCGGGCTCCCACTGCCTGCGGCACCGTATACCTTCGCCCACCTTTCCCACACATCCTAAATATTTTACACTTTCAAAAATATCCGCAATCGTTTTCTCGGGGTTTAAACCTAATAACACTAATTTCAAACGTTCTACTTTATTTTTTTCCCTGCGTTCACCCCCCCCCCTTCTCGCCCCTCGTAATAAATTTACACTTTGGAAAATGTCCGCAATCGATTTATCGGGCCTTAAAACCTAATGATACTAATTTTCAACGCTCTAACTCGTATTTCTATATTTTTGCCCTTTCGCCTCCTGACTTTCCCCGTCTATCCAAAGGACTTTACAATTACGAAAATATCCACAATCGATTTATACGTATCAAAAACTCTATGTACCAATTTTAAAAGATCTAACTCTATTTTTATCTTTTAGTCCCTCCACACTTTTTTTTTTCTCTATCCTTCTATTAAATTTACTAATTCGAAAATATCCGCAATCGATTTATCGGGCCTTAAAACCTGATAATACTAATTTTCAACGCTCTAGCTTCTATTTCTATATTTTTGCCCCTTCGTCCCTCCACTTTCCGTCTATCCTAATAATTTTTCTCTTCTGAAATATCTGCAATCGATTTGTAGGCCCCAAAAACCAATACATGCCAATTTTGAATGGTCTAACTCTATTTGTTACTTACAAAATTTTGAATAAACACCATAAAATGCAATAAACTCGCAACAAGTTTTACGGGTCGAAAGAGCACACGGCCCTTCATCAGGCGAACAAAGTAGGCACGAGTGCTGCAATCAAAGCGGCAGCACTCGGGTTTAAATTTTAATTAATTTTTTATTTTATTTATTTATCTGTTTGTTTGTTTTTTAAATCTTTTAAGAAATTATTTATGCAATTTTACAGAAAAATATTTACAAATTTTTTATGAGCTTAAAATTTCACTCCTTTTTTCATTCCTTTCTTCTGCTAAAGGCACTGAGAAACGTGATTATAAAAAAGAACTTGGTTACTATTGAATAAATTAGAATATCATTTTCTGTTAGCGAATTAAGACAAATTAAGCACTTAATCATCTAAAAACATGTAATAGTTAGAAACACGCGTGTTTATAATTTTCCTTGTCACGCGTCTTAAATATGATGATTAATGTTGACCAATTATCAGAATTTATTAAGCAAAGTATCTTCTTGTTTCAACATAGTATATGTGTGCCGTGCCGCACGAGAGGATAAAATGTAAATTAATGTGTCTGATAAAATCATTGAATCATTTTTTTTTTTCAAGTAAGTAAAATGATTATTTAAAGGGAAATGGCACAAATGTCTTTTAAAATTCAGTCGATATCGATTTACATACATTGCAAGTCATCGGTCAAAATTTGTGTATTTATTAGTATTTCGTATTAAGTGTAATTTAACATTATTGTAAGTATATCATAGTTGCCAACTTTAACGATTTTTGGCCATCGGAAATTTTTTTATAGAATTTATACATATATTTTTTTCCTTATTCTATATGTAATATAGAGAAAGTATTGGATTCGTGAAAATTTTCGACATCCGTTTTTTGATGGATTTACACGTTTTGGGATGTTTACAACACGAATTAATAGTTTTTAGAAAATGTCTGTCTGTCTGTATCATTTTTTTGTGGACGTTGCATCTCACGAACCAATGAATGAAATTTAACCAAACTTGGTATTTAGTTGCACCCTGACATAAACTGGTGCTGATGAGTTTTGGGGATCAATTGCTCAACAGGTGGCGCTGTGATCGCATTTTATGCAAACTTTTAACATGACAGTATAAGACAAAATTTCGTATAAATGTGCATATCGAGAGTTATTTCAAACTTGTGATTGTAAAATTAATATGAATTATTGATAATAGTAGTAGTTAACTAGGAAAAAAATTTTGTGCATGGGGGAGGGGCATCGGTTCCCCCCGGGGAAGTAAATTTTCAAGATGGGTATCGTTCGAAAGGTCTCGTTGATAATAGTAATAGTTAACTAGGAAAAAAAATTGTGCATGTGGGGGCATCGGTCCCCCCCCCCCGGGGTGCAAAATTTCAAGATGGGTAACTTTCGAAAGGTCTCGTCAATACCTTTAAAACGAATGGTTGAACAATAAATCTGTGATAATTTAAAACAAAGTTATCGATTTTTTTTTTTACTTTTAACGAAAAAAAACTTAGAAAAAGCTTTAAATCAATCGCTTAACAGGTGGCACTGTGATCTCATTTTTTCTAAATTTTTAACGTGGCAGTATAGGACAAAATTTCGTATAAATGTACATAATGAGAGTTATTTTAAACTTGTGATTGTAAAATTAATATGAGTTATTGATAATAGTAATAGTTAACTAGGAAAAAAATTCTGTGCATGTGGGGGCATCGCTTTCCCCCTGTGGGGAAGTACCCCTCGGGGGGGAGGGGTAAATTTTCAAGATGGGTATCTTTCGAAAGGTCTCGTCAATACCTTTAAAATGAATGGTTGAACTATAAATCTGTGATAATTTGAAACAAAGTTATCGATTTTTTTTACTTTTAACAAAAAAAAATTTTGGAAATAAAAATCGTATTTTTTTTTTTTTTTCTTTTTTCAATATCGTTACTGATTGAATATGTATAGGAAAATATAGAAGAAAGTCTTGTGGTGTCCACATCATACTAGTTTACAACTGTCTTCAGTGATTGAATAAAAGAAAAATCCATATATATATATATATATATATATTTTTTTTTTTTTTCCCGGTAGCATAAAAGCGTAAAAGACAAATAAAGTATAAGGTGGCAAAAGATTCTGAGAATAACACTCTCTCTTTAAAATACATTTGTATTTTATTTAGCGAAAATATATTTCAAATGCATTAATTACGTAAAATTCGACAACATGTGTTACAGTTATTAACAACAAAAATGTACTGATATTTTACTCAATGATATGATACTCAAAATAGCACAACTTTTAAATACTAGAATACTTAGGACAAAATAAAATTTTAATTTAATTTAATCCATTTAGTAGCTATAGAAATTTATTAATATGACCATGTAATACTAAATTATTCTTTCAGTAAGTTATTTATTATAAACCATAGTTTTAAAACAATAAATTTTACATACAGCTGTTGAACAAAATTTAACTGATTAATAATTTATGAATAAATCCTTAATTAATTCAGAAATAAAATTAAAATTTTCAATTTATTTTTTAAGCAAAATATATTACTTATTATTTATTCATTTTTACAGCACAATCTTCTTCAAAAACAATATTAACAAGCTATCTAAATTAAGAAATATTAAAATCTTTATTGAATATTTCACTGATTAAAGAATGCTTCTGTTTTTAGGTCAATCTATCTTGAGATGTATATAAACGATATATTTTTCTTTTATTCAAATATGCTTTTAAAAAGTCAAGAGAGAAATAAATTTAAGTATACATAAAAAAAAATTATGCCTTTTTTTTTTTTTTTTTTCTTTTTCCATTTTGAAACATATACACCGAAGTTCAAAATTAAAGTAAGAACTACTTTTTTCGATTTCTTCTTTTGCGTATAACTTTTAAACAAACAAACATGTAAGCGTAAATTTTGGATGGCATGTTGGTTATCACATCATTAATCGAAATTTATATAACTGTAGCATAAAAAGTAATAAGTAATAATTTTTAAACTAGTAATTATTCAATTTTTCTCAAAAGTAAGCTTTGGAAAAATGAAAATTTCAGCAATTTTGAAAAAGAATGAAAACTATTATTATGCATCATTAATAGATACATGAAGACTACATCAGAAGACTACATACATGAAGACTACATGAAAACATCACAAATACATGAAGACTCATCTGTCTTCAAATGTTAAACTAAATCCCTATTTTTCTTTCTGCATGAACATTTCTTTTACTTTTTAAATCCACTTAAAAAAAAAAAAAAAAAAAAAAAAAAAATATGATTACTAATTTGTAAACTATAATCATCACCAGAATAATAATAATGTTGATAGTTAATTTTATAACAAACGTTTTATACCATTTTCACGGATGTATGTATAATTTAAAAAAAAAGTTATTCACATGCGACAAAAGGAAGAAAATAGAAGAAACAAAAAGTAAATACTATAAGAAAAATACGGTTTCAATCAAACTCATGGATACATGTGCATGTTCATGTAATGATAATGCATATTTATCACCATTACTCATTAAGTTTTACATTCTTTAAAATTGTTGAAAATTTTCGTTTCTTCCAAAGTTTACTTTTGAGAAAAATTAAATAATATATATATATATTTTTTTAAAGTATTACTTATGCTAAAGTTATATGAAATTTGATTAAAGATATAATAACAAACACGCCATCTAAATTTTATATTCGTACGTTTGTTTCCTTAAAAGTTATGCTCAAAAAACAGGAAACGAGAAAACAGGTTGTTGATTTAATTTCGAACACCTGTGTAACATACTATAAAAAAAAAGGTTTAATTAGTAAAAATTTTTTAGACATTTTGTGTACTATCTGTCACCATTTAAATTAGTCCTTCCCCACAACCAATTTGTGAGAGTTCCAGCGTTTATGGTGGACAGTAGCGATTTTGTCCAAACCCAAAGCACTTTTCATTTATTTATTTATTTATTTATTTATTTATTTATTTATTTTTATTTATTTTTTGACATTTTAAAAACATTGAAATGGAAAAATGTGCTTTGATTTGCTATAACTCTATTTAATAGATTTTTTAAGGTAAAGCAACTTTTTGTAAAATCATCACCATTTTTTGCAAAACTGGTGGGCTGTTGGAAAATATCATTATTAACTGATATACAAAAGTAGACGGTACACTGTAAAAAAAATGTAATTTTTCCTGCACTTTCTGTTGTATATTTTCAAGTATTGACGCTTTTTAATAAATTCAAGTACTAAATGCTGTTAAAATCGACTTCCTGTGGACTTTAGATGCGAACATCTGCGCTGAAATATAAAATCTGTGTCTCTGAACTTAGATGCAGATGAACGATGAATGAACGAAGAGAAGATCATGGAATGCGCAATGTCCGTTCGTCAAAAAGGTTAGCTATTAATTTTTTTATTAATATTTTGTATTGATCAATGGTACTTTTACGTTTGCGGGGCGCAAATGAAAAATTGTCAATTCAATATTATCGCACCAATTCAATATTATCGCCAATTTACATTATTGCTATTTATATTATTATTGCTATTTATATTCAAATCGCATATTGCATTCTTTGCAAATAAACCTTTTTCTTGAAAAAAAATAGACTGCATTTTCTTCAGTTGTGGGCAAATCCCAAATTTTTATCATTTTTGTAAAACAAAAATTCAGGTAGAAGAAATAATGTTAATATATTTTACTTAGAAAACGAAAATGTTCTAATATGTTCTTATGTTCTAAAATGTTCTAATGTTAATAATTGGTGATGTTTGCGCCCCGCAAACGGAAAAGTACCTGATTAATTAATATTTCGTTAAAACGCATTTGTTGTAAACATATTGCAGCATGCTATCTAAATCACCTAAGCTAAATCGTGTGCCAATATCCTAGCACTATATTTCAGTGCTGTAAGTTATGCTCGAATCTGTTGATGACACCTATCACCTTTGTCTTAACGATTTACAATTAATTTTTGGAAAACCAAATTTCTTCTTAATCATTCAGTATAGTCCTTTTAAAGGTTTTTCTTAAAATTACATTTCTCGAGCCAAGCATTTTTTATATCAAAAGATTTATATTAACGTGTATAATTTTGCATTCATGTCATTCAGCAAAAAATATTCAGTATTTATCATAATATATTCAATATGTTTATGATTACACATTAATTTTTTAAGAAGAAGATTTTCTTAACTTCAAATTGAAATGTATTCACTTTGACATCAAGTCTTGATAAATTATATAAGTATAAAAACATATTCCTTGAGATATTAGTTAACTCTCTCTCTCTCTCTCTCTCTTTTTTATTACTAACAGCAAAAAATGTTTGCATGACAGTATGATACACATACTTTATTTTAAAAATTAAAATAGGTATACTTCCGGGACAGAATAAGGACAAAAATTGGGACCGCTTTAAGGTCCCTTGTCATATTCAATTTCACATTACACTTAATTTGTGCAGAGATTCTTAGAGCTTATTTTGAAGGTTTTATTAGAGCTTGTTTTGAAGTTTTTTTTTTTTTTCCCAAAACATCTTAAACATATATTTTGACAAAAAAAAAAAAAAAAAAAAAAAAAAAAAAAAAACAGTCAGATTATTTAATTTTTCTTTGTGCAAATTATGAAATTTAATTTCCATATTCCTTTTTTATGTAAATAATTTATACAAGTGATACACATAAATGTTTATTTACAAAATCAACTTTTAATCTCTTTATAGTTAAAATGCAATGCTTATTAAATGTGCTCGAATATTTCTAGCAGATTATAAGCGTTATGGTTACATTAAATTGCACATAAAAAAATTATAATCAAACAAAACTTTAATTATATCTTATTTGCTTAATTACACTAAAATTGAAAGAAATATTTACATATCAAAATTTCAGGCCTCAACAAGTTCATAAAAATCCGAATAGTTTAGGTCTGAAACAGAAATTTAATTACGTTTATACATAATGAATGTCGTTAATAAAATTATGTTTACTCATAATGAAGTGATAAAGATGTACGCAAAATATTTATTTAGGATAATTTTGAAAATTGTGCTCTAATGTAAAAATATTATCACCGAAAAATTTTATTATTATTTTAAAATTGAAAAAAAAAAAAAAATGGCTTTATCCATTCTTAGCTTTAGTTATTTGTTAATTTAGTTTATTATTTATAACTTTTTTTTAATAATGATAATTTCTTTAAAATAAAGGAAATGTTTATTGCACATGCATTAGAGTTATTAAACACTTTTGAACAATTAAGCAAGTATCATTAAAATTTACTTTATTATTTTTTTTTTAAATCCTTATTTAACGTTTTCGGTCGACACCGTAACCTGCCTTGTAGCACATTGAGTGAACTCTGATTTGTTCACGTAATAAAAAAGTCTTTTGAGTCTGGTTTATGACTAAAAACATTTTAAAAACTATTTCCAAGTATGATGTTCACGACTAAAAACAATTTCAATACTATTTACAAGTATGATGTTCATGACTAAAAACAATTTAAAAACTATTTACAATGATGTTAATGACTGAAAACAATTTAAAAACTATTTACAAGTATGATGTTCATGACTAAAAACTATTTGCAATTATGATGCCTATGACTAAAAATAATTTAAAAACTATTTACAAGTATAATGTTCACGATTAAAAATAATTTAAATACTATTTACAAGTATGATGTTCATGACTAAAAGCAATTTAAAAACTATTTACAAGTATTATGTTCATGACTAAAATCTGTTTACAATTAGGATGTCTATGACTGAAAACAATTAAAAAAATTTACAAGTACATTGTTCATGGCTAAAAGTACTTTTAAAGCCATTTATAATTATGATGTTCATGATTATAAACAATTTAAAAAATTTATAAACATAAAGCCAGAGTTCACTCAACGTGTGTGAGGACGTCTGCAGCCGAATACGTTAACTAGCAATGATTTTAATCCTTAAATGCTTGATTAATTTTAAATAAATTAAAAAATGTTTTACTTCTTTCCTATCTTAAATAAATCACTGGAAAAATATTTTAACCCTTTAACTGTGGAGATAAAGGGGATTAACCCTTTAACTGTGTACATTTCAAAGACATGCCCATAGGACACACATTTTTGTTTAATTAAAAAATGAATAATATGTATGAATGCATATTTCCAACAAAGTTATATATAGTTTAATGTTGGCTGGTGGGAGCTTTCTTATACCATAAAATATTAAGAGAAAATTACGCAAGGGGCGTGGTCACTGCCAGAACTGGACTCGGGCGACACATGTAAGAGTTTCAAAAAACATGCTTTATTTTGACAATGGTTTATAGCTGAAAAGCAATTTGTTGTCAATCGGAAAAGTTGAGGCATTAGAGCTTCAATCAGAATTCCCAACTGTTATAGTTTATTCAAGAGCATTTTTAGCCCCGCCTCATTTTCATGCAGGAAATTTTGAAAAATGATTTTCTTCTTATTTAATCGTTGTCACATATTAAAGAGAAATAATCTACAACATTTCTGGTGCGAAAAGAAGGCGGGGCTAAAAATGTTCGTGAATAAATTATAAAAATTGGGAAATCTGGCTTCAATGTTATTCTAATAATACTTTAGAAGACAAAATTTGGTATGTTTCCGTAAAAGAGTTAAAAGTTTTTTTTTTTTTTTTTTTTTTTTTTTTTTTTTGTATATGTAAGATTTTGTAAATATTGTTTTAAGTAAGAATTGATTACTGAAAATTGTTTTTATAATCAACAATAAAATATTAGATTTCATAGTTTTACGCAAAATTGAACTAAAAAATTTGAGTTTCTCGCATATAGATTTTACGTGATGGCAATTTTTTTACTGTTATCTTCGATGGTAGTAAATAAAAATTTAAGAAACATAAAAAAATAACTATGCAGATTTTTCGATTGCAAACTTGTGTTATTTTTTAAATAAATGGATAGTAAAATTGTATCTTGGGTAAACACAAAATGAATAACTAAGCATGCTTGTTAATTGGTGCTCTAATATCATAACTAGTTAAGCAGCCATGTTTCTAGTTAATTGGTTTCTAATTTTAAACCTGTTATCCTACCCCCCTTTTCTTTTTCGTAAAATGAGTCATTTATAATATCCCTTGTAAATCATGTAACTCTGTTTATATTGGTTAAAACGGTTGTACCCTTCATACTCGTATTCTTGAACATGAAAGACGTGTCAAAAACTATGATGTTTGTTTTAAAATTGTCCAACATGCCTAGAAATCGATCATTTACCTAATTTTCATAATGTTAAAATAATTGTATCAAATTGTTCGAATTATCATGCTAGAAATTTTCTAGAAGGCTTTTTTCCAGGCTTTAATATTCTCTTCTTAATGAGGTACGCGCAGTTCCAGCTGAATACACCACACTGTTCCTTTGTTTCAACATTTGTTTTGTGATGATATTATTGATGAGCGACTAGCTCTAAAAGGGCTAGAAATGTGTATGTTTTTATTGTAAGTAGTAATTGTCTCAATTTTATTGCAATTGAAAAGTTATTTTAAAGAATTTTACGAAACGTAATGGTTTTAAATTCTTTAAATACTTCAGAAAATTAATTTAACAGTTATTTAATATGTATGTAATTATAATTACATGATAATTTGAATCTTATTGAACGCCGATAATGAATATATCCGATCACTGACCTGTTTTTGTTCTTCCTTTCTTTTTTTCATCTTAATAGACATAATTTAAATTTACATATGCATGGCTTTTTTAGTTATTTTTAAGTGTTGAGGGGGAGGGGCGGTCATGTATAAGAATCACAAGGTTCATTTTTAAATCGATAACCATATTTTTTTTTTTTATCTCGAGGTGAATTAATTAACATTTTTAAACACTGTAAATGCTGAACAGTGAAATCAGCATTAGAATTTTATCCATTGTTAAGACAGGCAGGCGGTTAATCCCGAACACTAAAATTAAAACTTTCAAACGTAAAAAAAAAAAAAAAAAAGAAAAAAAAAAAAAAATGCAATTTTAAGTTGCGTAGTAAAGATTCCTAAAATTCGCAATATTCCTAAAATTTTACTCGCATTTTGTTTGTCACCACCCTCATCAATAAAAAGTTTTTCTTAACCGTTTTATTGATAAAACGTGTGCAAACATTATGTAAAAAAAATATTGATTTAATGGAGTGGTGGCATTATAATAAAATGAGCGTAAAATTCCAGGAACGCTGCGATGCCTGGTAATAATTACATAATTTGAATGATAATTCGTAACAATTCTAGTAAAACAAATTAAGACGTTCAAAAGGGGCGGGGGGGAAAAGAAAGAATTTATTTTTTAAGAGAACATTTAAATGGTAAAAAAGAGGCATTTTTAACGATTAAAAAATATTGCCATCAGTTATCATAAAATAATGATTATTGTTAATCTTTTTTATGAATCTCTAATGAGAATATAATAATTTAAGGGAATAAAAATAAGTAAAATTAACTCAGTGTTGCTTTGAATTAGGTAACTTCTCATATATTTAAAAATATAACATCTATAAGTTTGTTACAGTTGATTTAAAATTAAATTACACTTTGTATTCTTTTAGTAATTTGTTTAAATATTGATAATTTTCATCTTTTTTTTTTTAAATCTGTGGTATTCAGAAAAACTACAAGTTTTATATTTCCTACAGTATATCTAATGCAGCAAATTGTATCTCTTTTTACTTTATTTTCATTTTATTTTCTTTGAATAATTTGTTTTAGTATACATATATATATATATACACACTGCTCGACATTGAAAATGCAACACCAGGAAAGAATGATAGTAACGGAATGAAATTTGTTGGACACATACATTATAGTTGGAAGACCAATTGATTAAAATTTCAGGAAATTTGGAGTAATATGTACTGAGAAAACAGTACATAAAGCAGCGACCTCTGTGAGCAATAGCAGCACATATCTGCCTAGGCATTGAATCGAACAGCGATTGGTTGACATGTACGGGTAGAGCACTTCATGAAGTTTTAACACGATGCCACAATTCATCGATCGAAGTTACTGTGAGTGGTGGGGGCCAGTCGTCTTTCAATGATTAAACAGTCATTTTCATTGGTGCGAGATCAGGAGAACGTGCTGGCCAGAGCAACAGTCGAACACATTCTGTATCAAAGAAGGTCCGGACAATACAAACAACTTGCGGTCGTGCATTATCTTGCTTAAATTTTGCGCTACGGAGGCCTCGAATACAGGGCAGAGGGGCGAGCTTTAACTCATCAGAAATTTAATGGCTGCTGTTCAGAGTGCCAGGAATACGAACATGAAGTATTCGAGACGTGTATCCAATGGGAACCCATAACATCATTGCAAATGATGGACAGTATGATGATGTCGAATCCCAGCAGGCAATGTGCATTATTCATAATGCCGTTAAATACGGATAAGTCAATCTTGATGCTGTAATCAGGATTGTGATTTGTCTGAAAAGTGACTTCACGCCATTCCTGCGTCCAGGTTCATCGTTGATCACACATTAATGGCGCCCATATCAGTGATGCGGTTTTGAGGGTAATCAGAATTTTGGAAGCCGCATACTGAGTCACCACCTGGATTGATGGTATGTTGTACCATTGGATACACGTCCCGGTCACCTCTTGTTTTCATTCCCGCCACTCTGAATACCAGCCATTATATTTCTGACGAGTTAAGGCCCATAGCTCTGTCCTATGTTTAAAGCATCCGAAGCGCAACATTTAAGCAGGACAATGCACGACCGCAAGTTGTCCATATTGTCTGGACCTTCATTGATGCCGAATGTGTTCGACTGTTGCTCTGGCCAGCGCTTTCTCCTGATCTCGCACCAATGAAAATGACTGTTTAATCGTTGAAAAGCGACTGGCCCCCCACCACTCACAGTAACTTCGATCGATGAATTGTGGCATCGTGTTGAAGCTTCATGAAGTGCTCTACCCGTACATGTCATCCAATCGCTGTTCGATTCAATGCCTAGGCAGATATGTGCTGTTATTGCTCACAGAGGTCGCTGATTCATATACTGTTTTCTCAGTACATATTACTCCAAATTTCCTGAAATTTTAATCAATTGTTCTTCCTACAATTGTCCTTCCTTAATATTTTAATTTATTCCGGAGTAATTTTAGCCCCGCCTCTAATTCGTACCACTTATTTTTTAAAAGCAATTTTTTCTTATTTTATCGAAGTTATGTATTGAAGAAAATTTTTCTATAAATAAAGTGGTTCGAATTAAAGGCAGGGCTAAAAGTACTCCGGAATAAATTAAAATATTGGCAGCTATGCGTATGCGTCCAACAAATTTCATTCCGTTATTATCATTCCTTCTTGGTGTTGCATTTTCAATGTCGAGCAGTTTATATATATATATATATATATATATATATAAATGAATTGCTGTTCGTTAGTCTCACTAAAACTCGAGAACGGCTGAACGGATTTCGATCATTCTTTTTTGGTTTTTTCCTTATAGGTCAGGGATGGTTTAGGAAAAAAAAAAATTCGAAAAAATTCGAATAGTTTTCTTATTATTAATTAAAATATGAAAATAATAACCTCCTAATACCTTATAAATAGCCATTAAAATATTAGCTATAATTTAATTGTTGCCAAAAAAAATTTACGAGTTCATTTTCTTTCGACATAAAAATAAATAAACGTGATTAAATAAATAATTTAATTAAACGTGAGCTTTAAAAAATTGTAAAAAATTAAATTATGTATCTCACAAAAATTGACGTCACTATCGGTTTAAAGATTTCATACGCATTGATAAAGTGCTAATGTAGTTAGTTCTATGATTCAACAGAAAATTTAAAAACACAGTTTATAAAAAGTTTTTTTTCTTATAATCTATCTATCTATATATATATATAAATGAATGTTTGTCTGTATGTCCATTATAAAATTGTAAACGGCTTGACCGATTTCGATAATTCTTTTTTTGTTTTTTTCCTTATAGGTCAGGGATGGTTTAGGAAAGAAAAAAATTGAAAAAATTCGGCCCCCAAGGGGGGGGGGAGGGGGCAAAACGTGAATTCAAAATATCCTTCATAGCTCAAACAAAGAAACAGATATCCGTAAAATTTTTGCTTTAAAATATAGCTAATATAAATGTCTAAAAACCAATTCCTGGAATTTTCGAAATTTGATCCCCAAGGGGGGAGGGCAAAAACAATTAGAAATACAGTTAGGCCTTTCAAAATTGGTACAGATAGGTTTCAATAGCCTGCAAGTCGAATGGGGATATTTTCGAAAGTGTAAAGTTATTAGGAGGGGAGAGAAGGGGGGAGGGGAGAGGGGGGGGGGGCAAAAAAATAAAAATAGAGTTAGATCGTTCAAATTTGGTGTATAGAGGTTTTCGATACTTACAAATCGATTGCGGATATTTTCGAATTTGTAAAATTATTAGGAGGGGCGGGAAGGGGGGGCTATGGGCAAAAACAAATAGAAATACAGTTAGGGCATTCAAAATTGGTACAGATAGGTTTTAAAGGCCTGCAAGTCGAATGGGGATATTTTCGAAAGTGTAAAGTTATTAGGAGGGGTGAGAAGGGGGGGATGGGATGGGGGGAGCAAAAAAATAAAAATAGAGTTAGATCGTTCAAAATTGGTACAGAAATGGTTTTCGATACTTAAAATCGAATGCGGATATTTTTGAATTTGTAAAATTATTAGGAGGGGCGGTAAGGGGGGGGCTATGGGCAAAAACAAATAGAAATGCAGTTAGGCCGTTCAAAATTGGTACAGATTGGTTTTAGATGCCTGCAAGTCGAATGGGGATATTTTCGAAAGTGTAACGTTATTAGGACGGACGGAAGGGGGGCGGAGGGGCAAACAAAATAAAATAGAGTTAGATCATTCAAAATTGGTACATAGAGGTTTTCGATACTTACAAATCGATTGCGGATATTTTCGAATTTTTAAAATTATTGGGAAGGGGGAGAGTGGTGGGGCAAAAAAATAAAAATAGAGATAGATCGTTCAAAACTGGTGCATAGAGGTTTTTGATATTTACAAATCGATTGCGGATATTTTTGAATTTGTAAAATTATTAGGATAGACGGGAGGGGGGGTCGAAGGGGGAAATAAGAGTTAGAGCATTTTGGGAATTTTTTCGGAAGGCAGTGAGAACCCGGTGCGACATTTTTCCTAATCAGATTTTGTTTCGCTTTTTTTTTTTTTTTTTTTTTTTTTTCACGTGATAAAAATTAATGCAATTTTGAGAATTCAGTAATTATAGTGATTCATTTAAAAATAGTGACCAGCGAAGCGGGCAAAGCCTGCTAGTATATATATATATATATATATATATATATATATATATATATATATATATATATGTATATATATATATATATCGATAGTTAGTGAAACATGCTTACTTACAAACTACATATCTAACAAAGAAACAGATAAATTACAATTAACCTGTATATATCATGTATTTCTAGCTGCAAGCATTTATCATACATTTTTATTTGCATCTGAAGAAAGCAAAATAATTTCAATTACTATACGAGGACATGTAATTTGTTAGTAAACTAATATTACGTCTTCAATTGCTTCCGTTACATAGATTTCTGCTATGACGTTAGTATTATAGCAACATTTCGAGGAAAAAACGATTCCGGAAGCGATTAAGAAAAATATTTTTTATCTGCAAAACAGAAATTTTATAAACAATTTCATCTATAATAACATCATATTTTCTATAGAAATTCAAGTATTTCTCTAATTGCTTCTAATAACTGAATCTTTACTGCGCTTTTTTGTCTAACAAGAACATTACTGCGAAACAGTTTTTCCAGAAAAGAGCTAGTAAGTTATTTTTTAATATACAGAGAGAGCAATTTTATAAAAAAGTTTCATTTTTAATACGACGAAACATATTTTGCTATTAAAGTTGAAATATTTCTTTAGTTGCTTTTAATAAAATAAATCTTTATTACTATTATTATTCAAAAAAAAAAAAAAAAAAAGTTTTTTATGAGTGCATTATATTTTATGCAAAAGTATATTTAAATAAAATTAATTAGTTTCTTTTATTTAGTCATGAGATAATTTAATAAAAATTTTCATTTTTGAAACGTCTTTTATGTAATATATGGTGCTGTTTATATTCGCATTGGGAATAGCCTGAACTAAATATTTAAATGTAGCTATTCATATTCAAATAACTGTGCTTCAAATTACATATATATACATATATATATATATATATATTTATTTATTTAATTCAATTTCCATATTCATTCAAAGTGACATTTAAAAACTTTCCAAAAGATTTTAATTACCTTATTTTAAAATGTTAATTTTATTCAACTTGTAGATTGTAATTTGTTATTATTACCTTTTTTTTTTTTCAATGTATCACTACATACATTATTTCTACATTTTTTTTAGAAATTTTTAATGAGTTTTGAATACAAGCGAATGCAGTGATAAAATTCAGAGGCAAATTACATGGCGCTTATTTGATTCTACAGAGCAATATGAGGTTGTAAATTTGCGGGATGGCTATGATTAAACATCGCTGAAAGTAGCATCTAAACGATAAAAATGTCGAGCGGATATCCACCAAATTGCTATTTTCACAATCCAGATGAGTTCATAGAATTTTAAGTTTTAAAAAATCGTCTACCAGATAGAGCTTTTTGTGGGAAAATGATAAGCTTAACAAACGAAGTGAATCAAAATTTAATATTTAAGTATTCAAATTGTATTTTATTTTTCTGTGTTTCAACTTTTGTTTTTCTATACAAAGAGCCACGCAGCGGATATTTTTTAAGTTCTTTTTAAATTCCTTGGGTGCATTTCTTGAATCAACCACAAACTAAATTTAGTGGCAATCTATTCTTCCATTTCATCTGCAGTATTCTGTTTAAAAAACTGTTATTTCTATTTTCCTCTTTTAAACAAGCAGTGTTTCAAAAATGAATATGCTTTTTTTTTTTTTTTTTTTTTCAATTAATGAAAAACATTGTAAAAAGCTATGTTATTTTAATATCAAAAAGTAAGGTAAAACATACTAACAATATATATATATTGTTGTTGTTGTTTCTTTTAGCACTTTACAATATTCTTTTTTGTATATTATTAAGTGATTTTATTAAGTGATTTCATTAAGCAAAAGGATTTTGCCAAGAATAAAGATACTTCTAAAAATTTCAAAATTTTATTTAAAAAATAAAAATAGTTCTTAAAACCTTTCATTTATTACAATTTCTCACTTTTTGTATTTTTACTTTTATAATATTCTTTGAAGTATATTTCGTAACTTTAAAAAATCGAGTTTCTAAAATTTTAATCAGTTTGAGAGAAAAAAAATTAAATTTTGATACAAATGTAGAAATGCAATGAAAGTTGGGATTTTAGATTTTAGATTTTTTTTTTTTTTTTTTTTTTTTTTTGTACATATCTATTTAAAAAAAAAAAAAAAAAAAAGGGTTTGGTTTTGCTCTAAATCTGATCCTTAGTCTTATGAAATACACTGTAATGAACAGCCAGAAAAAAGAAGAAAGCAAGTCAATTGAGGAAATTGAGGAATACATTTTTAAGTTTCAGCATTTTAAACGTAAAAAGCATGGAGTGTGAAAAAAAAATTTTAAAATATTCAACCTTTTTAGGATATAAAGAAAAAGTTACATAGAAAGTTATATTTGAAGTGGATCAAAAAGAAACCGAACACCCTAGTGGCATATCATTTTTTTTTTTTTTTTTTTTTTTTTTTTTTTAAGTTCTCCTTGGTTTACAGTTATTTTATGTTTATTATATAGATTTATGTTAATATTATATTATGTTCGTTCCAACTGGAACCGAAGGTGTGGCGGTGTCTGGTTCTCATTAATTTGTGCTGCACATGATGCGGTCGTTAACAGTTCGTCGGGCTACCAACGCGGGGCACTATTACTCCCCCCCCCCCACACGTGGCGGATCAAAATTCAAATGGTCTTTCTTTTCTTCTCATTTCAGTAACTGTACATAAAACGGTATTTGTTTCAGTCTAATCACCTGTCACGCCTACCTCAGCACATAAATTAAGTTAAGCACATCACTAAGTTTTTTTTTTCTTTCTTCCCCAGTGTCAATTACTGAATTCTCCTTTCAAGTTTTTAATTTCCGCAGGCCATTAGTTTTCATCTTCTTTTGTCATTTAGCAGTCTTCAAGCAGGAGTATCATCACAATTCCTTTTCCCCAGTTTTTTTTTTTTTTTTTCCTGTTGTTGTTGTTTTGTTCTGCACCTCCTTCTTTTCGGTTAGTAATTTCCTGTACACACCTACATTTCGTGATTCCCCTGCCCAGTTCCCTCTTCTCAAACTTTTTTTTTTCCCATTTCTTAGTTAGCACTGCACCTAATTCAAAATTCCAACACATTGGTGTTGGAATTCAAACACATTGGTGCTCTGTGTGGTTCTCTTAACGCATTCTTGGAAATACGGTTGTGCTGGTCGAGCAATGTGTCGAAGAAAAACTCTGAACACTGAAATAGCATGGACGAAGTCTTATCTATAAGATAGAAGTCGACTGAAATTTTAAACTTGTTCCTCCGGACGATTTCTATAGGATGCTTAAAAAGCTCGTAGACTAGAAGCTTGTGGTCGCCTTTCGGTAATCTGATGTTATTCATTCATTTAGACAGAATCAAACCCGTTAAACTTGGCTTAGTCCCGGTAGGTAGAGGCGGTCCAGAGCAGTGTTGCAAGACTGGGGACTTTTTTTATTCAATAGTCACCAATAAATTTGAGCAGTGTTATGTGATATACATAATAGATTATCCATCTTCAAAGCGATTACACTGTCAAAAAAAAGAAAAAAAAAAAAAAAGTCCTGTTTGCTGCAGTTTGCTGCCAGAATTTTTCTGTAACTCAGAAAAATACGTTCTATCAACGGAAAAATTACGTTGATAGAGAGTACTTTTCTGAATTTAAGAAAAATTCTGGCAACAAACTGCAGCAAACAATACTTATATATATATTTTTTTTTTTTTGACAGTGTAGGCAACTATCAAAATTAATATTTAGTAGTGGATATTGAATTAAAAAAAAAAAAAAAAAGTTCCCAATCTGACAACACTAGTCTAGAGATTTCAAATTTTCCAAGGAGTATGATTTCAGTCAAAAGCGTTTTCAAATATATTTCTATTTCTCGGATCTATTAGAGTACATTGAATTGTATCGGGACAAAGATAAAGCTTTTCCAGTTGTCGTTTGGATGGGGCTAATTATAGATTTTATTATTATTAAGAAGGACGAGAGAGAATTGCCGTAGCTGAATACCGCATTGATTATCGCCGATTATCACGAACCATTTCCCACAGCTTAAGTTTAAACTTTTATGTAATGTTATGCTTATATGTTCAAAAAAGTTTTTCATATGTATTAAAAAAAAAAAAAAAAAAAAAAAAAAAAATCTGCGGTTTTAATTACGAAATTAAATGTAGGTAAGCGGGAAAGGGTAATCAATGGGCGGGACATTTTAATAACTTTTGAGTTTATTAATCTTCTACCTTGAATTCAGATGTTTCGGAGAGATTGCGGAAATAGGCGTGTTAAAAAGAATTAGAGTTTTTTTTTTTTTTTTTTTTTTTTTTTTTGTATATGTATAAATGTCATTTTTTTTTCCTTATCATATGTTTTACTATTACGCAAACTATGTTTTAGGAAAGTTATTGTATTGCTGTAAAATTTTGAAAATTGTCTATTCTCTCTAAAATTTCTGGAGTGAGAATCTCTCTCCTTAAAAAAGTGACCCCTATTTTGACACCAATGAAGGTGAGAAAACATTATTATCGCTCTTGAAAATGTGACACTTCTCAGTTTTTGTGAAAGAGTGACGTATAGTCACTCTGTCAGAAAGAGTGAGGTCTGCATCTTTTGCAAGATCAAACTTTAGTAGAGTGAGAAATTGCTGACGCCATCTGTTAATCATATTTCGAAAAAAATATGAAGGACCATTTCTGTACAATCTCATGCATGTATTTGTTTAACAGAATTTACTGAAGATTTTTGATGAATAAGAAAAGAAAATAATTATGTTAAAAAGTAATTTGGTTTTTTTCTATGCGATTGACAAATGGAAGTAATATTATTAATGAAGAATCAAAAATTGAAAGAAACATATCGAAATTCGTCTTAGAAAGTGAATAGTTTTATTTAGAAATATATAAGATATAAGAGAAAATATCAGTGCAAATATTTAATGCACAACGCCTTAAAATCTGTAACAGTTCATATTTTTATTATATTTAATGACAGCTAACATATGTTAAATTTTCAAAAATTTGGCTATAATATTTTACTAATATTTAAAATCATCAGCAAGTTTTGTATTCTTGAACAGGCAAGTTTTTCAGGAAACTCTGTAGATTTGTATGCGAATAGTTATTTTCTTTTATTTATTATTATTTTTTTTCTTTAGACATGTGCATTTGAGTAAGTTCTTTTCCGCATAAGCTACTTTAAACAACTGCTTGTCTTAAAAATTTTTATCAAGTATACATTTTACTTTTAAAATAATTCTAATTTTAGAAATTCGAAATAATTTAAATTTTTAAATATTATTTAGAATTATGTAATTTTATATTGTTGATAAATGAAGTAAAAATTTAAAAATATAAATGATCACGTATGAGAATGACTTAATAATGTAAATTAAAAAGCTAGTATATGTGCTCAGTGGTTCAGTGGTTAAGATACACGCTTGCTACGGGGATGGCCTGGGTTCGATTCCCAACAGATCCAAACTGCATTCTTTGCACCATTGAATTGGTGTCGATTCGCAAGAGGAGACGAAAGAATATCGACTAGTGACACAATTTTTTAAAGGAAAAATAAACTTTCATATTCTTTAAATTGTTCTGAATAATCTCACTCTTAATAAAGAGTGAGGAATCTCACTCTTTTGAAAAGAGACTTTTCACTCTTTAGAGGTTGGCTCCATTTTGGCATGTTTGAAGAGTGATATGCCACTCTTTGAGAGTGAGATCTCACTCTTCATATTTTAGAGAGTTAGAAACGGCCACATATTTCATTTAGATTTTTAAAGTATTGCACATTCTAAAAAAAGTTAAGTTGAAATTAATTATGTCAAACTTGCAGAATTCCTATTTTTTTTTTTTTTTTTTTTTTTTTAATACAACAACATTTTTTAAAATATTTTGTTTCCAGCCGAATATGCTTATAGTAAGATTTTTAGGATAACGTATATATATATATATATATACTAGCAGACCCGGCCACGCGTTGCTGTGACTAAGTTATACGTGGAATTATACGGCTGTAAACTATTTAGTACAGTCAAATTATTATTTACGAACAAAGACGAAAACGTTGTAGCCGATGTAAAAACCCACAGGGTTGAGATTTGAAACTTAGGTCAAAATTTGGAAGCGATTGATAAAAATTTTCGTAGTGTTGATATTAAGCACAAATTAATTTTATTGTAGGGTCCTATAAATTTTAATGGAGAAGTGATATATATTATTTCTAATGCTACTTTGGATAAAATTGCTAAAATGACTAATATATAAATTAAATTCTATTAAAATTCTATTAAAATAAAAGTATAAAAGAAACAGACGATTTTAAAATCAATTTTTATGGAGGAGTGAAATATAATATATGCTATAATGGATAATTTTACTATAAAATGACCTCATCATTTTAAATATTTTAAAGAGGGCAACAGCTGTAGTTATAAAAAGGAAAACAATAAGGCTAAACCAGAAAAATAAGTAAATTTGATAAATATTATAAAACTTTAAAATTGGAAATCTTATGAAATATTGGACATTTAAAGTAAATACATGTATCATTTTAAATAGAAAAAGATTTTGGAAAAGTTTAGTGTATTTTAACGAAGTGATGAGAAGTTTTTGAGTATGTTAAAATTTTAATAGTAAATTTAAGTTAATAAAGATGGGAAACATTGAGGATTAAGATAAGAATAATTATAAGATTAAAAAAAAAAAAAAAAAAAAAAAAAAAAAAAAACACTTTTTATATACCATGCTTTTAAATTTTAATATACTAATAATATACTAATTAAAAGGAAAATGATAAATATTCTATCATAGTTTGAAGTCAAATTTGTCTTCAAATGTCTAAATAAAATATATGATGTAAGATACTAATATTTTGCAGCGGAATAGATTTCATTTCTGTCATCCTTGGCGAAAAAAAAAAGAATATCGCCAAATTATCTGGCGAAAATATTTAATTCCTTTCAAAAATCATGGTTATTTTAACAACTTATATTAAAAGAGTAATGAATAATATGAAACAATATTTCGTACAATACATATTACATGTCATACATACGTACAATGAATAATACATATTACATTTCGTACAATGCATACATCTGGCATGTATATTTTCGTGTTACGCTTTTGATCGCCAATTAATAATAATAATAATAAAAAAAGCCAAGGGCGACAGAGTTTTGAAATTTAAAATTAAAATTTTGTCAATTTGACAGCAAAATAATTCAATCTAACACCCGCGATAACTAATACATATCTATACCCAAATATAAGGATTAAAATCGGGAAATAAATTTCCTCGATTTTTAATAATTTCTTACAAAAAATCCAGTGGGCAATTAACATAGGAAATCTTTTTCTTGGCTGCACAGACGGTCAGTGAGTCACACTTCGCTTGCGTATAGAACTCATAGATATAGTATAGCATGTATAGAATAGAGTGATCATTGGGGAGAAAAAAGTTATTCCTTTTCATTTGGGAAAAGACGACGTTTTTACCAAAATATGGCCGTCTTTCCCCGAGTGAATACATACTAATATTTTAGCAAATAAAATTTATGAATAATTTATTTGCTAAAGGGGAATGGAAGACTCCAGATACAGTTTCAAATTCATATTTCTTTCTTTCTTTTCTTTTTCTTTTTTTTTTTTTTTTTCAATACCACTTAATGGCTGTTTCCAAAGCTTTTATTTTTTATCTTTTTTCGGCATCAAAAATCTTTCTACGATAACATGGGGATGAGAGATCTATATATATTACTATATCTATGATAGAACTACATTAGCACTTTATCAATGTGTATAAAATCTTTAAATTGATTATGACGTCAATTTTCGTGAGATGCATAATTTAACTTTTTATAATTTTTTAACGTTCACGTTTGATTAAATGTATTTATTTTTATGTCGAAAGAAAATGAACTCGTATTTTTTTTTTTTTTTTTTTTTTTTTTTTTTTGCAACAATTAAATTAATGGAACTCACAGATATTTTGGAGCAACTTTAATAAAGGTCTATAATTAACAAATAATTTCAATAAAACAATATTGTGACAATAAATTGAGATAAAAACTATCCTATCTCTCAAGTTGGACCAAACTGCACACAGTGTGCAAAATTTCATTAAAATCGGTTCCTTAGTTTAGGAGTTTACCCCGGACAAACATCGTGACAGGTAATTTATATATATATACAGATATTTAATTATCATTTTAGTACAAATATTTAAAAATTAAAAAAAAAAAAAAAATCTCAGCAAAGTTTTCTACTACATCACTAAAGAAATTTAATTGTATTGAAAAGTTTAAAAACATCAAATGTATTGTAATTATATTCACAGTCTAAGAATTAAGATTTTTTAAAAATTCAACAATTTTTTTTTCTTTACTTTATTTGGATGAAAGAAGTTTTATCGAATATTTAACGACATCAAGTGGAATAAATTTATTTTCATTTTGAAATTTAAATATTTCTAAGTATATGAGCTAAAATTTATAAATTTCTCTGCATGACAATTATTTTTACTAACTTTTGATTGGTTTTGAGAATGTTACACATAATGAACTTAAAAATTTTAAAAATAATGATGAATTGCTTGAAATTCAAGCAAGATGTTCACTTTTTGTGTGGAACGAAAGGTCTGACTTGCATTAAAATAACTTGAACTTATTAATGAACGTTGAATTTGAAGGGTAACTTTCCTAATATAATTGTCCTATTTTGTTTTTTTTAAAGGTAAATCTACAATTCGGTAAATTATATATAGCTGGAAGTGAACCATTAAAGCGCCATGCATTTCTCTTTTCTTTTTAATTTCTTCCTTCCTTTCTTTCTTTTTTTTTTTTTTTTTTTTTTTTTTAGAAAAAATAATTAAACATCTCGCTGGATGATCCTCAAATTATTAATGCCTTCACTGCTTACAACTGAGCATTCGCTTTGCACAGACGTCACCAAAAGTATTTTCTTTTTCTTTTCTCTCTCTCTCTCTCTTTTTCTTCATACTGTAATATATCAATTAAAAACTTGTAACATATGCAAATATATTATATTGATTTTTCGGCTAAATTTCACATAAATTGAATAAAAGTATCAATAGTACTACAAACATTCAATGAAATGTTTTGTTTAATGAAATAAATCTGGTGCAAAGGTTATGACCTAAAGCTGCACAGTACCCTTTTCCCAAAAACTTTTTTCGAGAGAGTTACATTAAAAATAATTAATGACTTTGTTCGAGATTATAAAATTAAACTGATTCTGGTAATATATATATATATATATACCACTTTAGCAAGCACATTTTTTTTTTTGAAAATTTTAAAGTTTTTAAAAACTTTTATAACATTTTTAATTTTTAATATTTATTAGTTATTTTAAGTGATTAATTTCATTGAATTATTGGGAGCAAAAATTAGTATGGAATTAAAGATGTAACTGTTATGTATAAAAAAAAAAAAAAAAAAAAAAAAATGTTGCGAAACCTGAAAAAAACATGAAAAATTTGGAAATATTAGCTCTGACATTTTTTTTTTTTTTTTAAATAACTCTAACCCTCAGACCTAAATCCATACTAATTATTGTAGTATATATATATATATATATATATATATATATATATACATAAGTGTCTACAAAAATTTTTAAGATTGTATCTGAAACAAAAAAAAAGCCTTAAAGAATAGCAAACACTAACATCAACAAAAATAAAAGTCTGAGAAAAATGCATTTAAAGTTTGTAAAAGCATAAAACAAAAACTGAAAATGTTTGTAGAGCTCTAATTTGTTTATATGTTATTCCCCACTTATAAGATGTATTAAAACATAATTACTTTTATTTAATTAATTATTAGAATAATTATAAGAATTAATACTAGGAATATTTGGTTAAAAAACCAGAACGAAACTAACCACGCCCCCTCAGCTGTTCCATTTTGAGAATGACAATACTCAAAAAAGTTCAGATATCTTTAAAACTATTTGGATTTCAGATCTATAGTTTGGAGTCAGGCTTCACAACCATATGGAGCATTGAAAAATTCAATAAAAAAAATTCGATATTTTTATCATTTTTAGGGTATACTGTGTTGCCTTGAAATGGTTATAACTTTTTGAATAGGTTGAATATACCGTATAAAAGTTGACTGACCTCGGCGAGAATCGTCTTTTCAGTCAAACGAATGTCCGTCGCTCTCTCTGAACAATGTTTCTTAAATAATAATAATAATAATAATAATAATAATAATGCTCAGAAAACTTTAAAATATTTGCCGATTATTCAAGTACCCTACTACCATAGCCTCCTTAAGTAGATGCCTGTCGCGTGGATCTTAAGCTTGGCAACAGTTCAACCGGTAGACAGCGCCACCTGGTACATATTGCGCGACTTTTTTATTCAACTGTCACCAAAAATTTTTAAAAGTGGGATATGAAATACAAAAAATCTGGAGTGACTCCACTCGACTTTCCGAACATTGAGTAATTAACAGTTTTGTAGATAAAGTAAAGAAAGATGAGTTGTTAAACAAACAAAAGAGAGAAAACCATAATAGAATGTTTGAGTATTTTTCTCCATCTATTACACGATGTTTTATTTAACGCTACTGAACTGCCCATAGATCATAATGATAAAGAATTTTTCGTTGTGTCCCTGTAAAATTCTATAAATGCTAGATTCACCAAAATTCTTATAGTTAGTGCAACAGTGATTTATAATACTCATATAAATTTTCAGCTCAATTCAATAAGGCGTTTAGATGCTATCGTACTTTTAAAAATTTAGTCCCATAGGCCATAATGATAAAGAATTTTTCTTTGTGTCACTGTAAAAAAACTATAAGTGCTAGATTCACCAAAATCTATACAGTTAGTTCAACTGTGATCTATAACATGTGTACAAATTTTTTGCTCAGATTAATAAGGCGTTTAGACGCTATCACACTTTTAAAAATTTGGCCCCATAGGCATAATGATAAAGAATTTTTCTTTGTGTCCCTGTAAAAAAACTATAAGTGCTAGATTCTCCAAAATCTATACAGATTGAGTATTTGTGACCTATAATATGTGTATAAATTTTTTGCTCAATTGAATAAGGCGTTTAGATGCTATCGTACTTTTAAAAATTTAGTCCCATAGGCCATAATGATAAAGAATTTGTCTTTGTGTCACTGTAAAAAAACTATAAGTGCTAGATTCACCAAAATCTATACAGTTAGTTCAACTGTGATCTATAACATGTGTACAAATTTTTTGCTCAGATTAATAAGGCGTTTAGACGCTATCACACTTTTAAGATTTTGCTCCCATAGGCCATAATGATAAAGAATTTTTCTTTGTGTCCCTGTAAAAAAACTATAAGTGCTAGATTCACCAAAATCTATAGGGTTCGTACTATGGTGACTTACAATATGCGTACCAACTTTCAGGTTAATTGAACAAAGCGTTTAGACGCTAGCGTGTTCACTCACAGACATACACACATACACACATACATACACACATACACACACACATACATACATCATCGTAAAAATAGTGAAAACGGACTCAGGGGACCTCAAAACGTATAGAAACATCAAAATCTCGAATTCGGATTTTTGACATGATTACAATACTTTCCTCACAATAGTGTTCGGAAAGTAAAAAGGCGAATAGAATCGAAGAAAAGTCGATTGTATATATCACATATCACTTCTTAAAATTATTGGTGACAGTTGAATAAAAAAGTTGCGCAATCTGTACCAGGTGGCGGCTGTTGCCGAGTTTAAGAGCCACGCGACAGGCATCTAATTAAGGAGGCAATGCTACTGCTTATAACGTGTAGTATTTATAATTAGTTTCTAAGGTATTCAAAGGATTATGACCAGAAGTTTTTCAAAAGTACAAGCTTCATTCTTCACAAAGTCTTTTTTTTTTTTTTTTTTAACTTAAATAAATATATTGTTTTTGTATAAGAAAATACAGTTTCTTTAAAACCATTTTATATTTGTATTATAGCAATATATATAATATATATATTTTAGTGTAATTTTTAAACCTTTATGTAATCAGTTTTACCCGAAGTTTTTTCACACATAGAACTTTACTTTTTAATAAACTTTTATTTAAATATTTTATTTCATTATTATATTTATTTAAATATACTGGTATGCAATTTCTTCAGAAGCATTTTATATTTGTATTATAGAAGCATGGTATTTTTAGTGTAATTTTCAAACTATTATGCAATTATTTTTACTCGAAAGTTTTCATACATAAAAGTTTACTTTTTAATAAACTTTTATTTAAATTTTATTACTCACGCTTAAAAAAATTCATTTATTTTAGTCGGTTTTAACCCTTTGCGGCGCAAGACAATTCGGATCATTTAAATTATACTGCCACCGGAATTCATGAACCAAAATCAACTAAAAGAAATTTTAAATTAAAAAAAAAAAACGGTCTTTTCTAATATGTTATAAACCAAAATTTTTGCAAAAAAATTTCCGAGATGAATTTTTGCAGCTGGATCTTAAATTTTGCGCAGCGAGGTCAGCACACGTTAAGGGGTTAATTACATTATCAACAAAAGTTATGGAATAAATACATCAATTAATCAAGCAATAGTATATCAATGAATTAATCAATCAATGTTTTTCAAAGCTTTTATATTTAATAATTTTAAAACACGGGAAATTACACAATATAGTGTGAAAACAGGTATTAAGTTAAGATTTAATAGCAAAATATTTCCTGCGTTATTCAGGTAGCAGTTTTTCATAGAAGATCAACAAGTTATTACATTCATTACTTGAAATTAAGAATAAAATATTTATACGTTTTATTAATTTTTAATTTCTATCAGCTACAAATGAAATGTTTATTTTAAGTTTTGATGGAATCTCGATAAAACAAATAGTTTAATTACACAATTAAACTAAACTTCATTACACCAATCACAGATACAAAATTTGAACATTCTGCCAATAACTGTTTTCTGAGTTATAACTGCCAATAACTGTTTTCTGCAAAGTCAAGGATGGAACACGGGCGCAGTATTCATACCGGAATCTGTTGAAGAATTTTATCTACCTATAATATCGTTGATTTAAGAGGTAGAAAATTTTCTTACATTGATAGTGGTATGAATTCTGCGCCCGTGTTCCATCACTGCAAAGTACAACATTTGTTTTGGAAAGTGTATTCATAGAACTTCCTTTGGAAACAAGTGTTTAAAAGCATATCAGCTTTATTCTGTGTGTCTGTCATCATTACAAATTGTAGTTCAAAAGAGCGTTACAACACAGCTGACTGAGCGTATCGGATTTCATACAGGAGATTACATCGCGAATGGCATACTTTAACTTCATCAAAGAAGATGGGTCAAATTAACACGTTGAGCGCCATGTCAGCCCTTCTAGATTCTAGACATTTTGTCATATATCTTTAAAAGTACTGAAGGAATCATCTTGAAACGTTAGGAGTGTGCAGAACATGTTATATACGTCAAACATTTCAGTGAAAGTTTTACCCTAAAAGTAAAAGCAGTGCCAATACAAAATTAACACGTTGAGCGCCATATGTCAGCCATCGGTGGTTGACAGTGTCAAATATGATATAAAGCCGCGTCAACCATCGGTGGATGACAGCGTAAAATAGGATATAAAGCTAAAAATATTACTTTGTTTTAAGTAATGATTGAAAATTTATTAAAAATTTGCTTAATTTTTATTTATTACAGGAGGAATCATTATGGGATTTTAATGGATTTTAAGAATTCGCGTGGCGCTCAACGTGTTAAAATGTTATAAAAGTTTACATACCCAGGTAATCTGTCAAAGTGTTTAACGTATTTTAATTTCAATGAGCTAATTCAGATTAAAACAATAGAAAATGACACATTTAAAATCTTACTTTTGTGAAAATCATTTTGATTAGTTTAAACAAACTCAGCATTAAAAATATTACTCTACGTCACTAAGAAGCATACCTTTTGTACCTTTTTAATTCCGAAAAATCGGACTAGAACAATATACAGTCGGCAGCAAAAGTATCCGAGCACAGCAGTAATCTCTGTCCAAAAAAAGTACACTTAATACTGCTTTGTTAAATAAATCCTTGTCGAATCATGTTCCTAGTCAGTCTAAGAACATGATTCGACAAGGGTTTATTTAACAAAACGGTATTAAGTGTATTTTTTTTTTTAATCGGAATTATTAGCTAGTGCTCGGATACTTTTGCTGCTAACTGCAGAATGACTTTATCCGTGTTCTGGGTTCGAGGCTAAATCAAACACGGCATACACTGTTAAAAAATTAAAAATGCAACTTTTCTGCCAGAAATTCTCTGTAACTACAAAGAAATCTGTTTTGTGGACGTAATTTTTCCGTGATTTACGACTTTTTTTCCTCAAATTACATAGAATTTCTGACAGCGAAGTTGAATTTTTTTTTTTTTTAACAGTGTAGTATTTCTGATTCTCTGTTTCCCTGTAAAATTCCCCATAGGATGCAAAAATTTCCTCATGTAATAAAAATATAAACATTAAATTTCTGCAATTTTTACTGTAGTGATCACATGTGATGGGTCTTATGATGTGACGCGGATTGAACGTATTACTACATGGATTATACAAACAAAAAATTCCATATTGTAAATTCAATTTATCCATTAATTGTATTATATGGATAAACGAAAAAAGTCATTCAGTGGTGTTTGAGTGGTGTTCGGTTTTTCCGGACCCTAACATTACACTTGTCCATAATACATCCCAAAGATTTACACAGGATGTCTTTTCATTCATAGGATATGCTGAAAATGTCATTTGGAGAAAAAGTGATGTTAGAGATATTGATCATGTTGTACTAATACGTTTATATTTTACAATGTAATACAAATTTGTAATTCTTCAAATCCGTAAAACTTGAATATATAGTATTTTCGAAGTTGCAATAATGTTCTCTTGTAAAAAGTTGTAATTAATGTTTTTGAAAAATGCCATTTATAAAAATTTAAACAACTCTAAAATTTTGTATTATTTAGCTCAAAAAACTCTAAAAATTTAATAAAATTTATTTTTATGCTGAGTCTCTATTTAATCTTTTCATTAAATCTTCTAAGGTTTATCTGCGCTTTAGTGCTGTAAGAAAAATCATTAATTTCTGATAAATTTACGTAATTGCAAACGTATTTTATTTCGTTCATCATATTATTTTACTTGAGGCAATCAATCCATCAATTTCTGTTGCATAAGATAAATTAATTGATTATGAATAAAGTAGAACATTGCGTTTTCTAATACAATTAAGGTAAGAGAAATATGCTTATGAACAAATAATCGATTAATAACATTGATAAATTATATGGGAGATTTTATTATACATGATATATTGTTGATTTATGATGATAAAATACAAATAAAAATTCATATTTTGCTGAAACTAGGAACGGAATAAAACATAAATTTCTGTATTTTGATACAATTGTTTCGGTACTGTATTACACTGCATTTAGTACTACTATACCAGCAAACACGTTTAATGTATATATTTCTAAAATAGCCCAAGCAGCACCGAAACGTTCTCTGAACGTTCAAAAATTGTTCTGCAAACACGTTCTAAGAACGTTCACTTTGAACGTGTTATAGACGTCTATCTGTCCATCTTGAAGACGTACAATAGTACGGTTCAGAGAACGTTCAATGAACGTGTAACTATCACCATCGGTGTTATAGAAGCGTTCTGAGAACGTTCTATGTATACGGTCTCAGAACGTTCTAAACGTTTTTGAACGTTTTCAAAACGTTATACACATTTTCAGAACGTTCCAGAAAACGTACTGTAAACGTTCTAAAATAGTGTAGTTAAAAAAAAAAAAAAATATGGCGTCATTATAAAAAATCACCTCAGTACGAGCGTTTAGAAGTAAAAATTACATAGCTGATGACGAATAATGATAAAACACATGAACAGGGATATGAATTACTTTTTTTTTCAATTCAAATAATGTTTGAGAAATTTTAACGTACTTACTATTCCCTTAATTTCAACGTATATGCATCAAAAATTCTATAATCTATGACAGTTTTCCCCAAAAAGTGTCATAACGTCTCTTTATACCTTAAAAAATTTCTTAATTTTTTGCATTTTTTAAAAATTTCTTTTTTTCCCCTAATCTGAAGATAATGAAGTTGTAGTATTAATTACAAAACTTTGAATACACACCATAAAATGCAAGAACTCGCACCAACTGTTTCGGGTCAAAAGAAGTCACAACCCTTCATCAGGCGAACATTGTAGGCACGAGAGCTGCAAACAAGCACGTTGAGTGTGTTGAATGCGTTGCCGCTTTGTTTGTAGAAGCCGTGCTTTGTTTGTAGCAGTTGCGAGTTCTTGCATTTTATGGTGTTTATTCAAAGTTTCGTAATTAATACTATAACGTCATTATCTTCAGATTAGGGGAAAAAAGAAATTTTTTAAAAATGCAAAAATTTAAGGAATTTTTTAAGGGATATAGACACGTTGTGACACTTTTTGGGAATTACTGTCATAAAATATGGAATTTTTCATGCATATACGTTGAAATTAAAGGAGTAGTAAGTATGTTAAAATTTCTCAAACATTATTTGAATTAAAAAAAAAAGGAATTTATATCCCTGTTGCTGTGTTGTATCATTATTCTTCATCTGCTATGTACAACTAAACTCTTGATTTATTTTGCTTGTTTTAATCCTTGTGATTCCGAATGCGTCATCCTATGATTAATGTTTGTTTTTCATGGTTGTTTTCTGTTTGATTCTCTGATTTCTTGAAGTAAATAATTTATTCCAATTTATTCTTCATTTCTAACTTCAATTAATTTCTTGTACGATAGGGTGCCCGTTAGCAATTTGTTATTATAGCTGCTAACGAACGAAATCGTACATTGGTGCTCAACAACGAAAAGGGTCACCCCTGACGAGTTTTTTTTTTTTTTTTTTTTTTCCCTACCATTCTAAGCTTTTTCTAAAAAAAATGTTTAAAATGCTGTCTTTATTTTTTATTTCCTCGTTGCTTGTTTGTATCTTTTGATTTGAGTTTCATGTGGTGTTTACGCAACGGCAAAATTATTAAAATTGCAACTAACAATATAGGAATAAATTTATGATTAGACTGAAGTTAAATAAAATAAAAATCAATAAATAAAAAATAAATGTTTCAATAAATCACAATCAGTCTCCCCAGGTTATTTAAATTTTTTGTAATTTCCTTCTCATTGACCTATGTGGTTTCAGGGATCTTATATCTGTTGCTTGGCTTTAACTAAGATTAAAAATTCATATATATATATATATATATATATATTGATTTTTTTTTTTTAAATACAGGGTGCAAAGCATTGTGACGAGCATACCTTTATCTCCGCAACTAATGGTCGCAAATATATAGTTTCAGTTACAAAATGTTTTAAAGAATATGAGCATTTGTGGTATAACATGTTTAAATTTAAAATATCTATTTTTTCAAAATTGCAAAAACTAGCTTTTTACATAGTCCCAGATCCCTATAGTCATATTTAGAAAAACTGACACTCATCCTAACAAAAACTTTCATTTCTATTCTCCCAAAATGGAACAAGATATTTAAAGTTTGGATTTTCTAACATATTTCGGCCTTCAATAAGGGATCGGTTTAAAAATCCTAATTGGACTTTGTTTGCATTTTCCCTGGATTTATTAAAGAATTTTTCATTGACTTTTTAATAAAGCCCGAGAAAATGCGAAATAATCCTAAATTTTGAAACTAACTATCTCAGACAATTTTGGGTGCACAAAAGTGAAACTTTTTGTGTTATATTTTTTAGGTTGGAACTCACCTTTCACTATTAGTGTCATGAAAATTGTATAAAAATTATCAGTTTTTGTGATTTTTAATAAATTGATTTTTTAAATTTAAACATGTCATATAATGAATTCTTACATTTTTTTTTAAATACATTTTCTTATTGGAGGACGTCTGAGACCAATTGTTGCGCAAATAAAGGCCTGCTCTCGACTTTGCACCCTGTATATTCTAAACATTTCTGGGTACTACTTTGTAAGTCCATGGATAGTTTATAAATATATTTGAATGCTGAAGTTCATAGAAAGTTTTAATATTTCAACATAAAAAATAATTTCAAAAATGAATGTACCAATACACCGCTAAAATACATAATATATAATTGAGCTTAGAATATATTGTTAATTTTATAATAATAAGAAATTGAAACAAAAAATTAAAAATTAGTTAGAAGGAGGAAATTTTAAAAATTTCCAAATACTTAAATACATATATATATTTTTAATCAAAATATTTTTCTAAAATATTTAACATACTTCATATTTTTAAATTTCAGTGCATGTGTGTATACATATTTCCAGTTTACAGCAGCAGTTTACAAAAATGATGTTTGCAGGTATTTAAATTTATTCCACATGGCAATGTAATTGGTATTCTTTAAATGTTTAAATTTCTTTAAATTGAGTCAACGCAATTTTTACCTCATTTGATGTAATTATGTCCATGAACAATGATCAAATTAATTATAATATGTATATATATGTAATTATGTCCATGGCATATTAAATAATTGATAAATGTAAATATTATTAGTATTAATAAATAATATAGTAAATCGTCCTTTTTTTTTTAAAGCAGAATATCTCTTTTTTTATAAAGATATGGAATAAAATTGAATTTAATCTTTGTTTTATTATGCAGTTAAGCAATTTCATATATTTTATTTAATAAATAACAGTAAAGAGATATTTAAAATTGTAAGTCGGTGAAACTTAGGATATTATTTTAAAAATATGCAATTTGCATAACCTAGATTGTATATATATTATCATATAAACATTAAAGAAATACTTCAAAATTTAAAAAGAAAAGAAAAAAAGAATTACGAACCTTCTTAATTTTCTTCATAAGAATTTTCTTCAAGAAAATACCCTTGCAACTAGCATTTTAAAATACACAATGACCAGTCGGAAGGGCATTCACTTAAAATTAGCTCTTATCTTGTAAAGTCTTTGTGACTTCTTACTACTTCATTCAGAAATATAATAACCAAAAATAGTTATTTTAACAAATTCCATCTCAGAAGACTAAATTAATAAAATGAATCCATAATTTCTAAGCGGTTTTCTGTAACAGGAGCAGTTTTTTCTGCGATTCAACGCTGCTTTCAAGTATCAAAAGTTAGGCTTAAGAACTTACGCAGATATGAAAATGATTGTTTAATTGATATTAAAATAAGACTTTAATAAATAGAACATAGAGAATATTACAGTTTAAAAATGTTACATTTTTAACTTTTCTAAAGCTTATCCTAGTCATTATAACGCTAAAACTGAACAAATCAGATTACATGTTTTAAAATTACCGCCTCACATAACGACACGACTTTCCCAAGACCTGGCGTTTGACTTTGCAGTTGCACGGTCAGCGAAAATTAAATAAATGCAATCCACAGATGTCAATGTTATCATCTGCTCTCCCTTCTTGCATCCGCAATAATCATGTTTCAAAGTTAAACATTTGAAACAGAAATTTATTAAGCATTTACAGCTGTAGAAAACATATAGTCAATATTTTAAGGAAAAATGGAGTGGAGTTAAACAATTATTTAAATTTTTATAAAGTATTTTAAAAACTTATGAGGTCACTTTATTTTTCCATTTTTAAATCTCGAATTAAACGGAAAAGCATATTTTGTTTTAGTGTATATTTCAGTATTGAACAAAATATTCAGTGAAAATAAATAAAATAAAATAAGAACAATCAAACAGAGTAATGATTTAACAACATTATCAATATTGATAATTTATCAGTAACATTTAAACTTAAATAGAATCATAAATAAAATATAATAAAAGTTTAAAATTATGCTTAAAAAAAGAAGAAAAAAACTCATTTCTGTAACTTCCCGATGAGTATTAGAGACCGCGAGGTTCTACTCTCGAACCTTACAGACGGGAAGTGTTGGTTTCGATTCCTGGTCACGCTCGTCGACTTAGGTTTTCGGAGTTTTCCCGTGATTTTCTTTGAAACTCACGTAAAGCACTATATTACCTATTCAATAACATCCGTGATTAGCTTTTTGTATCTAAACTCTGGGTCTGGGGAATGCATAGATTTTCATGACAGAAGACAATCATTTTTATGCTGTATAGAAGATCTTAGAAAATGTATTTTTCTAAGGGTTTATTATTATTATTATTACAAATGAAAAAAAAAAAAAAAAAACGGTAAATTTGTTTTAAATCATCAGAAAACGATGTTTCAATTATTCGTTTTAAAGGTGATATCGAATTCTTTTGAAAGATAATCATAGTGAAAATTTTTATCCACTCCTCCCTCATCCCCCAGGGATGATGTATACTTATTCCTAGGGGAAAAAACAATGTCCTATGAATAATAATAATAAAAAAAACTGTTTGAGTATTACTCGTTATACAGCCAAATTGAATCAATAATATATATTAAATGTATGTCACGCAGAAGGTTTGGTGAGTATATATATTACAGAAGCTGATAGATAGCCTTTCTGTGAATGGAAAATATTGGAACATGGCAGTGCCACCTGTCGTCCAATATGCACCCAAAGGCAATCTGTAGAGTTTTACGTAATATTAATTTCACTTACCAAATTTACAATATTTATAAATCACAGCAGTTGAGATTTTTCGTTTCCGTTATGAGATTAAATTGCAACATAGCCACGCCACCTGTTGGCCGAAAATGGTGCATCCAAAATGGACCATTTTTTGGTGCATCCAAAATGGACCAGTAAAGCTTTACATAAAATCGATTTCACTTATAACTTCAGTGTATCACAAAATTTATTGTTAAATCACAAGAGTTAAAATATTGCCTTTCCGTTAAAATGATTAAATTGCAGATTAGCAACGCCACCTGTTGGACAATGTATACATCCAAATTGTATTAGCAGAGGTTATGATGATATATGCCAATATATCAAGTTTAATGCATTTGTACACTATAGAAGCTGAGATATAGCCGTCCCATAAATGGAGGGTTTCATTGCATAGCACCGCAATCTATCGGACGATATATCCCAAATGAAATTCAAATAAACTCCAATTTAGGGCAAGATCTAATATTGTAACAAGTTTGGTTGAATTCCATACATTGATTCCTGAAATACAAAATCCACAAAATTTTTCCATGGGTTTAAAATTTTGTAATTTTTTTTCACCTCACCGCTACTGATTATTGAGAAGCATTCTTTACTGACGTGCTAACAAAACGTTAAACTGAAAATGTAAAAAATGCTCTATTCTCTGTCATGCTAAAAATTATAAATTTCGAATAACTTACGAAGTTTTTAAATTAGAATATTGCAAATCTCTCAATAAGATTCTTATCAATATCATAAGTGATATTTTAAAACTGGTCCGATCTCTCTGCAATCATTTGTTCTTGAGATATCGTGTACATGAACTAACGGGCTATCACACTAATAGGTGCCGATACACATTAACAGATACCATACCAACCTTTTGACTTCCGGATTCCTCACGCCACAAAACGTGTAAAAAAATCAAAATCTGAAGTCAAAAATTTTAATGATAAACCTAGTTTCCCAACCAATAGTACTAAAAAGTCATTTTGTCATATTCGTTATAATTACACTGTTACAGAACGTGTTATGACGGTGTCACACTTGAACGTTCTACATAGAACTAGAATTGTACGTTTTATAGATGGTACAAATCAAACATTTTCAGAACGTTTTAAATAATACTATTTCTGAACGTGTTTTAGAACGTTCTTTTGACACGAAACACGGTGTTTGAACTATTGAAACCGTTATTAGACGTTCACAGAACGTTCCTGTGCTACTTGGGAGATTCATAAGACCAGGAATTTTGAAGAAAATAAACCATAAAACGACTTTCATAAATACAAGAGGCAATAAAAGTAAAACTATTCATTCCAATTCTGTTTAAAAATATTTAACTAAAAGATTTCATAAATATTTCCAGTTTAAAAATAAGAGGTTTCAGCGTTAAAATTTGACAGTAAAAAAGAATGATTAATCATTTTAATCATTGAATAAATTATAAATAATTTTAAGTAATTGGATCTATAGAGCTATGGATATAAGGGTTTTTCAGTACTTAAAAAATAAAAAAAAATGATAATAATAAATAAATAAATAAATAAAAAATGGTAAACACGAGAACTTTTTGGGATGTCATACAAAAATGTAATTTTTAGCTGTAAAACAATGCTGGACTAAAATCAAACCGTAAATTTTTAGCTTTCATATAGAACATCAATATTTATAACTTTTTAAAAGTAAACTAAACAATTATTTATAAACAAGTACCGAAACAAATTTATATATGAATGTTTAAAACAAATTAAAATGCTCTTTTTGTTTTTATTTCTTAATAGTTAGCTTACACTGTTAAAAATTTTAGTTCAAACTTAAACTTCTATATGGAGTAAAGTTATAAGCAATACCATGATATGGTTTAATCTCACTTTTTATTTTCCTAATTTTTGCGATTCAATTTCAGTTGCACCAAAACTTAATCTACCATACATCCACTTACATGGAAAGTGTTTCGACCTACGTGCAATTGTAAATCCTTTTAAATTCAGGAGATGGCACCATTAGCGAACTGAAAGTAGGGACCGAGTGAAAATAACTATTCATTATAAGAAAAAAAGTGTTCCTTATTGAATTGATCCCAAACCAGATATTACTATCAGATACTTTATTGTACTATATCCTTTTAAGAAGAGAAAAATAAATATTATATACAATCCAGGATGCATGAATCAGTAAAATTGTTTTTGAAACCAAATCATGCTTAAATTAAAGAGTGTGGTCGAAAACATAGGGTTTGTTCATGGTTGATTAGTTTTAACGCTGCACTAGTGCTGCTTAATGGGCAATTGACGACGGTCTGGCAGTCACCCCTAGACGCGATCCGGAGACATGCCATCACAATTTTGATCCTACACGGAGAGGATGGGTTTCCCGTTTCGGTAACCCGGAGGTATACGAAAACATAGGGTAAAGTGCAAATTTTGTGCAATAACTCACCCATGGGTTAAGACCCTAAAAAATTTAGCTATTTTTTTCAAAATCAACGAAACAGAGTTAGCGGGCAAGAAAACGTGGTACAATGCTAGAGAAAAATCTTTCAAAATTTTTGCTAAATAGAAAAATTAAATATATTTCCAAAATACACAGCTAGAAATTTTTCTGTGTAGTACTCTAAATAGAAGAAGTCGGCGTAACACATGTGCTTCATATATTTTTTACTTGTCTATGTCTTTCAATATCAAACGAAACGACTTGATTTATCCTGTTAAATTTATGTGATATCCAGAATACAAAGAAAACATGCATTTTTTTTTTTTTTTTTTTTTTTTTAAGATACTAATTCAATATATTTCACTTTGTTATTCAAAAGAAATTTTTATTGTCATAATTACACTGTTACTAATTCTACTGTGAAATGTTATATACAGGGTGATTACAATTAAACTTCCGATTTCAAAACGCTGTAATTTTAAAACTACCCATCAGAGCGATTTGATATTTTACCAGAGCAATCGTGAGGCGATGAAATTTTGTTTGGCAAAAGAAAAAGAAAAAAAAAAAAGAATAGTCCCAAAATATGTCGTTAATTATCAGTAAAGTTTTTGTTTCATGAAGCTCCTCTTTTTCTCTTTTCACTACGACTGTTTCCGCTGTAAACAAGTATTCTTGTCTTTTAGCTAAAAAAAAAATGTAGCAAACCCTTAAAGTATATTGTTTCCTGCTATTCCATTGTGTTGCTAACAATATTACTGTATTTAATGAGTCCATTTAAGCGTTTTCCATGATATTACCCTAACAGCGCCATCTATAAGAACATTTTAAAACTACACCCCCCCCCCCCAAAAAAAAAAAAAAAAAAAAATCATTGCTACACGACTGTTCTGGTAAAATATCAAATCGTTCTGACCGGTAGTTTTTAAATTATAGCGTTTTAAATATCGTAACTTTGATTATAATCACCCTGTATATACATTTAAGGTCTGTCTTGAAAGTAATGAGACTGATTTTTTCGCACAAAACATAAGGCCAAAGAGACGACAATTGCGGGTGGTGTGGAAGGCTTGTCAGTTACAGAGTGTGGCGGAAATCAGTTGGCTTTAAGTTTTTGCAGAACATGAATCTCTGGTGAAGCAGACACATGTATCAAAGTGGCGTTAGATTTTCATAATGCTGCGGAATGTTGAACAGCGATACGTCATAAGGTTTTGTGCAAAACTACACAAATCAAATACTGAGATACTTGCCATGTTAGGGATTATTTGTCCAAGGCTCTTTTTTTATGTTTAGGTCACAAACAGCATTCAAAGACATAAAAGAGGATGTAGAGGACAAGCAACTGGCTGGCCGCCCACCAAGTTCACGAACTTGGCTAAAAGTGAACAGCTTTTGGACTCAAATTAGTGTTCGAATGATTGAGAACTTACAAAATCCGTTTGCATCAATTTTTTCACAGAAGAACGTGAAATGTGGGAAATTTATTCTAAGCCTAGCAGCATTGCCCCAAACACCACATAGCCCCGATCTGTTGCCTCTGAACTTTTTCTATTACCTTAGTTAAAATACAGCTTAGAAGGTCCTTGTTTTGACAATCTGGAGAACTTTCAGAAAAATGTACCGCGCGTTGGAAGCATCAACGCCCTGTTAAAAAATTCAACAGAAAACTCTGTGTAATCTATTATCTTAAGTCTTACGTAAAATTACAGAGAAAAATAAAAGGAGGTGTTAAAAAACTTGTTTTATACATTCATATTAATAACTAATATTAATTTAATTGTATTAATATTATATTATATATTATATATATATATATATATATATATATATATATATATATATATATATATATTTATATTAATTGTATTGTATTAATATTAATTTAATTGTAATATATTTAATGTAGAGAATATATTTCGGACTTGGAATGCTTTTTCTAAAGTGAAAACAGTCATTTTTTTTATTTTAATTAAAAAATTAAATAAAAAAATTACGTAAAAATACAGAATAAAGATTGAGAATCTCGATTATTCCCTTTTAACTAAAAATTACTGTAAATTTACAGAGACTCTGGATAAATATTTACATTAAATTTTCAGATATTTTTAACAATGTGGGTGACAGAGTCGTTGGAACGGTGTATTAGTGCAGAAGGGGTCTATTTTCAAGAATATTAAGTCAATCACAATTCTTTATTCTGAGACCCTACATATAATATGATGACCATATTAAACATTTCCCAGGAAGAAATGAAAAATATCACATGCATAAATAAAAGATTTAATTAAAAGAGAAAAAAAGTTAATTATAATTCAAAAAATGAAAGATTACAATACTGAATACTTCAAACGGGCATTGATTGAACGTTGTATGCAAAAATAAAAGAATTTGTGTATATATGTAAGACTATAAAAAAGCATGCAGGTATATCTATGCCTAATTCTTCTAAACAGAAGGAAATCAGTTAAACAGGAATGCATTATTATAGGTATGTATGTTGCATAGGTAAAAATATTTGGATATTTTCAAATTTTTTCGCAGATTTAGGGATATGTTGATAACTGATTTTCATACACAAAAACAAACCGCTATAAAACAGGATTGTCAGGTATTTAGTTATAGAAAAAACTCAGTTTACAAAAAATTACTCCCAAAATACATTCTATAGCATATCTATATATATAAAAGGCTCAGAGATTTTCTTGGACTGTTTGTCTGTGTGTGGACGCAAGTTGCCACCCAATTTTCATGCTTAGTTAATTATAAAAATTCTGATTGTCGGATCGATTAGCTGTTTAATCCGAAGGATTGAAAACAATTGTCCCTTTCATTTGGTACCTTATTTGTAACGAAATTTTGATTAGATTTTTTTTTTTTTTTAAATTAGTTAAACTATGAAAATAATAACCTGGTAATAGCTTTAAAATTGGACAGTTAAATTTCAATTGTTGCCCTCCTCCCCCCCCCCAAAAAAAAAAAAAAAAAAAAGTGTATTTATTTATTTATTTTTAGCATAAAAGGAAATATGCTGTCCTGCGAAAAATATAAAATATTAAATTTGCTCATGCATATGAAAATATGAAAATGGAGTTAAAAAAAAATAATATATCTATATTTTAGGTTACATTTTCTTTTTTCTTCTGTTTAAATAGTATGTTTTGGCACGGATGAATCGCGCTTGGCATGAAAGCTAATTCAGCATTATATTAAAGAGCTTTACTTATTGATAATCCTGGGCAATTTTTAAAATTTTGGATGCTGAAATAGATCGGGCATTTTTCGCCAAGGACTCCACTTTCGCAAAATCCACTTTAAGACAAATAGCACATCAAAAATATAAATAAATTATAAAATATTGAAAAACAGAAAAGAAAAGAAAGGAAAAAGAAAAGAAAGAAACAGAAAAGAAAAGAAAGAAACAGAAAAGAAACAGAAAAGAAACAGAAAAAATAATCATACATAAATTTTGTATTTTTGTCTAAAGTGGAGACAAAAATTCAAAAGTCGCCAAGAGCAGCTATATTAAGGCTGTACCGTGATCAGATTTACATATTTCATTATTTATATATTCATTTTTCCATATACCAAGTACTATTAACTAACTCAACTACTACTATAACCACAAAAATTGTCTCGTGTGATAGACGTAGCTGATCATAGCACATTGTAATATATTTGGCGTAAAATTGTTGTTATTTTACGGTTGATCGAATAAATAAATTAAATATAGAAAATAACGTGAAAGAATATATTATGTATAGTGCTGTTCATATGTAACTGAGATTTAAATATAAAATTGCTACTTAAATTTTTCGATACTGTCCGTTTCGAAACTGTCTTCTGATAAGCACCCAAATGGAAGCCCACTGTTAAGCTATTCTCACAGACAATAAGAACAAGTATCCGAAAGTCTGCGATTGAGTGGGACGCTGCCGAAGGCAGCGAGAAACCAAAGCAGGCTTTAGAGCAATTTCATGAGTTTTAATTATTTATTTTGTTTATAAAACGATATAGAAAAGAGTTTCCTTTAAATATAGTGATCAGTGAAGTGGACAATGCCTCCGTTGTTCACTTTCTTCATTGATTTCATAAATTTAAAAAGGTTTTCGTTAACAAACTTTGATCTATTCGCACGCAAGCAGCATCAGGTCGAGTTTTGCACATTTCGAGTTTGATTTTGAAATTTTTCCCGCATTCAGAATTCGATTTGTTCCAGAACCGGGATTTTTCTAGTATGGATATGAAAAGACAAAAATGTACAAAAATGAGTCAAAATTTTATTGCAAATGGAAAATTAGCTAATTAAAAAGGAAAAAAAAATATATTAAAAAAGATTTTATAGTGTACATATATCGGCTTCTGTGGTATTAAACAACTATTACCCGAATAATCTTATTAAAAAATAATAATAATAATAATAATAATAATTTTTTATATAGCTATTAGTAAAAAATATTAGAAAAAAAAAATTAGAACTGTTCGTTAAAGCCGAAAATGGGTTTCGGAAGAAATTAATACATTTGAAATGCTTTCAAAAATAATTTAGTAAAAGAGAACGGAAATAAAAAAATAATAATAATAAAATAAATAAATAAAATAAAATAAATAGCAGATAAGGAAAATGTTACAAGTAAAAAATATATATAAATAAATTTTCAAAAGGAAAAGAAAAAAAAAATCTATTTCTTCCCCCTCCCCTTCCTTTTTTTTTTTTTTTTTTTTTTTTTTTACTGAATTCTTATAATATATAATTTAAATTTCTTTCGAGTCAGTATTTTCTTTGTAATTATTCCTTTGAGTGTATTTTTGATTTTAAAATAAACTGTTTTTAAAGTAGAAATTCAAATACGGTTTTTCGTCTCAATTATGTTGAAAGGCTATTTAAAAAAATACTCTCTCAGAAACTTTTATCACCAAGATACACATAAAAATTCCGAAAATATTTAACATACACTACAAAAATTTAAACTATTTATTCATGATCAAATAAATTATGACTTTTTTATAGTTCCCGATTTTCTTAGTTTCATTTGTACTAGGATTTTTTTTTTCTTTCTTTTGCTAACCTTTCAGAATTTCCGGTAGAAAGGAAAATAAAGAACTTTATAAAAATTTCAAATAAAAAATATCACATTTTCTTTTCGTATCTTTTCCTACTGAAAAAAAAAAAAAAATGTATGTCAAGAAAGTATTTTAACTACGAAAAAAAAAAGGGGGGGGGGGCTTTGAGACTTTGATGTAGCTATCGTTTTTGGAGTCTTCTGAGTTTAGTTCATTTTGGTTCATTTTAGTCGAATTTGTTTGAATTTTGATGTATACACAGACCATACAGTCAGCAGGAAAATTATTGATGCATTAACAAAAATTCCTGTTTAAAAGATGAGCACATAATACTGTTTTCTTAAGTAAATATTTGTCGTGTCATGATCTTAATCTTTATGCTGTTTATAAAAAAAAAGTAAGTAAAATAAAAGAATAAAAATAAAATATAAAAATTAGGAGTTAAAATAAAAATTATATACGAAAGTGTGGATGTGTGCTTCCCTAATTTTGCTGCCGGGTATATGTATGTGTGCGTGTGTGCATTTCGGTGAACGAACACGAGAGCAGTGCACGAGAATACGAGCATCTTTTGATTGAAACGAAAGTTTGTATGTATATTACAGGTCACCGTTGCTCGATATATGTTCCTCTTTTCTCTTGCTTTTTTTATCGTGTCCCTTTCTGATTAGTTGTTTCATACTAATGTACTATTATTAAAATATTAAAAGGAGACTTGGCGCTGGATTATAAATCAAGTAAAAACTACTACGTTAGGAACGCCAAAAAGAAAATAACATTGGGAAGCAGACAGCTATTTCGGTAGCCTTTAGCGTACCGTCTTCAGTGCATAAAGAAATCAGAGAGAAGAGCTCCTATACTTATAAAAGGGACTGGATTCTGTCCAACCAATAGAAATACGTGGAGGGGGGGGGGAGTGGCCAATGGGAATTTTGGAAACAGTAGTTGTGAAAACTGAAGAAAAATTAAGAAAATGTGGACCGAATGTAAATTTTCCAACAATCAGACAAATAGGGGTACAGCGAAATCACAATTAACAATATTTTTAAAATTTTTATAAATATAGTAAGCTTCAAAGAAGTCGAGTTTATGAATGGATTTTGGTCTGCAAACTATTTTAGCTGAATCAAATTTAAAATTATGATTTTCCTCCCAGCAATGCTTAGAAATAGCCGATTTATTGGTTTCTTGCTTACAGACGTAAGTAATATATTATTTTAGACGGAATCTAATCTTAGATTCCATCTTAGAAAATTAATATTAGCAAATAATTAATAATCTTGATTTAAAATAATAATAATAATAATAATAATAATAAATGTATGTGTTATAATTGAAGGAGGAGGTAATTGCACTCAAACAGAACTATATGTTAAATAAAACTCTTTTGAAACAGTTTTAGATGGAAACTAGATTTTTAAAAATAGATTGAAATTTATTTTCTTACCTTTAACCTGTAATATATCTTTACAGCACTAAAATGCAGAGTAATAATAAAAAAATCATGTGAGGGATACACCAGATATTACATTATAAATTAACAATAAGATTTAAAATTCAAATGCATTGTTGTGCAATTATTTAGATATAAATAAGTGGAATAAATCTTCTAAATACGCCAATTTTCACAAATTATAAACATAAATAAATGAAAGTTAAATTCAATTAAAATTCTATTATTACTATCATCATTATTTTGATTTTTATTATTATTTTAACCTGTTGATATAGTGAAGAAAAATGTCTGGAATAATCTGAACAATCCCAAAGATTTGCATATTGTGCAGAGATACGATTCAGAAGATCTCAATTAAGTTGAAAATTTAATCCTTCACAAGAATGTATAATACTTAAATATAAAATCCATAATATTTTAATACATAAATTAAAATTTGTTAAATGTGAAATACATAACTATAAAATACATATTTCAAAAACGTGACATATACATTTTCATCACACAATAAACAATATTCTGATATATTATTGTGGATTATAAATAGAAATACTTCTTTTTGAGAATGAAAAATGATTTTTCTTCAATTTTATCTATTGAAGTTCTTCTTGAATCTGAAATTTTCTTTGTAGATAAAAGTTCACGAATAAAAGACGAATAAAAGTTTCTTCAACTTTTATTCGTCTTAGATTAAAACGTATTTCGATTTATTGAATTAAAATGCATTTATATTTATTGCACGATATTTTATATATTTAAATGCTTAGAAGAAAATTCCTTATAGATTCAAAAATGTATTTCAGATAAACCATCTTCTGAAACCAAGAGCAAGTATTGAATAAAAAAATCATCATTTAATATATATATATATTTGAGAATTTTTCAGTTCATTTTTATTAGCATGTTTTTAATAACTTCGTTTCTTGTTTGTTTCTTTGTATGTATGTTTGTTTCTTTGTTTGTCTAGTACAAATCTTGCAATCGATTTTTAACTAACTTCCCGACCAGCTAGATATTTGAAACTATCAGGAAAGCTCAGAACACGGTGACAATACATTTTTTGTAATACTTTTAGTCAACTGTTTCAGGTCCCTACTGCATTCGGCAACATTTATATGATTCGACAGAAAATTTATATAACTAACTTCCCGACTAGTTAGACATTTGAAACTTTCAGAACACGATGAAAATGCAATTTTTTAATACTTTTAGCAAACTGTTTCGGGTTCCTGCTGCCTTCGGCAGCGTCATCAGTACAAAGCTTGCAATGGATTTTTCACTAACTTTCCGACTTGCTAGTTATTTGAAACTTTCAGGATAGCTCAAAACACGGTGACAATACATTTTTTTAATACTTTTAGTCAACTGTTTCAGGTCCCTACTGCATTCGGCAGCGTTTATATGACTCAACAGAAAATTTATTTAACTAACTTCCCGATTAGCTAGACATTTGAAACTTTCAGAATAGTTCAGAATACGGTAAAAATGCATTTTTTAAATATTTTTAACCAACTGCTCCGGGTTCCTGCTGCATTCGACAGCTTTACCAGTACAAAGCTTGCAATCGATTTTTCACTAACTTCCCGACTAGCTAGACATTTGAAACTTTCAGGATAGATCAGGACACGGTGACAATACATTTTTTTAATACTTTTAGTGAACTGTTTCAGGTCCCAACTGCATTCGGCAGCGTTTATATGATTTAACAAAAAAATTATTTAACTAACTTCCCGACTAGCTAGACATTTGAAACTTTCAGAATAGTTCAGAACACTGTGAAAATGCATTTTTAAAAATATTTTTAACCAACTGTACCGGGTTCCTGCTGTCTTCGGCAGCGTTACGAGTACAAAGCTTGCAATCGATTTTTCACTAACTTTCCGACTAGCTAGACATTTGAAACTTTCAGGATAACACAGAACACGGTGACAATACATGTTTTTAATAATTTTAGTCAACTGTTTCAGGTCCCTACTGTATTCGGCGGGGTTTATATGATTCAATAGAAAATTTATTTAACTAACTTACCGACTAGCTAGAGATTTGAAATTTTCAAAATAGTTCAGAATACGGTGAAAATGCATTTTCAAAATATTTTTAAGCAATTGCTTCGGGACCCTGCTGCCTTCGGCAGCGTTACTAGTACAAAGCTTGCAATCAATTTTTAACTAACGTCCCGGCTAGATAGCCATTTGAAACTTTTATAATAGCTCAAAACACGATAGCAGTGAATTTTTGTAATACTATTATCCAATTGCTCCGGGTTTCCGCTGCCTTAGGTAGCGTTTATATGATTTAACAGAAAATTTAAAAACATGGTATATAAAAAGTTCTTTTTATTTTGTATTTATTTTTATTTTTTTCGAATTCCTTATTTTGTATAGGAAAGATAAAAAACTGAAAAAAAAAAAAAAAAAGTCAAGTGTATCAGTTACACGACATTCTCTTACCCTGAAATTTAATACTATAAATACAGATTGGAGATTAATAGGTAAGATAACGAGTACTGTTATGTAATTCTGTGTTAAAACAATTCAAATTAGGCTTTGGAACAGCTTTATTGGACAAATAATTCTATGTGAGGGGAGTTGTAGACCTCCCAATCCACTGTTTATTATTTTTCTTAAATACATGTAGAATTCAAATCTGTTATTAAATTAAAAAGTTTATATAAAATTATTCAGACAACTGTCACAGCAACATTCCTTGACACTTATCAATCTTGAACAAACTCTTCAAGTAACAAACGTGTTAACATGGATCGCTTGAAATTATTTGTTTTTAATTTACTCTAAGAGACATAGACAAAGATCAAGCGTTACAAACTTGACTTCCTTATTTAGGAAACCTCAAAACTTGTAAATACTCAAAAAATTAAGCGATGAATATTTAGTTTTAAAAAATACATTATTTACCATATGGCTATGAGAAATTACTTTCAATTTATGTACAGCTTTCCTGGACATGGTAAAATATTATAGTAAAGAACTTAAACTAACAATAAAAAGTAATGTGATGGCTTAAATATTGACAGTCCTGCATATTACCTTCTGAAGGCTACTTAGACACCACATTGTTCAGATAAATATAATCCTATATAAATAACACACTGCATGACCTAAAATACATTTCCATCAACTTTCAAGTATTGTCACATTATAATCTAGTTCTTTTGTGCAGCCCTGTAAAAGAGCAGTAAATGATTTCCCTACCATATGCTACATGAAACATGTTTTTACGCATATAAAAAATATATATTATTTCATTTGGTTTAGTGCAGTCTATAGATATTTAAACTCTACTTACCTGCAATTTCCCTCATGGGTGTAATGTATTTGAATTCTCTTGTGTTTCCCTGTACACGAACCATTTGCTTGATCTCAACGAAACGTTTAGTGCAGCATCAATGTATAATTCACATTTAGAATGCCCAGAAATTTCTACAATTATTTATTTAAGATATGCTGATAACAGGCAGACACATACACACATAAACCAACCACTAAAAACATGAATTTTTGATTGAGGGGACCTCAAAACGTGTAAATATAATAAAAACTGAATCTCGAAAATTTTACCCCAAAACAATACTTTCTATACTATATATATGGGTAAAACAATGTAAAATAATCTGGTGTGTCACTCACACGACTTTCTCTTACCCTGCATTTCAATATTATAATGAATGTGTATTAAATTTTAAGATCAGTAGCATAACTTTAAATTCAATGTACTGCTAAAATATTCTAAAATAGGTTTAGGAACAGTTTTGTTTGCCATGTAATCCTGTAGAAGGAAGGGCTACCGCCACCCTCACACCCCCGTTTAATTACAGTGCATTGTATTATATGTATATATATATATATAAATCCAGGCTTTCATTAATTTGCCTTCAAACTTGCCAGTCTAGATCATATATTTTTAAGTGGTAATTTAATACGACATTCAAAATACCAAATTTGAATTTACTGCAGTCATTTATTTTTAAGTTATACTGATAACAGATATACATACAGACCAACGGCTAAAAATTTGACTTTCGTAATCAGGCTGCTATCTTAAAACGTGATATTATACAAAAATTAGAGTGGAAAATAGAATTTCAAAACATATTTTCTTTACAGTATCTGTAAAAAATTAATTTTGCCGTATTCGTCGACTATAATAAAATGAACAAAGCCGTTTCATTAATTACATTCAATAAAAAAGAACGTTTTGCATAATTCTGGGTTGCCGTGTATATATATTGTCTGTAATCAATATGCACTATTAATAATACTCTGTATTTAAAATTATTCTTACTTGAAAAACATTTAACGCAAAAGAAATTAACTATTCCTGCAATTTCCAACTTTAGCCCAGTATATTTAAATACTTTGGGTAGCCCTGTAAATGAATGATGAATGATTTCCTTACCCCAATCTGTACAAAACATACTTTTATGGATGTAATAAATTCTCTTCATTTCGTTTTGTTTATGTCAGTTTATAGATGTTAGATGTTACACTGTACTTACAAGAAATTTCCCCATAGACATAATATATCTGAATTATCTTGGATGCCCCTGTATACGAACCATTTACTTGACCTCAACAAAAAATTTACTTTTGCCTCTCTATATGATACACATTTAGAATAACAAGATTGGACTTTCTGCTATTATTTCTTTATGATAACACACGCACACAGATACACAGACCAACCGCTAAAAACGTGATTTTTGGATTCAGGGTCCTCAAAACGTGTAAATATTACAAAAACTTACTTTCAAAAATTTCACCCAAAAACAATACTTTCTTACCTATACGGTAAGAAAAAGTAAAAGGAGAATAAGACGTAAAGTAAATGTCTTTTCCTGTATTTTCAAAGTTTTCAAATGATAGTCGATAAGAGAAAGTAAAGTAAAGGAATAAGAGATAAGGTAATTTTTTTTTAACTGTATTTACAAAGTTATTAAATGGTAGTCGATAAGAGAAAGTAAAAAAAAAAAAAAAAAAAAAGAATAAGACATACGGCAAATTCCTTTAACTGTATTTACAAAGTTATTAGATGATAGTCGATAAGAGAAAGTAAAAATTCTTTAACTGTATTTACAAAGTTATTAAATGATAGTCGATAAAATTGCAAGCGTTTGTCCTCTAGTTTTTAATTTATAAATGTTAAATTATTATAATATAGTTTTAAAGTATTTTAAAAATATTTGTTTCTTTCTATAATTTTTAATTTCCGAATGTACATGTAAAGATGTATTGTAATCATGGCAAAAGTTCGACTTTGGGATTTTGGTGCACCCATACGTTTTGAGGCCCCTGAATTCGTTTTTACGACTTTTACGATGATATAGTATGCGTGTATGTATATGTGTATGTGTGAGAGTGAATACAACAGAATCTAAACACTTTATTTGAATGAGCTGAAAGTTAGTACACATCTTATAGACCACCGTTGCACAAATTGTATAGATTTTGATAAATCTTGCACTTATAGGTTTTTTTTTTTTTTTTTTTTTTACAAGGAAACAGAGAAAAATTCTTTATTATTATGGCTTATGGGCTCAAATTATTTACAGTACGATAGCATGCATTTGCCTTATTCAATGGAACTGAAAATTTATGCACATGTTATGCGTCATCGTTGCACAAACTGTATAAATTTTAGTGTAAATTTGGTAATGATTTTAGTAATTTATAAATTTTTACAAGGACACAACGAAAAGTACCTTATCATTATGACCTGTAGGTATAAAATACTTAAAGAGCAATAGCATTGAATTAAACAAAGGAAATATACTCAACATCCTATTAAAATTTTCTTTTACTTAAAAACTTCTTCTTCTTCTTCTTTTTTTTTTTTTTTTTTTTTTTTTTTATTTACTTAAAAATCTGTAAATTAATTAATGTTCGGAAAGTCAAGTTGATTCCCACCAGATTTTTTTTCATGAAATTTAATGTAAGCAATAAAATTTAACAGAACCTAGATAATGTCTTCTAAAATAAATAATATAATGTTAATAAGTACAAAAATTTGAATAAACACCAGAAAATACAAGAACTCGCAATAAGTGGCTCGGGACAAAAGAAAACACGACTCTTTGTAAGGCGAACAATGTAGACACGAGCGCTACCTATACTGTCCGCCTGTTCGACAAAAACATCGTTTATTCGCCAGCACTCTTGCCTATTTTTTCGCTTCACGAAGTTGTTGTGTTTTCCTTCAACCCGAAACAATTTTCGCGGGCTCTTGCATTTTATGGTGTTTATTCAAAATCTTGTACTTATTACTTTTAAACGCCAATTGTATAGCGCGTTTTTTATAATTTCATATATAGGAGAAGACAAATTATGTTTTATACACTGAGAAAAATATATACCGACTTCATCTAGAACTAATAAGTGGTCATTTTCTAAATGCTTTAAATATTGATTTCCGTCTAGAAATATAGATTTTCGAGCTGCGTGTATAGACGAAATGATCGAGAATTTCTTGTCTACACATTTCTAGATGGTGAAACAATATTCTGAATCCTTTGTATTGCGAGAAAATCTCGCTTTATTTTCTAGAATTGGGTAATAAACCAAGGTTATAGTTGCCGAAACCCGCCTCTTGTATTCGCATTTATTTGCAGAGATTTTTAAATAACTTTGCCCTCGGGAATATATTGGCAAAAGCTCTAGAATTCTAATAGGGGTTCTACACTGTTAAAAAAATGCAGAAAAAATACAGAAATTCTCTGTAATTTCAGAAAAAAAGTCGTAAAATACGTTTTGTCTACGTAATTTTCCCGTAATTTACGCCTTTTTTTCTGAAATTACAGAGAATTTCTGTATTTTTTCTGCATTTTTTTAACAGTGTAGAACTCGCTTTCAAATGGGACTAGAATTTATAAGGATGACATGGAACTATTTTTTCTAGAGCCACAATTTAGATTCTAGTTGTCAGTTACAGAATTTTTTCTCAGTGTAGATAACAAAAAATATGCTTTGATACACACACACACACACACACACACAAATATATATATATATAGATTTACATACATATATATATATATATATATATAAATTCGAATATTTAGATAGTGAATGAAAAATTTAATTGAAGTTATATTATATGCAACAATCATCGTAAAAATTATTTTGTGGAAAAGCATTGAAAGAATTTAGCCTAATGTTTTTAATAGTTTAGAATAATGTCTAATGAAACAAATGAATCGTATAATGATAGTTTTAAAACAATTTATTCGCTTTCATAAAAAAGAATGAAAAAAAAACGACGATTTAAATGAATTTTACGCATAAATAGTTTATGTTTAATGGAAAAAGATATTTCCTGATCAGAAAATAACTTCTTTTTAAACTTTAAAACCGACAGTTAAATAAATTGACATGTTAAATTGATGTAATAACTTTTGATGACAAGGAATTGAAGAAGTGTTCTTTAACAATCATTTCACCAAAAGAAAAGGTCATTTCTACTAAAGAAAGTAGACCAAGTGACAGTTTCCATTGATAAAGATAATATTAGATAGTTGTGAAGAGAAATAAGGATTTTAAACTGATAAAATTCTCCGTCAAAAATGCCTTCTTTTTCGAATGAGCTGTTTCACATTTCAATTTTTGAAAATCCCATGTGATTTTTTTTTAAATCCTCACCCCTGCTGGTTCGGTATTTAAAATACATTATTTCCAGAATGAGTACTTTTCCAGAATGAGTACTTCTCATTACCCTTTTCAGAATATCATTAAAAAATGGCAATTTCAAAAGTAATTATACACTGTTAAAAAAATGCAGAAAAAATACAGAAATTCTCTGTAATTTCAGAAAAAAAGTCGTAAATTACGGAAAAATTACGTAGACAAAACGTATTTTACGACTATTTTTCTGAAATTACAGAGAATTTCTGTATTTTTTCTGCATTTTTTTTTAACAGTGTATAGGAAATGGTACTAGAAATAACGGTATTGTGTTAATGCAAGATGGTGTGTAATTTATTAAATAATATATAAAAAGTAACAAACCACTTTAAAACACGTAGATAAACTATTTTTATTAAAAACGTGACAAATCTTTTCCTAATTATAACAATAGCATCATCAGGTGTAATTGCGTTACATAGAACCAGCAATATATAAAGAAGAGAAGTTCAAACGGTTTAAAGTTACGGTTACAATAAAAAAATTTTCATTTCAATATCATTTTCAGTACATTTTTTTTCCTCTATGAGCAGAACGTGTGCCATATTTTATGAAGTGATGCCACATCCTTGGAGATAATAACTTTATTGTTCTTGAATATATTCACTGCTTCTGCATAATCTTGGACAAAAACGGTCGCTCGAAACGTCTAATGTGGTATATTGAAACAATGTCGTATATAAAAGTTAATAACTTTAAAAACCGAATATAAATCTTTTGGAAAAATCACGTAAAATATTTTTTCAAACCATTTCTGATATTTTTTAAAAATGTTTTTGTATGTGTTTTGAAACAAAATTCAAAATATAAATACATATTTATAATGTTGTATTTATGGAATTTTTAAATAATTATCTGACATTTAACATTGATTATAAATTGTAAATGATTTTAAAAGAGGCAAATTCAAAATAATAAAAAAATTCCTTAAGCTGAAGCCTCATAAATTTTTCGCAGGAAATGCATAAATTGGGAGTTACGAAAATGTCGAAATAGGTTAGAAGTCTTATCTTTGATTGGCTAAGTAATTTGATATTGTCTTCTGCGTAGTAGCCAGTATTGCTAGATCTGGCGGATTTTTGATTTAATAATCACCAGTGATTTTGAGAAGTGATATTTGATGTACATAATAGACTATCAACCTTCGAAATGATTAGGAAAACGTTACAATAAAAATTTATTAGCGATTAGTGAATAAAAAGTCCTCCAGATCTCGCAATACTAATAATGACACTGGAGACAATTATAGTAATAATGTTTTACGTGGTCTGCGATGCCGTAGTTCCACGTACAGTCGGTAACAAAAGTCTCCGAACACTAGCAAAAATTCCTGTATAAAAAAAGTGCACTTCATGCGATTTTGTTAAATAAATCCTTGTCAAATCCTGTTTTCAGACTGACTAAGAACACTGTTAAAAATTTTCTCCTAGGTTGAACCAAAACATAGTACATTTTTCCTGCCACCATGCGATGGTGAAACCTTTTACCCTTATTTGGTGCTTTACTAAACCAAGGCTTGGTACTGCAATAGCTACATCCATAAGATGGAGAATTTTTTTACCATAATTTGGTGCTTTTTTCAATCAAGAAACGCCAAATCATAGTAGAAGGTTTCACCATCGCATGGTTGAAGCTATACTTGTACCAAGTTTTGGTTCAACCTAGCAAACTGAAGCTACTGTAGTACCAACATTTGGTTCAACCTTCAACTGAAATTTTTAACAGTGTACCATGTTTTGGTTCAACCTAGGACAAACTTTTTAACAGTGTAGTTCCAGGTACAGTCGGTAACAAAAGTCTCCGAACACTAGCAAAAATTCCTGTATAAAAAAAGTACACTTCATGCGATTTTGTTAAATAAATCCTTGTCGAATCCTGTTTTTAGACTGACTAAGAACAGGATTCGACAAGGATTTGTTTAACAAAACTGTATTAAGTGTACTTTTTTTACATAAGAATTTTCGCTAGTGTTCGGAGACTTCTGTTACCGACTGTAATAAATCATATTTCAAAATAGTGCTAATTTCCGACTAATTTATTTTCAAAAAAATTAATTTTTAAGAAAGGTTTTTAATACATTTAGAGCTCACAATAATTTCAGAATAATTTGCATTTTCACAATATTTTTACAATAATTTGCATACAAAAAATTCAGAATATTGCTTCACCATCTAGAAATGTGTGCACTAGAAATTCTCGATCATTTCGTCTATTCAGCTTATTGGCGTACCTTATGCGTATAGCTCGGAAATCTATATTTCTAGTTAAGGGATTTATAAAATAGCCACTTATTCATTGTAGATGAAGTCGGTATATATTTTGTTCTCAGTGTGATAATGGTTGCAATAATTAACTACAAGTTTTACCCTTAACGACCTGATGTATTTTTATTTTTATTTTTATAAAATAATAAAGTTTATTTATTCGTGGGAGAATAATTACTGAATTTTTATGATCATCTTTGATCATTCATTATATTCTACATCATCATCTTTTTATTCCTTTAATTTGTCTTTTTTTTTTCCGAATCCATTAATAATTGTTTATCGGAAAAAAATATTTATTTGTTTTTGAACAAATATAAGAGTTTCCTTTCCTTTACTCCTCTATTTAATTTAATTTATTTTTTGTTTTCCTTGTTTTCTTATTTATTTATTTATTTATTTTACAAAAATCGAGTAGAAATAATAAGACACTAACCACAATAGAGCAAATATTTTAATGCTGAGATTTGATGAATAGAATAATGATATGATGAACGGAATAATAAATGTTTGATGGATATTCAAATTGAAATGAATATTTTCATTTTAAGTTAAATGATTAATCTAATATTAAATAAACTAGATTAATAATAATCTTTTAAAGAATTTTTCACTAGGGAAAACTTTTGAAACAATTTCTTTGAATAGTTTATTTTTAAGAATACCATTAATAATAAGCACTTTTTTTTTTTTAAGCATTATATAATAATTTATTAAATATTTAGTTATAAAAATCGTTTATGAATCTTTAGTTACCGTTGGTTAAGGACCGAGAACATTTGATTTCAGACATTTTGTCAAATAGCTAGGGAAAATGTTGATGAATTATTCAGAAACGTCGGGCATGTAAAGAACATATAATAATTCATGTATTCAGCGAAAGTTCTTTTACTGAAAACCGAAAGCAGACCTGTTTAAAAAAAAAAAAAAAAAAAAAAAAAAAAAAAAGGAAGAAAGTGAACGCTTAGAATGCTTAAGATCTCCCTGTGAAAAGTAACGTTTGAAACGTTTGGAAGCTTTAGCATGTAATTATAAAGTTTTTTTTTTTTTTTAATCTGTATTTATTTATATGAAAATAGTACACATATTCATAGACATATAAAAATTTGTTATTTTGCTTATTATAATATACATGGTATAAAATCTAATAGAAAGGCATTTATAATAAACGTTAAATACTACAATATTAAATAAGACAACTGGATTACAATCAATATTCAAACTAAAAACTTCTTCACACACGATAAAACTAATGAAAACACTACCGGTTTTGAAAGGACGTGACCATTCTTCCATGATCTGTGAAGAACTTTTTAGTTTGAATATGTTACATATTAGGGGAGAGTGGGGATGAATGGGGCATTTTTCATGTTTTTATTGATAACGTCGGCCATATGTAATTCAGAATTTTGCAACATTGCTCATAAGTACACTTCAGTAATCAGTTACATATAAACATACTAACTTTAATAAAAAGCTATTACTTTTAATCAATAATATATATATTTTTTTACATGCATGTGTATTGTCCCATTCATCCCCACAGGTGGGGATGAATGGGACATGATTGGGGATAAATGGGACAGAACTGGTGTTAACAAAGAAAAGAAAACAAAATGGAAAGTAAATATTTTTTTAAGTTAAATTGGTTTACGTGATTTTATTACACACTATGAATTTACTGAAATTAACATAAACTGATGTATTGACTCAAATTAACATCAAAAGACAAAAGTCCTTTGGTTCGTGCACTTCCTAGTTCTGTAAGCTACGGTAATTTAATCTAATAAGACCTAATCAAAAAATAATAAATAAAAATAAGGCTAGAAAGAGATAAATCATTATAATAGAGTGCAAATTATCCAGATAAATTTTTGTTTCCGACAAATCGGGAAAATCAACATTCTATTTTGTATTACATTAATAATCACCATAATTTATTTAATTAGCTTGATTGAAATTGTGAATATAATCAAATTATTATTAGTTTATTTATTTATTTATTTCAATTATTGATTTAATTTGCATTGAATATTCTAACTTATATATATATATATATTAATCATAATTATTACAAACAAAAACCAGAACAATTAATTTCATTTTCTTTTCTAAGTCCACAAAATTAATAATCCTGATAATCAATATGACCAATTTACGTTTTAATATAATTCTTGAGTAAAATTTTAAATTAGTACATAGTGGGGAATTTCCCATTCATCCCCATTTAAACTGTCCCATTCATCCCAACCATCACATGATCATATAAAACAGGAAATAGGCTTAATGAACAATTGTCAATATTATTCTTGAATATCATAAACACAATAAAATATTATGCCTTTTCACCATATAAGAGTTATATTAACTTTAGGCAAATAGTTAATTTCTTAACTACTACCTCACTGAATTAGTAAAAACTTACTTTGGGAGCTAAAAAAAAACATTTACATTTTTTTCTGCCCTTCTATGAATTGCACAATTCTGAAACTGCACTTGATGAATGATCTCAGTGCTGCCATATATCTCAAAAATTGTCAAGTTTCCGGTGCTTGCAAAACATAAAAATTTTGCTATTGTCCCAGTCATCCTGCGTCGTATTCAACCGCACTCTCCCCTACGTTAGATATAACAACAAACACACTTCAAAAAAAAAAAAAGGGATTCAGCATAAATAATTTATTTTTGGCGAATTTGTTTTGAGTTTAAAATAAAAGTTTGCAGCTCAATACTTTCCATGATATTATTTTGTTTATAAAAAAAAAAAAAAAAAAAAAAAAAAAAAAGGTTTTTTTAAGCTATTGCATAGCTTTTATCGCGGGCTTTGAGAGCGGCGACCGAATCAAGAAATTCCATAACGAAAATAAACCTAACACAGTTCGGCAGACTTCGGCACGGTGTTTGTGTGCGTGCGACTAGACGTATGCGTGTAGACTAGCTGCTAACTGCTCATAACTGATTCTATCTCTTTTACACACAATGCTAGGTGAGACAGCGTGCTTTTTGGCCGCGTCCACGAGTGAGTTCGAGCCCGCGACTAGTTGAACCTTAGCGTGTATGTATATGGTACGACTGTACGAAGCTCGCACGGATCGAGACGAGCTGCTCCGAAATCGGACGAATACGTAAGCAGCTGTTTGTGAGAAAGTATATAGGTGTATAGGTATCTATCATCTATTTACAACAGTGAATAGCTGTACGCGTAAAATTTGTGTATAAAGTGTTTTAAATATGAATAAACAAAGTGCATTTATTAATGAAGAAAGTGATGAAAAAATAGTGAATGAAAATGAGTGAGTACTCTATATACATACATTTTATTATTATCACAATTTTTATTTATTTTTTTTATTTTTTTTATTTTTTTTTTTTTTTTACAGTTAGGAATTTATAAATAACAATAGAGTAATTTTGTTGTTTTCTACAAGAATAAAACTTTGAAAAGTATCGAAATTAAATTTTCTTAACTCCGACGCTTTCTATTTTAAATGTCATTTGATGCTTGAAACGTCATATTACTTTTTCTTTTTTTTTTGTATCTACATGCCTCCAGTTTCATAATAGAAAACTCATTTAAAATTTGTGAATTTTTATGCAAGAAAAATAGATACACTCTAATATACATCTTGGAACTTCCAATATATTTTGTTGTTTCCTTTATATTTACAGAATTCAAAATTTATATTTTACGGAAAAAATAACTGTTTACGAATATGTTTTATCTATTTTGCGGATTTAACATATTTCAATTTACAGTAATTTTTCTCTAAAACTAAATTTACATTTAGCTATAATTAAAGGGAAAAAAAGTTATTAGAATGCTTTTTATATTAAATCGGTTTATTTATTTGTCATCAATTTTTTTAAATATAAATTTAATGTAGAATCTTCATAAAATATTCTGTAAATGTGTAGAAACTTTAAAGAATCATCTATAAACTTCAAGGAATTTTCAAATAACGTCTTGGAACTTGGAATATTCTAGAAACTTTATAGAAACATCTCAGATTTTTATGGAATCTTCAAGAAACTTTATAGTAACGTCTAGAAACTTTAAGGAACCTTTGAAAAAATTCCTGGAATATGTTGATATCTTCATTGAACCTTCTAGAAACATCATAAAAATGACTAGAAAGGTCATGAAGACGTTTAAAACTCTGGAATCTTTTGCAACATTCTGATACTTCTGGAAATCAATTTTTTTCTAAAAGGCCCCATGAAGTTTCTAGACGTTTTCACGAAGTTATCAGAAATTTCTCTGAAGTTTCTAGAAGTTTGTATGATGTTTCTAGAAGATTCCATGAAGTTTCTAGAATTGTCATATAGCGTTTTAGTTACGTTTTCTGCGTAACTAAAAAGATTAAATTAAAATAAATATTTTTTAAATACACTCATGTCCATAAATTAAGGATAATTCAGATTCACACTGAAATCGAATTTTAATGCAAAAATTTCACCTGTTGAAATACCACACACACCTTTAAGAATAATATGCAAATTATAAGAAGCCGTCAGATGACGCCAAAATGATGTTACAATGATGAAAGTGTAAAAAAGGGGTAGATAAGGAATGGGAGCAAAGAAGGAAAATTGTTCACAAGCGTTCTGTGTGCCGCTCAGTGCCACAACCGAATAGTTATGACACAGAGGACGCATGCAGATAATTTTTTACGTGGTAGAATTATCGGCCGACTAGAATGTGGGCGTACTCAGATAGAAGTATCAGGGAAACTTAGAATAGCTCAAAGTGTCATCTCTAGGCTTTGGCAACGATTCCAAAATGATGGAAATGCCAGTCGACGTTACAGTACTGGTCGGCGACGAGTTACAATTCCGAATGACCACCGGTATTTGGTAGTAACTGCCAAAATAAGCAGATAAAGCACAGCATCAGACCTGTCTCGTCAGCTGTCTGCAGCCACGAAAGCCACAGTTTCAAGACTAACCGTGGATAGACGTTTGGGAGATATTGGTCTATATGCTCGCAGGCCTGTTAGATGTGTTCCACTCGCATGGAATGGCCAGCATTCTCACCTGACTAGAATTCGATAGAGCATGTGTAGGACACGCTTTTCCGACGAGTTGTAGTCCGTCAACCACCTCCTACATGTGTACCGAGACTTCAGAGAGCATTGCTTACTGAGTAGAGTAACCTTCCCCAAGATCAGATCAATAATTTAATACTCAGCATTCCTAGGCGTTGTAAGGACTGTATTTCATCATCTGAGAGACATGCAATGTATTAACCATCATACCAACCATGTAATGTTAAGTTTTTGCAAGGGAGATATTTTTTGTAATTGCTTCAGGGAGCAAAAATCGTTGTTTTTATAAATGGTATCCTACATAAACCACCTTTTTTTTTGTTCGTGATCTTTTGTTTAATAAATGGACTTTATGAATAAGTTATGTTTGTTTTGTTTCTGAACCTTTATTTGCCTCAGCTAGCATTATCCTTAATTTATGGACATGAGTGTAGTATGTTTTTATATAGGTGCATTAAACGTGGGAAATAAGGAAAATTTTGGAAAATTGTGTCAGCTTGAAAAAAAATAAATAAAATCTGAAAAACATCCAAAATTGACAAAAGAAATTATTATTAAGAGGGGGACGGAGGAAACGGCTCAGTTTTAATTTTTTAATTTTTTTTTTTTTTTTTTTTTCCGTTAAGCTGACCACAAAAGCATTCTATTTTAGAAATCTTTTATTTTCCCCACTCTTCTTTTATTTCATTGTCCAACGTATTGTTTAATTATAATACGTCTTATTTTTACGTTTATTTCATGCTTGAATAAACTAATAATTTCTATATCTCTGTATAAGCGATTTCTAATTATACTGCTCAGCATGAAAATTGCCCCAACACCATTTTTGCGAATTCTTATGTAAAATGATTTCCTGAATCCGAATATGATGGCCATTTTGCCCTATCATCCACCATTTTTTAGGGAGAGCCCTTATGTTTATCACTTTTCGGTAATTTTATGGCTATAAATTCGATTTTTATGGGGGGAAAGGGCTATATTTTAACTATAAAATATCTCCTGAGGGGCTAGAGTTTGAAGATTTTAAAACAGGAACATTTGCGGGGGGAGGATTTGTCACTGAAATTATGCATTACATTTCTTATGTATACATATTTTTCATCTATTATATTAATGTTATTTATTAAACATTATTTTTTTTTTTTGTTTTTTGATGTCTAATTAATTCTTTTTCATTCTCCAAATCAAATTCATGGTCATAAAATTTCCGTACAGTGTAAAAAATTGAGGGAGGGAGGGGTGTCCCTAGAAAACGGTGGGTGACAGGGCAAAATGGGAGTTATATTTGCATTCGGGGAGTCATTTTACATAAGAATCAGCAAAATTGATATCAGAGATCGATTTTTTTTTTTTTTGTCAGCGCAGTGTAATGTCTATATCTCTATATCAACGATTTCTAATTATTAACAGATAATTAGTTGAAAGTTCAAAATTCAGAAAACATATATACTTTAACAAGCAACTAGAAACTACTATCATATTTTTCCCCACTGATATGTTTTGTGTCCATAAGCAGTAGATTCTATTATTTATACTGTTGTCCTATACACTCTCTCTTTTCGGAATTAATACGATTAAATTTAATGTTTTATATATTTAAAAATAAATCTACACGTAGCTATATATAATAATAATCATAATAATGATAAAAAGTTTTTTTTTTTTTTTCTCATATTTTACAAATAAAATATATATTGTCAAACTAATCTTTTTTTTTAAATTAAAATACGTATTATTTTTATAGTTTGTATTTGAAATATTAAATAAACTAAAATATTTTATATATCTGCGTCAACGGTTTCTTATTATTAACAAATAATTCATTGAAAGTTTGAGATCATTTCAAACTAAGAAAACTTATATACTCTAACAAGCAACTCGAAACTACCATCATGTTTTTTTTTTTTTTTTTTTTTTTTTTTTTCTTCCCACTTATATATTTTTTTGTTCTTAGACTAGAAAATCAAAATCTTACTTTATGGGAAAAATGATTATTTTCGAATACATTTTCTCACTATCAGATTTAATCTGACTTAAATTTACTGCAATATTGTCTATAAAAATAAATCTACTTTCAACATAAAATCTTGGAATATATCAGTTTTCTTTTATTTATGTTTTTAGTGCGGAGGACTATTAGTCTCAATCTAAGGATAAAACGTTGTCGCCAGTTTACGATGGCTGGACATATATCGAAATCGAAAAATTATGGAAAATATAATTGAATAAGTTGAAAGCGATGTTATAATTTGAAAAAAAAAAAAAAAAAAAAAAGCTTATAGTTCTCCGTACTAAAAACTAAATTCTGCTTTTGTGAGAATTTCATCTTTTTTTTTTTTTTTTTTTTTTTTTTTTTTTTAAAGATGAAGAAAAGAAAAGAAAATTAATCATAATCAGTACCGAAACGAACAGTGTCGAATAAGTTGAAAAAGCCCTTTTTTTAGACAAAAATACATAATTTATTTTAATTTTTAATTATTGCTAAAAAAAATTTACTAGTTGATTTTAATTTTTTTTTTCAAATGAAAAGAAATTTACGCTTAAATATTAAAATTGATATGAAACTTTGTGAAATATTAAACTTGCAGGATAAAATTGACGCCATTATAGCTGTAAAAGTATTATTATTATTATTATTATTATTATTTATTTATTTTTGGAGTGTGAGGAATCCAAAAATAACAAAATTGATATATTATCAGTCTATAGAGTGTCTATTAGTGTGTCAGTATGTTAATCTGTGTACACGATATCTCAAGAACATATGATCACAGAGAGGTGGGACTAGTTTTAAAATATCACTTATGACACTGCAAGAAACTTATTGTTTCTCACCAGTTTTGCCATTTTTTTTTTTTTTTTTTTTTAAGAAATCATTGCAATTTTCAAAACAAAATTTTCTTAACAACAATTATCCCTTTTTTTTATTACTATTTACAAGGTTAAAATAAATCCTTGTCGTATCAAGTTCTTAGACTGACTAAGAACATGATTCGACAAGGATTTATTTAACAAAACAGTATGAACTCCACTTTTTTCACATAGAAATTTTTGCTAGTGTTCCGATACTTTTGTTACCGGCTGTACTTGTTGATTGCACTGGAGGATTTATGATGTAAATTACCTCCATCACACCTGCAAGTACTAGTCGAGTCAATGGCACGTCGTATTGTGGCAATTCTGTGTTCTGTGACAATCACGGGGTCCTTTACGGTATAAATCAGGAGTACCATTTTTTTTACTTTTTAATGTATATATACATATATACATATCCCTATTATATGTTCGAAGTAGCCTTTATTATACACATGGCATGAAATTTAACGTAAACGTCATTTTCACAAACTGAAGGCTTTTGTAGAAAACCTGATTACAGTTCATTGTAAAATTATTTACCGCACGTTATGACAATTAAGTATAAAATGTAATGGATCTAAATTTAATTCAACTGCAGGGAAGCACTCGAAATAAAAAGTTCCCTTAATAGCTAAATATATGTATATTTTTAATCAAAAAATTTAATTCTGACACTTATACCATTATACTTTTAATTAATTAAAAATGAATCTTTAATTTATTGCAAGTAGCTTTTTACTTTGTTTTTCACTTGTCAAAAGCTAATATAAATGATCTCATTAATATTTCTGTGTTTTGGGGAAAGACCTATTTTGAGAGCATTATAATACCGAGTAAGTTATCCATGAAGAAAAGGAGCACTACTGCTAAAGATTGTTTATTAAACAATCTGTTCAGTAAGGAAATCTCTATGCAAAGCGGTAACTTTACAAACACATTAAAAAGTAATTAAGAAATAATTTATTTACTATCTCTGCTGCAAGAGAGAATTCGAAATCGGTAAAACAGGAAAATGAATTTTTTTAAGTAATAAAGATGTAATTAACTACGCAAGTTAAGCTTTTGTGTACACACGAAATTTACAAGGAACTCCGATTAGGGTAAGTGCACCAGTGATTGACACTTCTAGAGCAATCTCTGATGTTTTTAATGTTCTAGTCATCAGAAAATATTTTTAGAAATCTTAAGTTAGTACATATGGCATGAAAGACATCCAGAACCACATATATGTTAAAATATTGTCACGTAGATTCAAATATTTGTACTTTAAATAGACAGTATTTCAAATATACTGCCCAAAATATAATTAAAATTTCATTTTAAAAAAGCAGTCTTCAGTAATTAAAAATAAATTTATCATCTAAATTTTGTGCTACTTCATCTCCTACACTCTCACTGTAAGATATAGATCTAATAGACTGTGCCCTCCCAATTTCTTAGGTTTTTTTTTTTTTTTTTTTTTTTTTAATATATATATATATATATATATATATGATATTTTAGAGATTATATTTAAAATTAATCTCTGTTGTTTGTTTTGCAATACTGGTAAAGAACTGTTGAAACACTTTAGTTTTTATGGATTTTTTTATTATTATTATTTTTATTTTGTCACGTAGATGTCGTGAAGAGCCAAAGGGAACACTCGAAGTGAAGTAACAAACGTAGTTTATTAGCAGAACAAACTTGTCATACGGCTACACTCGGCTGAGAACATACTCAAACTGAGGAACAAGTTGCTTATATACAATATTCGAATATTCCAGAATACAAGATTAACATAAATTAGAATATTCTAGAAACTGCTAGAATAGGAAATTAAATATGCAAAGATAATTATAAGACTTTTGAAATAATTATTTAGAGTCTTTAAATTTTTATGCTCCCGGCTGGAATCGAACCGAGGCCGTCTGGGTGACAGTCCAAAGACGTACCTCTACGCCACGGCGGCTTCGAAGAAAGCTGACTTTGTGGCAATATATATACATTTGATAATTTTTTTTTTTTTATGAATTTTATTGGACACCCACTCAATGTTCCAGTAATTGACATTGCCAGTTTTTCAATTTATCAGTAATTGGCCCCCTATGTTCCAGTGTTTGACATTGCTAGTTATTCATTTTACCAGTTATTAACACCCTATGCCCCAGTGTTTGACATAAAATGTTAAAATTCTTATATGTAAAATATATGATTTTATTATTTTTCTTTTTCTTTAATTATTTCGGGATAGATGTCAATATACTGGAGCATATCAATCACTGGAGCACCTACCCTACATTATGCAGTTAACTTAATTTTGTTAGAAAGATAGTTTAGAAAATAATATGAGAAAACATACTCACACATATGGTTAAACACTTTAGTAAATATTATAAAATTAATCGTAAAATTTTAATTTTGGGGATTTTATTATTTTTTATGCATACTATAATAAAAATAAAAAGAAAACGCTAATGTATATATTTTATTTTTTAAAATTAAGACAAACAGGTCGAAGACAGTCGTGTTCTTTAATGGTGGCTGGTTCATGTAAAAACTGTTGTTTCCGGAATGTTCTACATGTTTTCACCCAGATTATACCTCTGGTGTCACCGATGCGCAGGAGTCATCCCCTCTATGGAGGATCGTGATGGCATATCTCCGGACCATCTTTAAAAGTCTTTTCCATATCGCCTGTTGTCCATAGCGTGGCACTAGGACAACGTAAAATCGACTCAATAACTCTCTCTCAGCTTACAAAATAATTTAGACTATTATGTAGTAATTTTTAACATTTTCTAGGAATTTTTAGAAGCATTTATCATTTAATTCCGTTTATCAGTCTACCTACTTTATCATATTCATAATATATTTAATATTCCATAAAAAACTTTCTAAATACATTTCCCTATAATACAGTCGGCTGCAAAATTATTCGAGCACTAGCCAATAATTCCTATATTTAAAAAGTACACTTAAGACTGTTTTGCTAAGTAAATCCTTGTCGAATCATGTTGTTAGACTGATTAAGAACATGACTCGACAAGGATTTATTTAACAAAGCTGTATTTTGGCAAGGATTATTGCTAGTGCTCGAATAATTTTGCAGCCGAATGTATACCCGACTGTATACGTTTTCTGGGGACAAATGGGGACTTTTTTTTTTTTTTGAAGGCATTTTACTAAGTTTTAAAAAATTGTAGAAGTTAAATTGTTAATCAATAATACTTTATTTTTAGTCCTTAATTATTAGGACTGAAAAAAATACATCCATAATTGGATAATTGTAGCAATTTTTAACGCTTCTCTATTATAAAGGTACTTTGATATGGTCACCCTACCCTATAACAGCATAAATATTATCACGTTTAGAGGGGCCGCGGTAGCCCAGTCGGTAGAGCGCCGGTCTCGTAATTGGAAGATTGCGGGTTCGGTACTCGAGCCGGCAAAGACCGTCGTGTACACTAATGGTGGCTGGTGCACGTAATATCTGTCGTGGCCGCAATGTCCTCCATGTTCCCATCAAAAATTATACCTCTGGGGGTCACCGAAGCGGGAGAGCCATCCCTTCCGTGGAGGATCAAAATTGTGATGGCATGTCTCCGGACCACCTCTAGGGGTGTGTCCCAGACCGTCGCCAATTGCCCATCTGCGCAGCACTAGTGCGACGTAAAACCCAACCATTCATACATTCACGTTTTGATCGGTGCGTATCACCGAGGTTTCAAGTTACGGAAAAATTTGAAATCAAAGTTCTTGAATGGAGTTTTTACGTTTGACGATTATTTCATACTCGCCAACAGACCAAGAATATAAATTTACCGCATAACAAATTTAAAAGAAAATATATATTTAACGTTTGGTTGAGAGAACTTTACGTCGCACTAATGTTACTAACGCTACGCTATAGGCAATCAGTAGATGAACCATATTTTTATTCTAAATAAATGACGTGGAAATCGGCAATAATTATAAGTAGTTATCTTTGATACATTTTTTTTTTTTTTTTTTTTTTTTTTTTGAAAATTTAGTGTAATTGGTTGATTGGGCTTCAGGAGACATGTGTTCAGGAGACATGTTATCACAATTTTGATCCTACACTATAGTGACTAGATCGGAATACATTTATAACAAGGAAGAGTTTAAAAATGCTACAAATATCCAATTACGGATGTTTTTTATATCATTCTTAATAAATAAGGATTAAAAAATAAGATATTAATGATAAATAATTTACTTTCTACGATTTTTTAAAACTTAGAAAAATGGCTTCAAAATAAATGCTATCCTCAGAAAATGGGATCCTTTGGTCACCTAAACCTCCAGGGAGGGGATTCACAATCTTAAAAAACGATTTCAAAATTGAGGCTGTCCTTGAATTTTGAGGACATATGGTCACTCTAATAACCAACGACCATCTGGGACTCGCACATAATGGTAGTCTGGGATATGAAATAACAATTTCGATCCTACATGGAAGAAATAGATGACCTTTCGGTAACCCCCCCCCCTCCCCTATCAGAGGTATTTCTTTATATGAACATGGAAGACATCGTGACCAGCACGGATTTTACTTGCACCACCTACTATATTAATGTACACGATGGTCTTCTGCCGGATCGAAGATCGAACATATATCAAACGCAAAGATAAAAAATCTACAAGGTGTACAGTCGGTAACAAAAGTGTCCGAACACTAGCAAAAATTCCTATGTGAGAAAAGTACACTTCATACGGTTTTGTTATAAATAAATCCTTGTCGAAACCTGTTCTTAGTCAGTGTAAGAACATGATTCGATAAGGATTTATTTAACAAAACCGTATGAAGTGTACTTTTTTTACATAGGAATTTTTGCTAGTGTTCGGACACTTTTGTTACCTACTGTACGCCAAAAAAGACATCTACTAAATTCTAGAACGAATATTTTTACGAAATCTGCCGTTTTCAAACAAAGGGTTGAATCCCAGACCATCGCAAACTGCTCTTTGCGTAGGTCTAGTACAGATTATTTCTTATGCAGAAAGCACACTACCGTATTTTCAATGTTAATCAAAATGCGACTACAGTGACCCTGTGGACAATGGTTGTAAGTTTCTCGAGCTCTCCAGTTGACGCAATCGCTTGTATTATTTTTATTGTATCTATGTTTTCTTTTGGTATTTTTGTTATTGTTTACAAACTTGATCGTACAGTGCGACCATATATCCTACACCTAGCAGTAAGGACGCTTCCAAAATGTTGGAGGGATGTCAGCTTGAAATTTAGAAAACATCCAGAAATTCTGCGCTCTGTTATTGCTCATTTTCTCTGAGTTAGATGACTGCTACCCCTATTTTAGCATTGGACTCGGTAAGTTAGCACATGCGCAGATGTTTCCATGGTTTCATGAAATGTGGTCGAGGAATAAAAAGCAATTTCTTTTAAAAACAAAGTACTATATAGTAAGCAAAACAAGTTTCGGTAATATACATGAATCAAAAACATTTTTTCCCTTTAAAACATTTTGTATTATTTAAACCCAGCAATGTTAAATATTTAACGATTTCATATTGCTCTTTCAGAATTACAGTTTGTAATTTTTATTTGTATTTTAATATGAATGTGTTTGGCAAAGTACATTTTCAAACATTATAAATATTGATTTTACTTCTTGTAAGAATAGCTCTGCATGTTTTGAGTATGACTATGTAACTTCATATTATATAAAGTGAAGAAAGAGAAAAACTTTAAATACTAACCTACTACTAAATACTCGCGAAATAGATAAACAATTTTGGATCAAAGATGCTATACATCTAGAACTAACGCATGTGGAAGTTATTATTGGTTGTTATTATTGCTAGTTATTATATAGTGGTGCTACTATCGCTCCGGTTCGTGTTTTAGCTTCACTGACCCATCTACATGGTAATCTGTGGTCTAATTCGACAAAAAAGTAAAACCATCTCAACCTCAACTTCATTAAGAACAAAATTTATTCTCTTAGAAACCAAATGATTACAGAAACTCGAATAAACCAATTAAATCTCTCCCTGGCACGGTGCTGCGTCATCATAGACCGAAGGAGCATAAAAAATATGGTTGCAAGAGTTGGATAGTTTCCCTTGGAAATTTCGCCAAATACTTCCGGTACCTCTATTTCAGAACAGTGATGCTAGATTGGGGATTTTGTCCTCATTTTGGGGATTTTTGAGGCTTCTGGGGACATTTTTGAGGACCAAATGCTTGTGGAGACTTTTTTGGGGAATTCTAAAATTTTTAGGGACAAATCTGTGGAGTTCTTCAACTTTCTGCCGATGTTGGCAACGTAATGATTTATCCCAATGACTAGAGACTTTTAATAGTTTTATTGTTATTTGGGGATTTTTTTCCAAAAATTCCCTTCATTTGGGGAAAAATCTGAGCTTAAATCTTAGAAAAATCTGCTAGATATTTTTTTTTTTTTTTTTTTTTCCCTTTTTAGTAGAAATCAAGTTGGGGTTTTTTCGAAAAAAAAAAACCTGATTTGGAGAAATTTAAAGGCCTGTTTGTGGAAATAATTTTCGACCATCTGGCATCACTGTTTCAGAACGTCATCAGTCAGATTTTCTCTTTCTTTCTTTAATGGGATTTTTGTTGCGTCGTTTCATAAGGATATCTTATTCAAAATGGAAGTTTTTCGAATTCAAACTTTTGAATATTACTCTTTTAAATTACTCTTACTCTTAAAAATTACCCTTACGAAGTACATATATTAAAGCTTACTTATTAACCAATGTTCTTAATAAGAAAATTTATGTAAAACGGCAAACCTACAAGCTCATTAAAAAGTAATTAAGAAATAATTTATTCACGATCTCTTCTCAAGAGTGAACTGGAATTGTTAAAACTAGAGGGAAATGTTATTTTTTTCTAAAGATATAATTAAGAAAGTTGTGACTTACTATATACATCATGTTTACAAGACTATTCTATTGCATATTTCTTTTTGTTCGAAGTGTGAAAAATTTTAGAAAAAAAAAATTGTGCAAAGATTTTATTTGTTTATTTATTTTTTTTTATGATAAATGTATATGATACTTCTGGGTAATTGCAATCGGCAACAAAATTTTTGAAGCGCTAGCAATAATTCCTATTTAAAAAATATGCACCTAATATACTGCTTTGTTAAGAAAATATTTGTCGAATCATGATCTTAGTCTTATGCTGTTTTTAAAAAAGTAAGTTGATGATAAAAATTAGCGATCAATTTTTTTAAAAATATATGAAAATGTGGATGTGTGCCTCAATAATTTTGCTGCCGACTGTATATTAAACTGAATTAGGATTATTCGATTGTGTTTATAATCAAATAATTGTGCTACTTTTTTATTCTGATATATACACCGTTTTTTCCAACAGTTGTTACCGCCAGTCCAGCTTTTCCAGTTACCAAATATTGCTTCTTGTAAAGCCAAAACGGTTCCAACCAACATAATTTTTTGAACTGAAGTAGTGTTTTGACTATTTTCCAGATGGACTTACCTGTACTTTTCACCGGATGCTATAATATGTATATATATATATATATATATACTTGAACGCATAACTGCACACTATGCAAAACTACATTATGCTGTTTTCCGGATTGAACACACAACTTTTGGGTTCGTAGTTGTGTACTCTGACCACAGAGCTAACGGGTCTTGGCTCAATATTTCCTGATTATTTAGACTAGTGTTTTCAGATTTTTTTTTTCACTTCTCATCGGTGAGAATCGAACTCATAATCCTTCGGGTTCGTAGTTGTGTATTCTGACCACAGAGACAATGGGTCTTGGCTGAATATTTCCTGATTGTTTAGACTAGTGTTTTCAGATATTTTATTATTGTTATTTTATACTTCTCATCGGTGAGAATCGAACTCATAACCTTCGGGTTCGTAGTTGTGTACTCTGACCACAGAGACAACGGGTCGTGGCTGAATATTTCCTGATTATTTAGACTAGTGTTTTCAGATATTTTATTTTTTTTATTTTTATTTTTCACTTCTCATCGGTGAGAATTGAACTCATAACCTTCGGGTTCGTAGTTGTGCACTCTGACCACAGAGACAACGGGTCTTGGCTGAATATTTCCTGATTATTTAGACTAGTGTTTTCAGATTTTTTTTTTTCACTTCTCATCGGTGAGAATCGAACTCATAACCTTCGGGTTCGTAGTTGTGTATTCTGACCACAGAGACAATGGGTCTTGGCTGAATATTTCCTGATTATTTAGACTAGTGTTTTCAGATATTTTATTATTTTTATTTTTCACTTCTCATCGGTGAGAATCGAACTCATAACCTTCGGGTTCGTAGTTGTGTACTCTGACCACAGAGACAACGGGTCGTGGCTGAATATTTCCTGATTATTTAGACTAGTTTTTTCACATTTTTTTTTTTTATTTTATTTATTTATTTATTTATGTTTTATTTCCCATCGGTAAGGATCGAACTCACAACATTCGGGTTCGTAGTTGTGCACTCTGACTACAGAGCCAACGGGTCTCGGCTGAATATTTCCTGATTATTTAGACTAGTGTTTTCACATATTTTATTTATTTTATTCCATCGGTAAGGATCGAACTCACAACATTCGGGTTCGTAGTTGTGTACTCTGACTACAGAGCCAACGGGTCTCGGCTGAATATTTCCTGATTATTTAGACTAGTGTTTTCACATATTTTATTTATTTTTTTTTTTTTTTCCCATCGGTAAGGATCGAACTCACAACATTCGGGTTCGTAGTTGTGCACTCTGACTACAGAGCCAACGGGTCTCGGCTGAGTATTTCCTGATTATTTAGACTAGTGTTTTCACATATTTTATTTATTTATTTTTTTTTTCCCATCGGTAAGGATCGAACTCACAACATTCGGGTTCGTAGTTGTGCACTCTGACTACAGAGCCAACGGGTCTCGGCTGAATATTTCCTGATTATTTAGACTAGTGTTTTCAGATATTTTATTATTTTTATTTTTCACTTCTCATCGGTGAGAATCGAACTCATAATCCTTCCGGTTCGTAGTTGTGTATTCTGACCACAGAGACAATGGGTCTTGGCTGAATATTTCCTGATTATTTAGACTAGTGTTTTCAGATATTTTATTATTTTTATTTTTCACTTCTCATCGGTGAGAATCGAACTCATAACCTTCGGGTTCGTAGTTGTGTACTCTGACCACAGAGACAACGGGTCGTGGCTGAATATTTCCTGATTATTTAGACTAGTTTTTTCACATTTTTTTTTTTTTTTTATTTTATTTATTTATTTATTTATGTTTTATTTCCCATCGGTAAGGATCGAACTCACAACATTCGGGTTCGTAGTTGTGCACTCTGACTACAGAGCCAACGGGTCTCGGCTGAATATTTCCTGATTATTTAGACTAGTGTTTTCACATATTTTATTTATTTTATTCCATCGGTAAGGATCGAACTCACAACATTCGGGTTCGTAGTTGTGTACTCTGACTACAGAGCCAACGGGTCTCGGCTGAATATTTCCTGATTATTTAGACTAGTGTTTTCACATATTTTATTTTATTTTTTTTTTTTTCCCATCGGTAAGGATCGAACTCACAACATTCGGGTTCGTAGTTGTGCACTCTGACTACAGAGCCAACGGGTCTCGGCTGAGTATTTCCTGATTATTTAGACTAGTGTTTTCACATATTTTATTTATTTATTTTTTTTTTCCCATCGGTAAGGATCGAACTCACAACATTCGGGTTCGTAGTTGTGCACTCTGACTACAGAGCCAACGGGTCTCGGCTGAATATTTCCTGATTATTTAGACTAGTGTTTTCACATATTTTATTTATTTATTTATTTATTTTTTCCCATCGGTAAGGATCGAACTCACAACATTCGTTTTCGTAGTTGTGTACTCTGACTACAGAGCCAACGGGTCTCGGCTGAATATTTCCTGATTATTTAGACTAGTGTTTTCAGATTTTTTATTTATTTATTTATTTTTATTTATTTATTTATTTTTATTTATTTATTTATTTTTATTTATTTATTTATTTATTTCATTTATTTATTTATTTTTTATAGGGTTTTAAAATACAAATATATGTATTCCATAGGTGCCAAGTCTCCCGTTTTTCAAGGGAGACTTCAAACCGGAAATTTTTTACAGCTGTCTTCCGAAATAATAATCGTCGAAAATGTGTATAACATATTCCATTTAAAAATACTGGTGTCAATTCTGAATTAAAAGTTAAAAATGTTGGCAGCTCTGGTATTCCTGTCGTACTAAGTTAAATTTTGTCATAGATAGAATTTCATCCATAGTTTTAATGTTTGCGAAGTGAGCATACATCGAGATACTCACCACTGCAGTACAGATTTTTATTTATTTATTTAGTTATTTATACGTTTTAGCATTCTCTGAATCCACGAATAAGGTTTTTAGTGACAGGTTTGCATCTTGCTCTGTGTGTGTTTGTGCGGATATGTGTGTTTCTAAGAGTCTCATATAAGCATAATGCTAGAACAATTATTAGCAGGAGGTCCAAATTCAGTATTCTAAATCTGTATTTTAATTGGATGCCACTTGACACTTTTCATTAAAATCAGACAAATGATTTGTCTACAGGGACTTGCAAAAATATTAAAATATATTATGTCTAAGGACAAAATATTTAGTAGGTACAACTTAACATCTTGAAACTGCAGTAAACAAAACGAAATCAACATATATTTTTTGTGTGCATAAAATTATGTCCAGTATAAGGCATGGTATGAAACTTATTCATCAATCGTTTACAGGACGATACAAAAATTTTGGATACAGTAGGATTATTCTATGAAACTGCTGAGAGTACATTTCAAGTTGAGTTGTATACTTTTCAAACTCTGTTAATTGAAATGTATCTAACAGTATGTTGTGCATATAAACTATTAATAATATACAGGGCTACACAAAATTCAGCGAAAATATTCTTTTCTATTGAATGTAATTGAGTTATTTGTTTTGCTAAATTTTACAATGTTCAGGAAATTTACGAAGAAATGAAAATTACTTTATCTTACCTAAAAGTTGAGCAAAATAATGGTTGAAGTCTGATTTTGAACAGGAATGTTTTGCTGTAATAATGCGTTTATGGTGTCTTGAACACTAAAACTGATTTTGTAACAGTTCATATGTAAATATGTTTTTTATCAGAATATCTTAAAAACAAATAACTGCAAAAAATTTAAATTGTGCATTTGGAATATCGTATGAGGTTATCACTTGAAAGGACCAAAATTGACATTTTTCAAGAAGAGGTGTTTGTAGAAGTTGTCTGAAAAATTTGTAGTATTTTATTAAATTTAACAACAGTCAGAAATCTTTGTGAAAGTAGGCACTATGTTTAATTGGGGAGATTGAATGGGTGCACAGATTGTTATGCAGATGGGACATTCCCGTATATTCAATGGTAACTAAAATTGGAATGCAGTGACCCTATTGGCAACGGCTGTAAGTTTCTCGAACTCTCCAGCTTTCGCAATCGCTCGTCTTTTTTTTTTTTTTTTGTATCTATGTTCATAGCTCAGAACTAGTGCGACGTTAAACCCAATAACCAACCAACCAACCATTCTATTGATGTTTTCGTTTGGCAACTTTGTTCTTATTTACAAACGTAATTGTCAAAAGCAATTTATTTTAAGAAGCAAGTACTAAATATCAAACAAATAAATTTCAAAAATATACATAAACCAAGAATATTTTTTTCATTTTAAAGCATTTAGTATTATTTAAACCAAGTAATGTTAAATATTTAAGATTTCATTCTGCTACTTGCGAATTACAGTTTGTTATTTTAAGTTGTGCTTGAATATGAATGTATTTCGTAAAATACATTTTGAAACTTTATAAAAATTAATTTTGTTTGTTAAAAGAATAGCTGTCAATGTTTTGAGTATTATTTTGTGAATTTAAAAGTAATCGAAAGTGGAGAAAAAGAAAACTTCCGATACTAACCTGTTACTAACTACTCGCGAAATAGAAAAACATTTTTTGATCAAAGATGCTATTCATGTAGACATAACACATGCAGTTCCCCTCTGTTGACACTGGTGGTTCTATTACCTTTTTAGTTCGCGTTTTCGCTTCACTGTCCTATCTGTATGATAATCTGTGGAATGGGTGTAGCTTTTTCCCATAGAAATATATGTTAACTAAAACTGCTTCTAAAACTACTTCCAACTGTTTTTAAAGGGCTTGTTATCTTACACATTAATCTGCATTTTTTTTTTATTGTATTAAAATAAAAGTAACATAAAGTTGTGAGAGTGTCACACAAGATTAATTCCTGAGCTCTTTAGCTTCTTTTCATTCCACACTTAACTCCAAAATATTTAAAACTTTCTTTTTTTCTCCTTAACTCGTCACTTTTTTTTTTTTTAATTACTCTTTTAAACATCAACATTGATTTTTTTTTCTTTGTCTGATAATATACTCTATTAAAAAAAAAAAAAAAAAAGTGACGCACCAAGAAGAAGTAATGCAAACCAGACACAAATTGACATACATGCAGGTTTTGATAAAATCAAGCACCAATTCATCATTATCGTCGATTCTATGTGCAACTGGTACTTCAGTGACTTCAAATACCCTTAATAGGCGGCTCAGTGGGGCTGAGCTCAGTCCCCGGATCTCTCTTCCACTGAGGACGTTTGAAGCATCATAAAAAAGATCCTACAACCAGCTCGGGATTTTACCAATCTAATGCAACAATTGGACAGAATTTGGCACGATACTTCACAGGAGCACATCTGCCAACTCTATCAATTAATACCAAGCCGAATAACTGCGTACATAAGAGCCAGAAGTGAACCAACACGTTACTGACTTGTTTACTTTGTGAGGCCCTTTCTCTTGATTAAATCATACAAATTTTCTGAAACTGTAATCAATTGTTTTTCTCCACATGTACATCACATCTACCAATTTTTGTCCCATTCGGAACACCCATTCCAAACCATCTACCAATTTTCGTCCCCACTTCTTCTCGGTGCGTCGTTTTTGGTTATAGAGTGTATATATATTTATTTATTTTGGCTCGCTGTGATAAATGGTAATCATGTATTTATTTTCAGAATTCCATAAATTATACATATATATATATATATATATATATATATATTAGGGGTGGGAATCGATTAAGAGTTTTAACTGGGTTAATCGTAGTTCATTAATCGATTAATCGGTCGATTAATCGGATTTTTAAACGTTTTCAATTTTTTATTATATATAATTTTATTTCAATGATGAATAAAATTCTCATATTGTGTACAGTCGGTAACAAAAGTATCCGAATACTAGCAAAAATTCCTATATAAAAAAGGTAGAGTTAAATAAAACCTTGTCGAATCATGTTCTTACTCAATCTAAGAACATGATTCGGCAAGGATTTATTTAACAAGTTAGTTCTTCTTTATCACTTCGGACTAGAACACAGAATGTTATTTTCTGTTTCTACTTCGATATTACTATCAGCAATTCTGAACAGACAATAAACGCTTGAAGTTTTTATGAAACTCTGTTGACATTTTCCCCATCAGAGGGATAGTGGAAATCTCAATCCTATCTTTTCTTTTCTTTTTTATCTTTAGCATTTCTATTTTTTGAAAGCTTCTTGTTTCAGAGAATACTATTACCCTAGCCAACACTTTCTGTAGAAGGCTATCAGATAGGTGGTGTTGCTTCAGCATGCACATGAAGCAATATTTTGTTTAATAACTGTCTTCCCCCTTTTCTCTAACAACAAAAGTACAACATCTTCTTTTGTGACGTTTTATTTATTTATTTATTTAATTTTTTCTTGCTTTTTCATTATTTGATGGATGTTTCTTAGTATGTTTGTTATGAAAATATATGAAAAAATATTTTGTAGGCAGAACAGCATTTTTACTTTAATTCGTAGTTTGAAAATTTTAATCGGATTTTGAAAATTTTTAATCGAATTAATCGATCCAATTAACTCGATTAAAAAAATTGATCGGGACTAAGCATTGATCGATTAACCGAACCGATTAATCGATTAATCGGCACAGCCCTAATATATATATATATTTAAAACTTCTTTACACACCATAAATTTTATGCCAGCACAACCGGTTTCGAAAAGACGCAGCCTTTCTTCATCAGGTGCAAAAAAACACGTGCTACTGCCTTGAAGGCAAAAGCAAGACTATTGATACAATACATTGATTGTACACCAGTTTTGAATTTAGTTTTGGTATACATATATCTTTCTTTCTTTCTTTTTTTTTCCTCAAGCTCTGTTTCTAAAAGAAACTAATCAGACCTCTTTTTAAACAAAGTGGGAAAAAATAATAATTATAACAATTAATAAATAATTTAGTTAATATTTAATAGCTTTTAGTAGTCAACAAAACTTATCGAGATTAAGATAAAGTTCAATTTAAGCATTTTCTGACTTATTATTTGCATTTAACATTTTTTAATATTTATGTTTTCCCAAGCGATTATGTATACTTCTTTAGCGCATTTTTCAATACAATTTCTAGGAAAACGGTCCATATATCTTATACTAACTTACATTCATATACATTATTTAGAAAAATATGTTTAATAACATCTGCAATATTTTACTGATATAACCCATAGGCATATGACTGTCCACCATATGCATACCATTTCCTGTTATTAATGTTTACATCCTTTGAGGTTTAATAGCCGAGGAACTATTGAGGACGGTCTGCGTATATTTGAAAATGTATCAACATCCAGTGTATATGACTACTATTTGATTATATGTCCTTGGATAAAATATTTATTTGAGAACTGGAATAAATCGCAAAGACTGTAATAAATATTTCTTATAATATAAATGTCGAAAATCTTAACGAATTCAGATTATTGTAAATCAAAGTGTTGTTATTTTTATACTTGTAAAAGTGTGCAAAAATTGTGTTTTGTACAAATGTTATATGAGTACGTTTCATCAATTCTATTAATACTGGGGTTTATTGACAACATGATAACATATACATCAGATTTGTATGCTTAACTCGTAGTCCACTTGTAAATCTTCGTCAGATAATTACAGATAGTACATGACAGAATATTGAAATATACGAAGAAATTGAAAATAACCCGGGGCCAGCTCGGAAATCGAACCCGCTCTCCTACGCTCGAAGGTGATTAGCAGTGTGGTGACGTAACCACTGGGCCACGGAGGGCCCACTGGGATTCATACTAGGTTTCTTCTTCTATAAACAGTCTGTTTTCTCAAATTGCACGTACGCTGGTGAAGTTGTGACGTGATAAATATGGCGCTGACTACAAACAAACAAATATTAAATTACCATCGACCGAAGAATAACTACCAGAAATTTTACATATATCAAAAATATATTTAAAAGTTTTGAATGTTTTTACTTTGTGAAGAAATTGCATTCAAAATCAGTAGTGCTCTGCGAAATCAAGAAAAGAGTACCTCAATCTTGAAATCTCAATTAGCAAGCTAAGTTCCTTCCATTAAATTTTAGTTTGTAACGGTAACCAGCAACATGTTGGGTTGGTTTGGTTGGGTTTCTATGTCACACTAGTGCTGCGCTATGGGCTACTGGTGACCGTCTGGGGATCACTTTAGAGTTGCGCCATGTTGGAATGTCAGACATCGCCGGCATTTTCCAACACACAGTAAGCTTTCTCTATCGAGAAAATCACAATTTTTAACAGCGCTTCTGGTGAAGATTGCTAACCTAGAAAAATTTTCGGTATTGCCATTTAAAAGTTTTAAATTTGTTTTTTCTCGGTATATATTAATTTACTAAATAAATTGACTATATAAATTGTACGCTGCTCGACTCTTTGCCTCATACATTTTGAATCATCTGTGATATGTAGGATATATACAAGGTGAGTCAAAAGATCCTGACTCATTAATAAAAAATGAAGTAATTGATATACTTACAAGAGGGCAGTGCGTATGGAATGCTTCTGTACCTATAGTAAAAGAATATATTTATGCGTATGTCACTCGCTTTGTAGGAAAACAGCTAATCGCAGAGCTAAGAAAATTTTCATGGAGGTCTGCTTTGACCTCTCCTGTTGCAACTCGAACTCCAGTTTTCGAATTTTTTAATTTTTTTTTTTGATTAATTAAATTATAGATATATTTTTAAATGATAGATTCTGGAGACAGAAACGCAAGCATTTTTATTTTATTTTTATTTATTTATTTATATTTATTTATTTAATTTTATTTGTTTATTTACTTATTTATTTATTTTTTTCGTGGCTCTTTGGTTCGGTTGGTTAGAGCGCCATACTGATAATCCGACGTTGGTAAGTTCGATATCTTTTTTTTTTTTTTTTTCTAGGTAAGTGATGGTAAAGGGGTCAGTTTATAAAAGAAAATATTTCAGCGTCTACAGATTAGCCTAAGAATTTTTTTTTTTTTTTTTTTTTTTTAATAATTAAAATTTTTGCAGTTGAGAAAATTCTGGTGTTACCTTTTGTTGCGTGAAGATAATAATCTGTCCGAGAAATGTCTGTCTAAAAAAAAGTAGTTCTTAAATAATAGAAGAGCACTTATCATCCAGTTAGCACCTAGATTGAAATTATTTTTTTGGAAAACAAAAAATATATTGTAGTGGTTGTGAATTTTCCAAATGTGAAAACAGAATTTTAAAAAATACATTAAGTAAGGTATAATTTAAAAAACAAACTTCTCCAGAGTACGACATGGTGTTAGACTGCCAGTCGCATTAGTTGAAGTATCCCTTTCAGTGTGAAGATCGAAGTTGTCATAAAAAACTACAAGAAAATCTATATAAACAAATCACGAGGTACAGCACCATCTGTGAGATAATTTTGAAACTATATTTAAAATGCTTTTACATTTAATCAATTTGTCTGTTTGTTTCTCTGTCATCAAATATATCCAATATGAACTTAGCATAGAATCTTCATGGGATCTTCTGAAAATATCAAGAAATTTCATATAATCTTCTTAATTTCTTGCCTGGTGTCTTCAGAAAAGTTTAAAAAATTGTGGTCAGCTAGAAGAAAAAATAAATAAGTAAATAAATAAAATTTAAAACTTAAGTGGACATAATAAAGACTTTCTCGATTCATCTACTCATTGACAGTTTTTTAGTTTTGTAAAAGTGATGAAGAAACACTTGAAGAGTTAGAAAGACTTTGTTACTTGGTTGGTTATAGGGTTTAAGGCCGATTGAGTACGCTAGGGTCCTACGCCTATAGATGGCATGCCCTCCGTGGGTGGGTCTTTCTAAAGGGTCTTAGCCAGTATTTACGGAGTTTCAGAAAAATCATGGAAAACTCCGATTGGCAAGCTCCATTAAGGCGACCCGGGATCAAACCGAGCACTTTCCATCTACCAGCTTTGAGCGCATAAACGCTCGGCCGCTGGTAGGCCGAAAACTGTTGGGATGTGTACGAAGATATTACGTAATTTTGATCGAATTTAAAGTAAATTCAATAATTCAAAATTAAAATTAAAACACTAAATCAGTATTCTACATAACAAAAAAAAGTTAAAATGGAAAAATGAGTAATAAAAAAGAGAGAGAGAGAGATTTTTAAAGTAGAGTTCTTTTATAGAGGTTTCCTAAAAATTGGACAATAAGGAAAGTTTTTAAAAATTACGGTCAGCTTGAAGATAACCCCCTTTCTTTTTTCTTTTTTTTTTTTTTTTTTTTTTTTTTGAAAAGCATTCAAAAGTAATCAGTTTCTTTATGTTCAAGAGTAAACTTTTCTTCTGTGAATTTTCATTTGCTTATCAAATCTTTCTTCTTCAGGTTGATCATAATTTTCCAACATTTTCCACTTTTCAAGGCATCTATCTGTATAAAAACATTCAATTAAAAAATATTTTTCTTGCTTTCTTTTATTTTCTTTTCTTTTTTTATTCTTCTTCTACTTCATTCGTTTTAAACAAACTTCACACTATAAAAAGCATTGTAGTAAAAGCCGCACATTTACATAATTTACTAGCACGCCATTTACATATTTTAATATTAAAGTTTAAATTGCGTTAGAAACTTTTGGCCCAACCTGTATATATATGTGTGTGTGTACAATTCATTTTCATTTTTTTTTTTTTTTTTTTTTTTTTTTTTTTTTTAATTAATTACTATATTTTTGCTTTTATAGTTTCATTTCTTACAAATAAAATTCTCCAAATTGAATCAAACAAATTTGAAAATCTGTTTCTTCTTAAAATAAATAAATAAAAAAATAAAAAAATAAATAAATAAATAAACAAAAAGAATAAAAAGAAACTTTTCGAAAATATGTTTTAACAAATATGCTAATATAGAATCATTTGAAATGCTTTAAATAACAAAAAAAAAAAAAAAAAAAAAAAAAAAAAAGTACTTTTAAATACATTATAGGAATGCAAATTTTCTTTAGAAATGGAAATGCAGTCACATTTTTTATGTCTAACTAAAATCGAGGGTTCATAAATATTAAAATTTTAGAAATGCTTCGTTTTCTATGCGCATGCATATGTTCCCAATAGGTTAAGTTTAAATTGAAAGAATTTAAATATCTTTGTTTATGCTTAAATATACATTAGATTTCTATCGTTTCTTATTCTACTGTATTTAACTTCGATAAAATTTTAATATTTATCTCGGTTAACCTTTTAACATTTCTTTCTCGCTTTTAAATATTGCTAGCATAAAATAATAAAAAAAATAATAATAAATTTATTACAAATAAAAGTTTATTAATGTATTTCCATTGCTTATTTAATTTACAAATTTGCAAAGATGGATTCATTTTTGTCTTTAGTAGAATTTTTTACAGAAATAATTTGTAAATGAATACATAAATATATGTATATATATTACATAAATTATCACACAGTTTCTAATCTGGTTAAAAAATTGATTTAAACTATACTTTTTTGGAAGTTTTTCATGATAAATTTGCTGTAAGATAAATAAGGTGATTCTATTTCTTTTCAAGTGTTATTAATTTCAAACTGAAATGTCGTAGATGCCATACAAATTTCTTTCTTTTATGTCTTTTTATACAAATCACGAAGTACAAATTATGTAATATAATTATTTATTATTAAAATTATTTTCTATTATGAATTTAAAGATTTTTCTCCTTATAGATAAATATAACTATTTTATTCATTTATTTTTTAATTAAAAGGAAAATTGATAAATTTATTTTAAATTATCACAAAAGTATTGCTGTACTATTCGTTTTAAAGTTATTGGTGACTTCTTTTGAAGTATAACAACATCGAAAGCTACCAATGTCTTATAATTCAAAACTAGGTAAAAGTGGGATGTCCGCAACTCCTCTCAAGAAATTAGCCCAAATGAAATCAGCACAATGTTCAACAAATATAATTTGTATTTATGTTAAAGTCCAACTAAATATCAAGTTTAGATAGATTTATTCAGTTAGTTCGTAAGATACAGTGTCCAAATAATTTTGCTACACAGACAGGCAGACAATCAGGCACACAGACAGGCAGACAGACATTTTGTTTAAATGAACAAGTAGTGGTCAAAACATCCCAAAAAATGTCAATCCATCGAAAAAAGGAAATCACAATATTTTACGAATCCAATATTTACTTCTTTTATATAAATACTAGCTGTTGTGTCCGTTTTACGCACGGGAATTTAATTATTATTCACAGCATATTATTAAAAAAAGATATTTATCTTAGTTGAAGCTTACTATGCTGATGAAAATAGAGAATTTGCCTTAACTTCCTTGTCATTATGCACTGATGACGGTACGTTTAACGCTACCGAAACTACAGTTTGATAATATATATCTATAGTATATATATATATATATATATATATATATATATATGTGTGTTACATTTTCATTTTCAACATTGTGTAAATATTTATATTTCTGTTTAACGTCAGGTCTGATTATATTTTCTTCTTACATGTATGTAGTATTCTGAAATTTACTTGGATATTACAACAGTTTTCAATGGGAATCCTGCAAACTTGAAAAACGTATATTTAAGCTGCAAGATAAAACAATTTGCAATGGTTTAAAAAATGAACATTCTAATTTAACGTTGAGATTTAGGTCTTGTACACAGAAAACCAAAATGCCTTTTATTAAACAACAAGGAATTAACTAAAAACACCGCGCGCAAAAAAAAAAAAAAAAAAAAAAAAAAAAAAAAAAAATCGACCCTTGATAACATTCTTGCTGATTATTATGTAAAATGACCTCCTGAATCCGAATACGACTCCTATTTTTCCCAGTCACCCACCGTTTTCTTGGGACACCACCCCCTCCCCAATTTTTATCACTGCTCGGTAATTTTATGGCCATGAATTTGATTTGGAGAATGAAAAAGAATTAATTTAACACTTAAAAACAAACATATATATATAACGTTTAATAAATAACATTAATAATAGATTAAAAAAATATAAGAAATGTAATACATAATTTCAGTGGCAAATCCCCCCCCCCTCCCCTAAATTTTTCCCTTGCCGCAAATGTTGATGTTTTAAAATTTTCCAACTCTGTAGCCGCTCAGAAGATATGTAACGGTTAAAATACACCCTCCCCCCTCTAAAAATCAAATTTATAGCCACAAAATAACCGAAAAATCATAAAAATAGGGGGCCTTACCTAAAAAAAAACGGTGGGTGATAGTGGAAAATGAACGTCATATTCGGTTTCAGGAGATCATTTTACATAAAAATTTGCCAAAATGGTGTTGGGGGAGCAAATTTCCTGCCAAGCAGTGTAATTTATAAGTTATAGTTTGTATCTCAAAAAATTATAAAAAAGAATTACTGTGTTTAAGTGATTAATAAAATTACTAAACGTAATTTCAGTAGATTTGTTAAAGAAAAACTAATGTGTTGTGGCCTTCACAAAACTGTCCTAGACAAATTTACCTAGACCCATTCACACAATTTATTAAAAATATTTTCCAGGATTAATGCATGCGATTTTCACCTTAGAGCAGTATAACAATAATTTTTGAAATAAATACAATTTTGTGCTATGTAGATGTTTTTTTTTTTTTTTTTTTTTTTTTTTTTTCCGAAGAAAAAAAAAAATTATAATGTTTTAGGTCAGTTCAACCATTCTGCATAAAGGTACTGGGATATATATATATATATATATATATATATATATATTAGATACACATATTTAAAATTTACATTTCTCAGTGTTACATTTCCTCACCAGGGAACTTTTAAATGTGCAAAATATTTTCTACTTGACAGTTACTATTACAAATAAGTCTTTGTAATTTCACAATGATTTGTCAAAAACTTTTCCAGTTGTGCACATTTATATGAAATTTTGTTTTATGCAGGAATATTAACGATTATGGAAAAAGAGAATGGCAACACCACTTGTTTGAAGATTTTTACCAAAAGTTAGTAGGCACTAATCTATCTCAAGATCTCACTACATATAAATTTATATTAATATAAGAGTATTATACCTTCAGATACAGTTGACACGAAAATTTTGCCACACACAGACAAACATGTACTTAAAGTAGTCAAACTGTATTCTGGACATCTCAAATTGTGTAAATGTATCGAAAACCGGAAGTCAGAACTTTTACGTATGCAGTACATTGTTCCAATGAATATAGAAGAAAGTAAAAATACAAAGGTAAGTTTTGTGTACCCTTTTGTAACTAAAATAACCTAATGTAGTACACAAAATAATTTCTCTTACACTGCATTGCTATAAGTATTAAAAAAAAAAAAAAAAAACCCTACAATTTAAAAGGAATGAAGAAATGTACTGTGTTAAATTATTTTTAAAAATGAAAAAAAATAGTTGAAAATTGTTCTAAAAATAGTTTTACTTACCATATTATACTGTATAGGGTAACCCTTGAACAATTATTGTATAGCTGCGATCATAAAGCATTTTAGGTTGTCATTAATTATTATTATTATTATTATTTTAATATTTCTAATTACTCAAAGAGTTTTTGCTTAGACGACTTTTTGAAATTTATTTTACACATTTTGGGCAGTTCTATACAACATCTAAACCTGTAAACGATTCACATATTATACTGAAATTCAGTACCGTGAAGGGAAAAAAAAAAAAAAACTTGTAACACAACTTGAAATTTGCTTCTAATTTCCTACTATACGTATAACATAACTAAATACTTTTTCTTGTTCTGAAAGAGACTATCAAATGTTCTTCTTACAATATCCCATATGAAATGTACTTTTGTCCGTATGAAAAATATATCTCAACTTCATTCGGTTTAGTGCTGTCGAAAGGTATTAAAATTCATCAATGAAAATATTGCTCGTATACATAATGTATTTGATTTATTTTGTATGTCCTTGTACACGATTTATTTGCCTGATCTCTATAAAAATTCCATGTCATATTCATATAGGTTATAAATTTAGAAAAACATATTCAGATTGTATGAGGACATCTGTTTTTGATTTATGTTTATAACAGTCTCACAGACACACCGACCAACCACTAAAATCCTTATTTTTGCATTCAGAGGAGCTCAAAACGCATAAAAATATCAAAAACAGAGTGTTGAAAATTTGATCCGAAAACTTTCTATCCATTCATGTGTAAGAGAATCTGAAATTTATATTAGTTTTTATTACAAAAGTGTTGATGAAAAATATTTTATTATTATTATTATTATTATTATTATTATTATTATTATTTATTTATATATATATTTTTTTTTTCATGCGTAACATTTTCTATAAATACTGTTGCCTCAATTTTCTTAAATTAAAAGAAAATAATAATAATAATATATATATATATATATATATATATATATATATATAAACTTACTATTTCAGATTTTTTTTGTGGAATTCATTTTCATTTAAAAGGTGTTTACAACCCACTCTCATTCTAAAACACTTATGTCTGTAAGGAAGTCAAAGCGGTTTCTACTGAAGATAATTTGTTTTTAACCTAAATTCTTCAAGCGTATCCACCAGTTAATATTATTAAAATTATTCACTTTGTATTAAGTTAGGCTGCTTAATAAAAATTAAATTTAGCACGCCAACTCCTCCGTTCTTCCGTATATTATGTCATTCTTTTTAGATTCGTTCTTTTTAACACGCTTTTATTACCTTCACCTGTTATGTATGTATGTTTGTTTGTATGTGTGTTTGTATGTTTGTAACCACTCTGGGAGCAAACAAAAAAATCTATATTGTAAAAAAAAGACTTTTCGAACGTGAGCGCCGTGGCTGCGAGGTAAAGAGCCGCGCTGCGAACCTAAAGGTCTAGCGTTCAAGCCCAGTCAGGGGAGATTTTTTATAAATGGTTTTTGTTTAATTCTAAATCATTTTAATTAAAGATTTAAATGTATGTAAATATTATTGTGTGTCACTCACACGATTTTCTCTTACCCTGCATTTTGAAACTAAGATAGATATTTTGTGCTTTTTAGTTCACATTTCTATAAAAGCATGTTCCTTAATTTTTTAAAACTATAATATTATTAGCAATAAACATTTCGGTGATATTACACGAAAATAAAATTATTTTTATAAAAATAATTAATATTATTACATTACCCTACTACTGTAGTAGGTAATGGAAGTATTGTATTTCGTCCAAAAATTAGATATCGAGTTTTCACCTGATTTACACGTTTTAAGGCCTCCTGAGTCCAAAAAAGTAGTTTTTGGCAATCGGTCAGTGTGTGTGTATGTATGTGTGGAATCTTCCGGCTATCATATTTCCGAAACCAATAAAGATAAAACTATGGAACTTCAGAATTAAGAAAGGTCTAGTGTACAGATGAATTTTCCAAGTTTTGGTGAAAATTGAAAAACCGGAAGTGAGTCATCGGAAACCGGAAGTAGAACCATAAGTCTGTATCTCAAAAACGGCTCTAACGATTTTCTTCAAAGTTGCTATAAACATTATTAGATGTCCTTTCGAATGATATAGTTGGTCAATTCAGGGAAATTGATAGGCGTCGTGTATAAATAGCTCAATTTCAAACCTCGCAAGTGTGTTCCTTTAAAAACGGCTGTACGGATTTATTTCATATTCTCCATATTAACCCTCTTTTAAATAACTTTTTGTAGGTAATTATTGTTTTCCGGTCAATAATTAAGTACGCCAAGTTTTGGTGAAAGTTGGTATCTCAAAAATGGCTCTAATGATTTTCGTGAATATTGTGATATCAAGACATTTTAAATACCCTTTATCATGTATTACGTGGTTATTACAGATAAATTACGGTCCTCCTGATTAGGTAGATCAGTTTTAGATCTTAGAAATAGGTGTTTAAAAAAATAACACTATCATTTTTTTTTTTTTAAACTTGCTATGTAAACTCTGTTTTATATGTCTTTACACGTGTATCAAGTTCTCTTACTAGAAAATTCCAAAAACAAATGCATATAATATCTCCAAAAAATGTATATAATACGTGTAATACTGGGTAATGGAAGTCGTGTGGTTGTTTCACACCAGATTTTTTTTATTATCTTTTGTATATTTTAACTGATATATAGTAGAGAATGTTTATATTTTTTTTCTTTTCATAAGATGAATTTCGCTATAATGAGACGTAATCACCAGTACTTTCTTCCTATGTATAAAGAAGAAAGTAATAATCAATTTGTACGTCTCTTCCTCCCTAAAAGCGCAGAAAAAAACTTTAAAAATTACTTCTATTTTCGACTCCATATGAAAATGAAAATAATTCCATGCCTGAATTCTTATACCCTTGATGCACTTTTGATTCAAATAAATCTGAAATTCTAGTTGATTTATTTATCACTCACATTTGACAACACATTTTTCAATTGGTTTCTTTATTTCTTTCCTTTATTTCTTTCCTTCATTTTTTTTTTTCCTTTTCAGTTCATGCTACACCATTCGCACTTGATAAATGATCTGAACGAAACTTTATACGGTCACGTGGAAATATTCACGTGCTTGGAGAAATTTTCTCTAGTTTCAATTTTCTGTCAGCAGTGTGTGATCGGGATCTATTTTGTGATAAACAACTTTATTCCATTGAAAAAGAACACATTTATTCTATTTGTTATCTATTCTATAAATAAAAATATGATTTCTTTTATATAACTTTTCCATATAATAATACTAATAGTGTAAATAATAATAATAACAATGCTAATATATATATATATATTTTTTTTTTTTTTTTCATTAAAATATTTTTTAAGAGACTTGGCATTTTTACCTTGGCACCACTGGAAGTTTCGTATAAAAGCTTATATTGCCATTTTATATTTATAAATTGAACTATATAGGTTTGTCCAACGAGATAGATAAAGTAGAGTGATAAATGGTAACCCTGACATAGTCCAACATGAGTCATGTGACATGAAACCTCTATGTGTTGGTTCCCTTGGTAACAGCTTTTATTTTCAGTAAATTTCTATTACAACCGTTTGGAGACTGTTCTTGGCAAAAGTCATAACCGCCAGTGTTTTTGTTTACTTACGTAGTTTAATATTCTTTGTTCTAAATCATTTTTATTTTTATTTTACTTCTTTTTTATTTCGTGTAGTTGAAATTTAACCGACAAAATGCTTAAAAAATAGTTGAAAAATTAATATTTCTTGTTACATTTAGCTCTTTAAAAGTTTAACTTTTCTTTTATAAACACTTTTAAACTGTTGGGAAACGATGCAAAAAAAGGTATTTTATTATTTATTAAAATGTGAAATATGTGCAAAAATATTTTAAAAACAATTTGTTTCGGTCATAGAATTGTCGTGTTAACTAATAATGATGATAATTTGTCGAAGTGAAATTTTAAATGTCAAAATAGCGATAAAGGGCCAAACATAGCAACCTATTGGTGTACGTGATTCATCTTGAACCACGGAAAGCTAATCCTTCATCCATTGAATCAGGGTATCTATTCTCCGATCTCCGATTCGACCGCCATAGCGACCGTCCTTAAATAACGACAGTCGTCAAATCAAAAGTCGGAATGTGACGTCACGTGATGAAAATAACGACTGCCACAGTCGGAATTGAGGTATAGTCTGGTCGGAGAATAGATGCCCAGCACTGTAATTTATTTATCTCGTTGGGTTTGTCCAATAGAATATATAATCAGGCATCATTTTTTATTTTTTAAGAGGACTTGGCACTTTTACCTTGGCATCACTGGTGGTTTGATATAAAAGCTTATATTTCCATTTATTTTTATAAATTGAACTATATAGGTTTGTCCAATTATATAATCAGGCGTCAATTCTTATTTTTAAGACGACTTGGCACTTTTACCTTGGCACCAGTGAAACTTTAATATAAAAACTTATATTTCCATTTAATATCTATAAACTGAACTACATAGGTTTGTCCAGTAGCATATATATATATTCAGGCGTGAATTCTTATTTTTAAGGGGACTTGGCACATTTACCTTGGCACCAGTGAAATTTTCATATAAAAGCTTATATTTCCATTTAATGTCTATAAATTGAACTATATAGGTTTGCCCAGTAGGATATATAATCAGGCATCAATTCTTATCTCGGCAACACTGATGGTTTCATATAAAAACTTATATTTCCATTTATTATTATACTATTAAGTGAGCAATATATACGAGTATATAGATATAAATTTTAACATTAAAATTCTAGCAATTAATAGATACATGCCAATACCAACACAACAAAAATAAAACTGATTTTAAAACAGTAAAAAAACTATCACAGAAATGTTGTGAATCATATTTAGATCCAATAAGAGACAAAACCAATTTAAATTACTTACGCCCTCATGAGTAAAAAAGACAGTTATACAAATTGACGGAGGAAATTGATGAAGGAACTCATTAAATGTATTAAAAGTGATTCAGGAATTAAGAATCCAGTTAAAAAGTAAGAAAAAATAAAGGACCACGGGAATACTAATTGGAATTAAAAAATGCTTAAAAATGGAATTATTAATGCATCAGGAAGCATGTATTTCTTTAAAGCAGATGGAGCTGCAAGATTTCGTAAACAGTCACCTGATTTAACACAAAGGTGCTCCCCAAAGGATCATTGTGCACATCGAAGAAAGATTTTCGAATTTTTGATTAATTTTCTTTTAATTAATAAAAATATGAAAATAATTAGGTAATAATAGCAAAAAATTAGCCATTTAAATTTTATCTATAATTTAATTGTTGCCAAAACAATTTACGAGTTCATTTTTTTTTTTTTTTTTTTTTTGACAGTAAAATAAATACATTTATCTAAACGTGACTAATTAAAAAAAATATATATATATATATGCATCTCACAAAAACTGACGTCATTATCACTTAAAAAAACATTTTACACATTGATAAAATGATAATATAGTTTACGATGCTAATATATGTTGTACTAAAATCAGTTTTATTTATAGATCCTCCTGGGCGATTTTTAAATGTTTTCGTTGAAGTACACCGAACATTTTTCGCCAAGAAGTTTTTGAAAATTTGAAGAAAATTTTTTGAGAAAAAGAATATGTATATATATACAAAAACACATTTATTATACGTATTTTTACAGCATATATCAATTTTCTTTGCAAAAACATGATAAACATTCGTTTTGAACTATAAACAGTAGCTTTATATGAGTTTCAATTTTATTAAGACAAAAAATTCAATTCCCAAATCGATTTAAACATGTAAATTATGAGATACATATTTTTAACAACTTGTGTTTTTAACAACAATGCATGAAAAAACTGATCGTTAAAGAGGAAATAAGCAAATATAATAAATTATAAAAACAGCTAAGAGTTGTTTCGGGTAGAAATAATCAAGCAAGGCATTTCATCATTCGAAAAACGTAGCCATAGTGTGCAGTACAAAATCAAAAACATACTTTATTAGTCTGAAATTATAAAACTTTCGTAGAACTTAGACGGTAGAAAAAATAATCCAATTGATCATTGAGCTATTCAAGTTGATAGTCTTTATTTTAACTGATTTTTAAAAATATCAAAAATACTTTATAAATATATGATGTATAAAAATATTTTAGGCGACAATTTGGTGCATTTGGGTGACATTTACCGCTTTGTCGTCATGATGACGTGAACAATACTTATGGTAATTTGATCTAACAGCAAAAATTAAATAAATAAAAACTATCCATAGAAACTGACATTAAAGAAAACATAATTTTCAAAGATTTCCGTATTTTAGAGTTTTCCACATGTAAAGAAGTTCTGATTATTGATGTCTTACTGTATAGTGTCATATTCAATTTAACTCCTTATGAAAAATGGCATTACTTAAATGGAAATTTTGAATAATATTCAGCAATAGAAATGGAGCTTTACTGCATTTATAAGTCTTGAACTGTAAAGATATATAGAACGGGATAGAAGATGGTGGGTAGAGGGGAATGGACTTTCTAGATTGATTGTCCTATGGAAATAACTTCTCAAAGAGAAATATATTATTTGAAGGAGAAACTCATAACGCTCTTATGCGTAGCTGGACACTTTCATAAAACTTCATTTTAATCATTTTATATTTGGTTTACACAGAAAGATGCTAGTCATACGTTAACGTCAAATAAAGTTAAATAAGAAATTTTGAGTTTAAATAACGTAAGTTTCAGTAGATAATTAAATTGTAGAAATAAGGTCAGAGAAATATAAGTGAAAAATAATGTAATGGATGTGACATTTAAAGAAAATTTATAAAAAGAATTTGGCATGCAGTTCAGTATTAAGATGCGTTTAGAAGTAAAAAAAATATTTTTAAATTTTAATGTGATATAAATCATACTTTTAAATTTCAAATTATTAAATGTAATGAATAGAAAAATATGCTAAGAATTTGGTCAAATATTTTTGCTTTAAAATAGCAACTATAGAGGAATGTCATTAAATCTGAGAATTTAAAAGTGATTTTAGTTTTAAATTTTTGCTAAAATATTTTTATCTGTACATTTTTTGTTAATTTTCATAATATAATATTTGTATATCTAGTATTTATATGAGAACTCAACATAATTAAGATGCACATAAATCGAACAAACGAGGGTAAAAGTTAGAATTATACCCCACTCTGTGTCTCTTTAAAAAACATATTGCTGTCAATTGTTTATCTCGAAACTTTCTGTTATCTATTTTATAAAATACTGGGATGATATGTATTTTTCTCCAATTCTCTTTTTCCAGTTTTATTTCTCATAAATGCAGAAAATTGAAGTCTGAACTTTTTTAGCAGAAATAGATCACTAACGTGTCAGATACATATGTGATTTAATGTTCTATACAATGATTGTTATTTTATACTATTCATTATTAATTTCTTCTATATTCAATAGAGGAAAGTATTAGATTCATAAAAATTATCGGCCTTGAGATTTCGAAGGATTTACACGTTCCAATAGGTCTAAAACACGATTTGACAATGTCTGTCTGTCTCTCTGTGTGTGACAAAATTTTGTGGGAACTGTATCTCAGGAACTACTGCCGAGAATTTCATAAAATTTGATATTTAGTTGCACCTTGACATGAATTAGTGCCTATCAACTTTTGGTGAAAATCTTCAAACAGATGGTGTTGCCATGCCGCTTTTTCTAAATTATTAACATGCAGCATAGGACAAAATTTCGCATAAACGTACATAAAGAGAATTATTTCTTAATAATCCGTACAAAATTAAAAAGAATTATTTATAATAGTGATAATCAGCTGAGAAAAAGTTTTAGTGCATGTAGGAGCATCGGTTCCTCCCGGGAGGTATTCCCCCACCCCCGAAGGAGGCAAATTTTCATTATGAGTATTATTCGAAAGAGCTCGTCAATACCTTTATAACGAATGGTTGAACGATCAATCTGTGAAAATTTAAAATGAAATTATTTTTTCCTTAAAAAAAAAAAAAAAAAAAAGTCATATAGGGAATAAAATTGATTTAATTTGGATATGTAGTGTACACTACTTCTCCACAATGGAAATCGTCTGCATTCATCATGGAAGATAATTTTAATAAATAATAATTTTTAAAAATTACTTTTACTGAAAGAATTTGTATGGGAAAGTGTAGGAGAAAGTCATGTGGTGACCACAATATAACAAATTTTAAATTTATTTAATTTTATTTTCGATCTGTGTACTTAATCTAAAAGATCAATTAATAAATGTCCGTTAAAAAGAATAAATATTTTAAAATAAATTTTAACATTTGTATATATACAGGGTGATTCAAAAATACAACGTACAAACTTTTAAGGGAGGTAGGACATATCATAAAATAAAAAACTACATAGGAGCCCATAACATCAAACGCCATTTTAAGCCATTAAGAATCTTTCTCAAGTGGTACCCCGACACAAGTAGCGTTACAGACATACAGATACAGCGGTCCATACACACACACACACACACACACAGACGCACGCACGCACACATAATTTTTTTTAAAATCAGTTTTGGCTTTCACGATGTGTGAAACGTGGAGGTATCGCAAATTTATTTTTGATTATGAGAAATTTACAGAGAAAATCTTCTGAATTTATTAATATAGATATCATTTAATAATTAATGAGGATTAATATTTTATAGTCCTCTGATTTTCTCTGATATTATTAATACAGATATCATTTGACTTTAATGATGATTTATAGGTAAAATTTTATATTTTTGAATTATACCTCTAAACTCTTAAACACTACTAATTGAGAAAAAAAAATATTTTACTCATATTTCCATAGGTATTTTAACTAAAAGAAATTATTATTATTATTTTCATTCGGTATTTTTTTTTTATACTTTATTTTTAAATGAGCTATATTTTATTGCTTGATTTTAATTAAATTTACATACATATGCGCTCTGTACGGTTTACTTTGGAGTAACTTTTAACTACATATTAAAATTAAAACTGATTTACATTTTAAAGTACGTTGTTATTTCGTGTGTGTTTTTATTTATTATATATGTACTTTTAATTAAAATTTTTCATAGTAATATAAAATTTTATTTAAATTTCATTTAAGTTAAATTAGCATTTAAAAAGATATTTAAACAATTTCTTTTTTAGAAAAATTTCAGAAAGTTTTGTTTATGTCATATAAAATTTAATTAAAATTTATGTTAGCTAATGAATTTAATTAAAATTTATGTTAGTCCCATATGTACTTACCCTCAAAAAATAAAAGTTATGGATCATAATAAAACTTTTAGAAAACTCTGATTTATTCCACCACATATAGTTGTTTTAATACATTGGCATTAATATTTCATATTATTTATGCAGTATATAATGATTTATAGCTAAATATAATTCTAGTTATTACTTAAAAAAAAAAGCAAATCTGGTGTGAAACAACCCCACGACTTCCACTACGAACTATTACACGTATTATATGATTTTTTTTTTCTTTTGTTAGGTAATATGATTAGAAGACGTAAAATTTACCTAACGAAGTAGAAACTGGGAATTTTACCGGTATGAGAAATTAATACACGTGTAAAACCATATAAAACAAAGTTTACATAGCAAGATAAAAAATAAGAAAATGAATAGTAGAGTTGTTTTTTGAAACACCAAATTTACGAGATCTAAAACTGACCTACCTAAGCAGGATGACTGTTAATTTTCCTGTAATAACCTTTCAATATATGAGAAAGGATATCTAAAATGATTTTATGTAACAATTTTCAAGAAAATCGTTAGAGCCATTTTTCAAGTACCAACTTTTACCAAAACTCGGCAAACTCAATTGTTGGCCGTAAAACAACAGCGACATCTAAAAAAGAGTTATTATGCCGAGATTAAAAAAAATCTTACATGCGTTCTTAGAGGAACGAATTTGCGAGACTTAAAATTGAGCTATTTATACAGAACGCCTATCAATTTTACTGAAATAACCAACTATATCACTCGAAAGGACATCTAATAGAGTGTTTATATAACAACTTTGATGAAAATCGTTAGAGCCGTTTTTGAGATACGGACTTACGATCCTACTTCCGGCTTCTGATGACCCCCACCCCCCTCTGCCGGTTTTCCAATTTTCTCCAAAATTTGGAAAAAAAAAAAAAAAAAAAAAAAAAAAAACTTTTTGAAATGTTAATGTGCGACACTAAAAAAATAAATATATTAAAAATAAAATAAATAAATACAAAACAAATAGTGAAAGTTAAATGTATAAATTCATTATTTTATTTTTCATAATATAAAACATTTAATAAAATAAAATATTTGAAAGTTTAACCGTTCCTTTATTTAATAAATGACATGTTATATATTTGCGTTTTGGAACAAATAAGAGAAACAAGAGGCAACTAAAGCAATTTCTGCAGGGAAACCAAACAAACTAACCATCAGTAAAAAAAAATTATTAATTATAAAATATCATTTAAAATACAATACCTGTTCTTTAAATAATGAGCTAATACTAATAAGTAAAATCCTGACTCCAATAAAATTCTAATTTCCGATGATTTGACTTTCAGTGTGATAAAAGTCCATCGAAAAAAAAAAAAAAAAAAAAAAAAAAAACTTTAACCTATAATGACGTCAATTTTACCATGCAAGTTAATTTTTCACAAAGTTTTATATCAAGATTTTAAGATATGATAAAGAAATATATATAATTACTATTCGGCCTTTGTCGCATAACAGTCAATAGTTATTAATTTTTTTCCCCTTAAATGTAGCTTAATGTTTAACCATAATTTAGCGGCTCATGGTGGTTCTAAGAAGAAAACCGCCAAATAACCAAGTGGCGGTCAGCATTAGATTTTTTAAATTATCACATAGACTTATTTTATTTATTTATTTATTTATATATTTTATTTTTATTTATTTATTTTTGAAATATATATATTATAATATTATAATATATATATATATTATATATATATATATATATATATATATATATATATATTTCCAATACATTCTTGAAAATGAAACGTTATATTTTTCTGCTAAATCATCCTTCTTCCATTATTTTACTCATTTCAACAAATTAAGGATAATTATATATTATTATTATTTTTATTATTTCAATACATTTTTGTAGCAACAATCCCAGTTTCGAGAGAGTTTGTTTTGAGAATTTTGGGTTTTTATTTATTAAAAAGATTTAATGAAGAAAACGGATATTTTTACGATCCCACTATAAAAAAAAGTGAAAGATTTTAGAATTATTCAAAATTTTATATCATATAGTCAGCTTTTAGAATTATTAAAAAACACCGTTGAATAGTAAGAAAAAATATTGTATTAATATTAATTTATATGAAATACATTAATATATACATTTCTCTACCTAAATCACTTAAATTATTTACTACAAAAATTTTTGGTGTTCGTTTATGGCCAAAAACTAATGGAAAAATTATTTTTAAATCAAAAGGATATTTTTTTTTCTTTTCCCTTTATAAATACATGTAAACTTTTATCCTATAACAGTGACTAAATAATTTCCGAAATTTAAAAATTAACAACTTTTATACAACTTTTCAAATTCTTCACAGTCAATTAATATTTAATAACTGCCATACCCCTGAAATATTTCTATTTTAAGGTTGATATATTCAAAACTTTCGTTTATATTTCACATAACTTTTAAATTTCTATAAATCCTTAATTTTCATAATGAACGTCATTTATTAAACTGTTTCCAATAAAAGGCTATTTAAAAAAACTACGCATAGATAAACTATTTCTTGTATTAACATATTCAAAACGTGTTATTATTATTCTTATAATAACCTTGAAAATAAGAATCAGTAATTGTATATCCTTTTCTGAGAATTCGAAAGGTTCATTAAAAGTCGAAAAATATTCTAATACAAATCACTTCCATAAATCCTTCTTTGTTGCCTCCTCTTTAATTTAATTATGACACAAATTTCGGAAACAAGTTTTTCAGCTCTTTGTTTTCTTTTATCTTCTTTTTTTTTTCCCTCGCGCTGGATTAGGTTTTCTTTTTGAAAAAAAAGAAAAAAAAAAGAATTCTGTGTGGTCACGTGTGATAAATCACGTGAAAAATAAACCATTTTTCTTTATACAATAAGGGAGTTTTAAGTAAGTTTCTAATTTCAACCCGCAGAAAATAAAGTTTGTAAGTTTGTATTGATTTTGGGATGAAGCGATGATAATATATTCACTGTTTGAAATATTAAAACTTTCTGTTCGTTTGCGGAAAACTTTTTAGACTTCAAATATTTATGCTCTCTTCTTTTTACATAAGGAGAAAATATTTTATTTGGGAAAATTTCAGACTTATAGTTTTCGACGAATTTACAGATTTTCGGATATTCTGAACACGGGCTGGCAACGTTTAGAAACAAAATCTCTCTAAGTGAATGCGTGTATTAACAAAATTTCCTATGCCGTGAATCTCATTAAGTAATGGCCAGAATTGTACAATGCATTATGATTCATTGGGACTGGACATAAATAGTTGTTAATTCGATTTCGGCATATATCGCCTAACAGATGTTGCTGGTTAATAAAACTGCTCTGCAAAAGAAAAAAAAAATAAATTCGAGATCTGATACCATTCTTACTGATTCTTATGTAAAATGAACTCCTGATGACGAATATGACTCCATTTTGCCCAGTCACCCACCATTTTCTAGATACACCACCCCCTACCTCAATTTCTTTCCCTATTCGATAATTTTATGACCATGAATTTGGTTTGACGAATAAAAAATAATTAATTTAACGCCTAAAAATATATATAGAGAGAAAGTTTAAAAAAGTAACATTAATAATAGATTAAAAAAATATAAGAGATGCAATACATAATTGAGGGCAAATCCCCCCCCCCCAAAAAAAAAAAAAAAAAAAAATCCCTTGTCGCAAATGTCCATGTTTTAGAATTTTCTAACTCTGTAGCCCCTCAGAAGATATTTAACGGTTAAAATAATCCTTCCCCCCCCCTCCTAAAAATCAAATTTATAGCCATAAAGTCACCAAAAAATGATAAAAATAGTGGGCCATTTCTAAAAAATGGTGGGTGATAGGGCAAAATGGGTGTCCTATTCCTTGAATTCAGGAGGTCATTTTACATAAGAATATGTTGAAATGGTGTTGGAGGCAAATTTCATGCCGGGGAGTGTAATTATTGAATAATTCTTTTTTATAGAATGATTTGGTGTAATACTTTACACATAAATACTGTTAAATACTGTATATTACCTATTAAGTATATCGTTTGAAGTAAAACTTAGTTGACTATTCTGGAAAATAATGTTACGCCAAAAAAATTCTTAATTCCTATTAATCAGAAAATAAGTTTAAAAACCATTCAATCCCTTAGAAAGGCTGGCATTAAAACAAATTAAACAAACCAAAGAGAAAGAAAACTATTAGAAATTATATTTTCTTCTACAATTGGCATTTATTTGCACATTTCATGCAAAATGCATTAAAATAAATTTGTAAAAATCTTACCTAAAAATGTGAGTTTTAAAAAGATGTGAAAAAATAAATGAAACTATACATTCTGGTTTTATCTTCAAAAATGATAAAAACCGGTATTATAAATCAAGTATTTAATTACATGTTATTAACATTTAATTTTAATACTATATAAATACACGTTCGTTAAATATTTTATATCATTTTTCAGTTTGAATCGCACTTATTAAATTGTTTGCGATGGGATTATTATTTTTTTTTAAGATGATGTGTTTTTCTCATGTATTTTTGGATGCTAATTAAAGACAAAGTACTTAAAAATTTCCATCGCGTACAATTTTGACAGAAAATAAGATTTTTTGACAGAAATATGATTAAAGAATCACTTTCTCAACTGCATTCCTACCTCAGTTATTTCCCGAAAACTCTTGACGGTGTGAAGGAAGAGCAGATAGAGCAGTTCATCAAGATATCAAAGAAATAGAAAGAAAATATCAGGTAATGGAAGTTGTGTGGTTCTTTTACACCAGATTTTTTTTTTTTTTTGTGGGTTGATTTTTTATATGTAATTGTTGATTTTCAATTAAGAGATGAGTATGCCGAGTTTTGCTAAAAATCGAAATAGGGCCAAAACTCGATATCATAAAAATCGGCTTTAACGGCTTTTTATTATTATTTTTTCTTCACATTCCCTGTATAACACCCTTTTTAGATGTCCTTTTGGATAAATTACTTGGATTTTACATGAAAATTGGTTGCGATCTGATTAGGTAGATCAGTTTTAAATTTCGGAAATCGGTGTGCAAAAAACGGCTCTTACAACTTTCCCTAGACTCCCTTTATAAACTCACATTTATATATCTTTTCGGCATATGTATCAGTTTGCTACCATAGCCTCCTAAACTAGATGTCTTTCGCGTAGCACGGAAACTTGGCAACAGTTCAAGAGGTAGACAGCGCCACCTGGTACAGATTGCACTACTTTTTTATTCAACTGTCACCAATAATTTAAAAAAGTGATAAATGATATATATAATCGACGTTTCTTCGATTCTATTCATCTTTTATGTATATGAAATCCCACTTTTAAAAATGTTTGGTGGCTGCTGAATAAAAAAGTCTCGCAATCTGTACCAGGTCGCGCTGTCTACCACTTGAACTGTTGCCAAGTTTCCGAACCACCCGGAAGGCATCTAGTTTAGGAGGCTATGTTGCTACTCTGCAGGAAAATTGTTCTACGCCTGATTAGTTACGTTTTTTATTTATTTATTTTGTCTGCCTACACTTTCTCCAAAAGTTTTATAATGTGTATTGCAATGGGTAAAGAAAGTTATTTATTTATTTTTCGTGGCTCTTTGGTTCGGTTGGTTAGAGCGTCATGGCGATAATCCGACGTTGGTAGATACGATCATCCATTTTTTTTTTTTTTTAGATAAGTAATGGTAAAGGTGTCAGTTTATAAAAGAAAATATTTCAGTGTCTACAATCGAATTAGTTCATTGAGAAGATTGAGGTAGTCATGAAAAAACTACAAGAAAATCTGCATAAAAAAAAAAAAAATCACGAGGTACAGCACCATCTGTGAGATAATTTTGAAACAATTTTTAGAATGCCTTTACATTAAATCAGTTTGCCTGTTTGTTTCTCTGTCTTCAAATATATCCAATATGAACTTAGCATAGAATCTTCATGGGATCTTCTGGAAATATCAAGAAATTTCATAGAATCTTCTTAATTTCTTGCCTGGTGTCTTCAGAAAAGTGCGAAAAATTGTGGTCAGCTAGAAGAAAAAAATAAAAATAAAATTTGAAACTTCAGTGGATATAATCAAGACTCTCTCGATTCATCTACTCATTGACAATTTTTTAGTTTTGTAGAAGTGATGAAGAAGCACTTGAAGAGTTAGAAAGACTTTGTTACTTGGATGGTTGGTTATAGGGTTTAAGGCCGATTGACTACGCTAGGGTCCTACGCCTATAGATGGAATGCCCTCCATGGGTGGGTCTTTCTAAAGGGTTTTAACCAGTTTTTACTGAGTTTCAGAAAAAATCATGGAAAACTCCCGACTGGCAAGCTCCATGAAGGCGACCCGGGATCAAACCTGGCACTTTCCATCTACCAGCTTTGAGCGCATAAACGCTCGGCCGCTGGTAGGCCGAAAACTGTTGGAATGTGTACGAAAATATTACGTAATTTTGATCGAATTTAAAGTAAGTTAAATTATTTAAAATTAAAATTTAAACACTAAATCAGTATTCTACATAACAAAAAAATTAAAATGAAAAAATGAGTAAAAAAAAAAAGGAGAGAGAGAGAGAGAGAGATTTTTACAAAAGAGTTCTTTTATAGAGGTGTCCTAAAAATTGGAAAATAAGGAAAATGTTAAAAAATTACGGTCAGCTTGAAGATAACCATTTTTTTTTTTTTTTTTAAGCATTCAAAAGTAATCAGTTTCCTTATGTTCAAGAGTAAACTTTTCCTCTGTGAATTTTCATTTGCTTATCAAATATTTCTTCTTCAGGTTGATCATAATTTTCCAACATTTTCCACTTTTCAGGTCATCTGTATAAAAACATTCAATTAAAAAATATTTCTCTTGCTTTCTTTTCTTTTCCTTTCTTTCTTTTTTCTTTTTTTTTTTTTTTTTTTTTTTTTTTTAACTATTTTTCTATTTTATTTGTTTTAAACAAACTTCACACTATAAAAAGCACACGCCATTTACATAATTTAATATTAAAGTTTAAATTGCGTTAGAAACTTTTGGCCCAACATGTATATATATATATATATATATGTGTGTGTGTGTGTGTGTGTGAGTGTGTACAATTTATTTTCAATATATTTTTTTTTTAATTAATTACTATATTTTTGCTTTTATAGTTTCATTTCTTACAAATAAACTTCTCCAAATTGAATTAAATTTGTAAATTTGTTTCTTCTTAAAAAAAAAATAATAATAATAGTAATAACAATAATAATAATAATAATAAAATAACTAATGAACAAATAATAAATAAATAAATACATAAATAAAAATAATAATAATAATAAATCTTTTTGGAAATATGTTTTAACAAATATGCTAATATAGAATCATTTGAAATGCTTTAAATAACAAAAAAAAAAAAAAAAAATAAAAAAAAAAATACATTATAGGAATGCAAATTTTCTTTAGAAATGGAAATGCATTCACATTTTTTATGTCTAACTAAAATCGAGGGTTCATAAATATTAAAATTTTAGAAATGCCCTGTTTTCTATGCACATGCATATGTTCCCAATAGGTTAAGTTTAAATTGAAAGAATTTAAATATCTTTGTTTATGCTTAAATATACATTAGATTTCTATCGTTTCTTATTCTAGTGTATTTAACTTCGATAAAATTTTAATATTTATCTCGGTTAACCTTTTAACATTTCTTTCTCGCTTTTAAGTATTGCTAGCATAAAATAATAATAATAATAATGAATTTATTTCAAATAAAAGTTTATTAATGCATTTCCATCGCTTATTTAATTCATAAATTTGCAAAGATGGATTCATTTTTGTCTTTAGTAGAATTTTTTACAGAAATACTTTGTAAATGAATACATAAATATATGTATATATATTACATAAATTATCACACAGTTTCTAATCTGGTTTAAAAATTCATGTAAACTATACTTTTTTGGAAGTTTTTCATGATAAATTTGCTGTAAGATAAATAAGGTGGTACTGTTTCTGTTCAAGTGTCATTCATTTCAAACTAGTGTGTTGTAGAAGCCATACAAATTTCTTTCTTTTATGTCTTCCTATACAAATCACGCAGTACAAATTATGTAAAATAATTATTTATTATTAAAATTATTTTCTATTATGAATTTAAATGATTTTTCTCATTAGATAAATATAACTTTTTTTTTCTTTTTTTCAAATACTTTTTCAAAAATTATTATTTTTTTTCAATTTTTTCAAAATTTATCTTTTTTTTTTTTTTTTTTTTATGATACAGTTATTTTAAATTATCACAAAAGTATTGTTGCACCATTCGTTTTCAAGTTATTGGTGACTTGTTTTGAAATATAACAACATCGAAAGATACCCTTGTCTTATACTTCTATAATTCAAAATTAGGTAAAAAAAAAAAAGGATGACCGCAACCCCTCTCAAGAGATTACCCCGAATGTAATGAGTACAATGTCCAACAAATATAATCTGTATTCATGTTAAAGTCTAACTATATATCAAGTTTGATTAGATTTCGTCCGTTAGTTCGTAAGATATAGCGTCCACATAATTTTGCTACACAGACAGGCAGGCAATCAGGCAGACGGACAGGCAGACAGACATTTTTTTAAAGTGAGCAAGTAGTGGTCAGAACATCCCAAAACATGTCAATTCATCGAAAAAAAGAAATCATATTTTTTTTACGAATCCAATATTTAATCCTTTTATATAAACACTAGCTATTGTGTCCGTTTTACGCACGGGAATTTAATTATTATTCACAGTATATTATTTAAAAAAGATATTTATCTTAGTTGAAGCTTACTATGCTGATAAAAATAGACAATAGATTGTTATAGTTAATAACAATCCCTTGTCATTACTTCCCTTGCCGTTACTTCCTTGTCATTATGCACTGATGACGGTACGTTTAACGCTACCGAAACAACAGTTTGATAATATATATCTATAGTATATATATATATATATATATTACACTTTCAACATTGTGTAAATATTTATATTTTTGTTTAACGTCAGGTCTGATTATATTTTCTTGTTACATGCATGTAGTATTCTGAAATTCACTTGGATATTACAACAGTTTTCAATGGGAATCCTGCAAACTTGAAAAACGTATATTTAAGCTGCAAGATAAAACACTTCTATAATTCAAAATTAGGTAAAAAAAAAAAAAAAAAAAAAAACGGATGACCGCAACCCCTCTCAAGATATTACCCCGAATGTAATCAGTACAATGTCCAACAAATATAATCTGTATTCATGTTAAAGTCTAACTATATATCAAGTTTGATTAGATTTCGTCCGTTAGTTCGTAAGATATAGCGTCCACATAATTTTGCTACACAGACAGGCAGGCAATCAGGCAGACAGACAGGCAGACAGACCTTTTTTAAAAGTGAGCAAGTAGTGGTCAGAACATCCCAAAACATGTCAATTCATCGAAAAAAAGAAATCATATTTTTTTACGAATCCAATATTTAATCCTTTTATATAAACACTAGCTGTTGTGTCCGTTTTACGCACGGGAATTTAATTTGAAAGAGAGAGAGAGAGATTTTTACAAAAGAGTTCTTTTATAGAGGTGTCCTAAAAATTGGAAAATAAGGAAAATGTTAAAAAATTACGGTCAGCTTGAAGATAACCATTTTTTTTTTTTTTAAGCATTCAAAAGTAATCAGTTTCTTTATGTTCAAGAGTAAACTTTTCCTCTGTGAATTTTCATTTGCTTATCAAATATTTCTTCTTCAGGTTGATCATAATTTTCCAACATTTTCCACTTTTCAGGTCATCTGTATAAAAACATTCAATTAAAAAATATTTCTCTTGCTTTCTTTTCTTTTCCTTTCTTTCTTTTTTCTTTCTTTCTTTTTTTTTTTTTTTTTTTTTTTTTTTTTTTTACTATTTTTCTATTTTATTTGTTTTAAACAAACTTCACACTATAAAAAAGCACACGCCATTTACATAATTTAATATTAAAGTTTAAATTGCGTTAGAAACTTTTGGCCCAACTTGTATATATATATATGTGTGTGTGTGTGTGTGTGTACAATTTATTTTCTATATATATATATTTTTAATTAATTACTATATTTTTGCTTTTATAGTTTCATTTCTTACAAATAAACTTCTCCAAATTGAATTAAATTTGTAAATTTGTTTCTTCTTAAAAAAAAAAAAAAAAAAAAAAAAAAAAAATAGTAATATTAATAACAATAATAATAATAATAATAAAATAACTAATGAACAAATAATAAATAAATAAATAGATAAATAAAAATAATAAAATAATAATAATAATAATAAATCTTTTCGGAAATATGTTTTAACAAATATGCTAATATAGAATCATTTGAAATGGTTTAAATAACAAGAAAAAAAAAAAAAAAAAAAAAAAATACATTATAGCGTCCACATAATTTTGCTACACAGACAGGCAGGCAATCAGGCAGACAGACAGGCAGACAGACCTTTTTTAAAAGTGAGCAAGTAGTGGTCAGAACATCCCAAAACATGTCAATTCATCGAAAAAAAGAAATCATATTTTTTTACGAATCCAATATTTAATCCTTTTATATAAACACTAGCTGTTGTGTCCGTTTTACGCACGGGAATTTAATTATTATTCACAGTATATTATTAAAAAAAGATATTTATCTTAGTTGAAGCTTACTATGCTGATGAAAATAGACAATAGATTGTTATAGTTAATAACAATCCCTTGTCATTACTTCCCTTGCCGTTACTTCCTTGTCATTATGCACTGATGACGGTACGTTTAACGCTACCGAAACTACAGTTTGATAATATATATCTATAGTATATATATATATATATATATATATATATATATATTACATTTTCAACATTGTGTAAATATTTATATTTTTGTTTAACGTCAGGTCTGATTATATTTTCTTGTTACATGCATGTAGTATTCTGAAATTCACTTGGATATTACAACAGTTTTCAATGGGAATCCTGCAAACTTGAAAAACGTATATTTAAGCTGCAAGATAAAACAATTTACAATGGTTTAAAAAATGAACATTCTAATTTAACGTTGAGATTTAGGTCTTGCACACAGAAAACCAAAATGCCTTTTATTAAACTACAATGAATTAACTAAAAACACCGCGCTGCAAAAAAAAAAAAAAAAAAAAAAATCGACCCTTGATACCATTCTTGCTGATTATTGTGTAAAATGACCTCCTGAATCCGAATATGACTCCTATTTTTCCCAGTCACCCAGCGTTCTCTTGGGACACCACCTCCTCCCCAAATTTTTATCACTGCTTGGTAATTTTATGGCCATGAATTTGATTTGGAGAATGAAAAAGAATTAATTTAACACTTAAAAACAAACACACACACACACATATATATATATATATATAACGTTTAATAAATAACATTAATGATAGATAAAAAAAAAATATAAGAAATGTAATACATAATTTCAGTGGCAAATCCCCCCCACCTCCCCTAAATTTTTCCCTTGCCGCAAATGTTTATGTTTTAAAATTTTCCAACTGCGTAGCCCCTCAGAAGATATTTAACAGTTAAAATAAACTCCCCCGTCTAAAAATCAAATTTATAGCCACAGAATTACCGAAAAGTGATAAAAATAGGGGGTCGTACCTAAAAAACTGTGGGTGATAGGGCAATATGAACGTCATATTCGGATTCAGGAGGTCATTTTACATAAGAATATGAGAATATGCTAAAATGGTGTTGGGGGGGGGGCAAATTTGCTGCCGAGCAGTGTAATTTATAAGTTATAGTTTGTATCTTACAAATTTATAAAAAAAGAATTACTACACTTAATTTCAGTAGATTTGTTAAAGAAGACATAATGTGTCGTGGCCATCACAAAACTCTCCTAGACATATTTACCTAGAACAATTCACGCAATTTATTAAAATTATTTTCTAGGATTAATGCATGTGACTTTCACTTTAGAGCAGTATAACAATCATTTTCGAAATAAGTAAAATTTTGTGCTATGTAGATTTTTTTTTTTTTTTTTTTTTTTTTTTTTTTAATGCAAAAAAATTATAACGATGTTTTAGGTCATCACAGATCTAGATAGTTCAACCATTCAACATAAAGATACTGGGATTTTTTTTTTTTCTTTTTTTCCTTGAGATACACAGATTGGAAATTTACATCTCCCAGTGATACCTTTCCCCACAAGGGGGCTTTTAAATGTGCAAAATATTTCCTACTTGACACTTGCTATTATAAATAAATCTTTGTAATTTCACAATGATTGGTCAAAATTATTCCAATCGTGCACATTTATCAGAAATTTTGCTTTATGCAGGAATATTACCAATTATGGAAAAACAGAATGGCAACACCCCTTCTTTGAAGATTTTCACCAAAAGTTGATAGCCACTAATCTATCTCAAGATCTCACTACGTATAAATTTATATGAGCATAGGAGTATTATTTCTTGAGATACAGTTGTCATAAAAATTTTGCCACACACAGACAAACATTTACTTAAAATAGTCAAACTGTATTCTATACCTCTCAAATCGTGTAAATGCATCTAAAACCGGAAGTCAGAACTTTTATGTATGCAGTACATTGTTCCAATGAATATAGAAGAAAGTAAAAATACAAGGTACGTTTTGTGTACCCTTTTGTAACTAAAATAACCTAATGTAGTACACAAAATAATTTCTCTTACATTGTATTGCTATGTGTATTAATAATAATAATTATTATAATTATAATAATTCAATGTAAAATGTATGAAGAAATGTACTGTGTTAAAGCATTTTAAAATAATAATGAAAAATAGTTGAAAATTATTTTAAAACCATTTTACTTGGCATATTATACTGCATAAGGCAACCCTTGAACACCATTTTCATTATTGTATAGCTGCGGTCACAAAGCATTTTAGGTTGTTATTAATTATTTATATATATATATATATATATATATATATACATATTTCTAATTATTCAGAGTGTTTTAACTCAGACGGTTTTTTGAAATTTATTTTACACATCTTGGTCAGCTCTATACATTGACTAAACACTGTAAATGCTTCACATATTATACTGAAATTCCGCACCGTGAAGAAAACAAAACTTGTAACACAACTTGGATTCGCTTCTACTAATTTCCAACAATACTTTTTGTTGTTCAGAAAGAGAATATCAAATGTTCTTCTTACAATATCCCATGTTAAATGTGCTTTTGTGCATATGAAAAATATATTTACTTCATTGGGTTTAGTGCTGTCTAAAGATATTAAAATGCATCAATGAAAATATTTCTCATAGACATAATGTACTTGAATTATTTTGTATGTCTTACTATTTATTTGCCTGATCTTTATGAATATTTCAAGTCATATTCATATAGATTATAAATTTAGAAAACCATATTCGGACTATGTGAAGACCTGAGGACATCTGTTTTTGATTTATGTTCATAACAGTCTCACAGACACACCGACCAACCACTAAAATTTTTATTTTTGCATTCAGAGGAGCTCAAAATGTATAAATATATCAAAAAAAGAGTGTTGCAATATTAATCAGAAGTTTTTCTCTACCATACATTGTAAGAGATTCAGAAATTAAAATTATTTTTTATTACAAAAGTGTTCATGAAAAATATTTTATTATTATTATTATTCATGCGTAACATTTTCTATAAATACTGTTGCCTCAATTTGCTTAAATTAAAAGAAAATAATAAAATAAATAAATATATAAATATATAAACTTACTATTTCAGATTTTTTTTGTGGAATTCATTTTCATTTAAAAGGTGTTTACAACCCACTCTCATTCTAAAACACTTATGTCTGTAAGGAAGTCAAAGCGGTTTCTACTGAAGATAATTTCTTTTTAACCTAAATTCTTCAAGCGTATCCACCAGTTAATATTATTAAAATTATTCACTCTGTCTTAAGTTAGGCTGCTTAATAAAAATTAAATTTAGCACGCTAACTCCTCCGTTCATCCGTATATTCTGTCATTCTTTGTTAGATTCGTTCTTTTTAGCAATAGAACTTTTGGTGATATTACACAAAAAAAGAATTATTTTTATAAAAATTATTAATATTATATATTACTTTCATTATCCTACTACCGTAGGTAATGGAAGAATTGTATTTGGTGCATAAATTCGAAATCGAGTTTTCACCTGATTTACACGTTTTAAGGCCTCCTCAGTACAAAAAAGTAGTTTTCGGCAGTTGGTCAGTCTGTGTGTGTGTGTTTGTGTAGGTATGTGTGTGTGTATGTATGTGTGGAATCATCTGGCTATCATATCTCCGAGACCAATAAAATTAAAACTATAAAACTAAAGGAAAGAACTACGAAACAACGAATAAAGATAAAACTATGAAAAAATTAAGAAAGGTCTAGTGTACAGATGAATTTACCAAATTTTGGTGAAATTCGAAAAACCGGAAGTGGGTCATCGGAAACCGGAAGCAGAACCGGAAGTCTGTACTCAAAAACGGCTCTAACGATTTTCTTCAAAGTTGCTATCTAAGCACTCTATTAGATGTCCTTTCGAATGACATAGTTGGTTAGTTGAAGAAAATTGATAGGTGTCGCGTATAAATAGCTCAATTTCAGATTGCGCAATTGCGTTCCTTTAAAAACTGCTGTACGGATTTATATCAAATTCGCCATATTAACTCCCTTTTAAATGTCCTTTTGTATGTAATTATTGTTTCCTGGTCAATAATTGAGTATGCCATGTTTTGGTAAAAGTTGGTATCTCAAAAACTGCTCTAACGATTTTCGTGTAAATTGTGACATAAATTCATTTTAAATACCCTTTCTCGTGTATTACGGGGTTATTACAGATAAATTAACGGTCCTCCTGATTAGGCAGCTGGTTTTAGATCTTGGAAATAGGTGTTTAAAAAAATAACGCTAACATTTTATTTTTCCTTATTTTTTAAGTTGCTATGTAAACTCTGTTTTATATGTCTTTACACGTGTTTGAAATTTCTCTTACTGGAAAATTTAAAAAAAATGCATTTATCTCCAAAAAAGGCATATAATACGTGTAATAGTGGGTAATGGAAGTCGCGTGGTTCTTTCACACCAGATATTTTAAACTTTTTTTTTTTTTTTTTTTTTAAACTGATATATAGTTGAGAATGTTTATTTTTTCTTTTCATAAGATGAATTTCGCTATAATGAGACGATATCACCAGTACTTTCTTCCTATGTATAAAGAAGAAAGTAATAATCAATTTGTACGTCTCTTCCTCCCTAAAAGCGCAGAAAAAAACTTTAAAAATTACTTCTATTTTCGACTCCATATGAAAATGAAAATAATTCCATGCCTGAATTCTTATACCCTTGATGCACTTTTGATTCAAATAAATCTGAAATTCTAGTTGATTTATTTATCACTCACATTTGACAACACATTTTTCAATTGGTTTCTTTATTTCTTTCCTTTATTTCTTTCCTTCATTTTTTTATTCCTTTTCAGTTCATGCTACACCATTCGCACTTGATAAATGATCTGAACGAAACTTTATACGGTCACGTGGAAATATTCACGTGCTTGGAGAAATTTTCTCTAGTTTCAATTTTCTGTCAGCAGTGTGTGATCGGGATCTATTTTGTGATAAACAACTTTATTCCATTGAAAAAGAACACATTTATTCTATTTGTTATCTATTCTATAAATAAAAATATGATTTCTTTTATATAACTTTTCCATATAATAATACTAATAGTGTAAATAATAATAATAACAATGCTAATATATATATATATATATATATATATATATATATTTTCATTAAAATATTTTTTAAGGGACTTGGCATTTTTACCTTGGCACCACTGGAAGTTTCGTATAAAAGCTTATATTGCCATTTTATATTTATAATTGAACTATGTAGGTTTGTCCAACGAGATAGATAAAGTAGAGTGATAAATGGTAACCCTGACATAGTCCAACATGAGTCATGTGACATGAAACCTCTATGTGTTGGTTCCCTTGGTAACAGCTTTTATTTTCAGTAAATTTCTATTGCAACCGTTTGGAGACTGTTCTTGGCAAAAGTCATAACCGCCAGTGTTTTTGTTTACTTACGTAGTTTAATATTCTTTGTTCTAAATCATTTTTATTTTTATTTTACTTCTTTTTTATTTCGTGTAGTTGAAATTTAACCGACAAAATGCTTAAAAAATAGTTGAAAAATTAATATTTCTTGTTACATTTAGCTCTTTAAAAGTTTAACTTTTCTTTTATAAACACTTCTAAACTGTTGGGAAACGATGCAAAAAAAGGTATTTTATTATTTATTAAAATGTGAAATATGTGCAAAAATATTTTAAAAACAATTTGTTTCGGTCATAGAACTGTCGTGTTACCTAATAATGAAGATAATTTGTCGAAGTGAAATTTTAAATGTCAAAATAGCGATAAAGGGCCAAACATAGCAACCTATTGGTGTATGTCACGTGATTCATCTTGAACCACGGAAAGCTAATCCTTCATCCATTGAATCAGGGTATCTATTCTTCGATCTCCGATTCGACCGCCATAGCGACCGTCCTTAAATAACGACAGTCGTAAAATCAAAAGTCGGAATGTGACGTCAGGTGATGAAAATAACGACTGCCACAGTCGGAATTGAGGTATAGTCTGGTCGGAGAATAGATGCCCAGCACTGTAATTTATTTATCTCGTTGGGTTTGTCCAATAGAATATATAATCAGGCATCAATTTTTATTTTTTAAGAGGACTTGGCACTTTTACCTTGGCATCACTGGTGGTTTGATATAAAAGCTTATATTTCCATTTATTTTTATAAATTGAACTATATAGGTTTGTCCAATAAGATATATAATCAGGCGTCAATTCTTATTTTTAAGACGACTTGGCACTTTTACCTTGGCACCAGTGAAACTTTCATATAGAAACTTATATTTCCATTTAATATCTATAAATTGAACTACATAGGTTTGTCCAATAGCATATATATATATTCAGGCGTGAATTCTTATTTTTAAGGGGACTTGGCACATTTACCTTGGCACCAGTGAAATTTTCATATAAAAGCTTTTATTTCCATTTAATGTCTATAAATTGAACTATATAGGTTTGTTCAATAGGATATATAATCAGGCATCAGTTCTTATTTTTTAAGGGGACTTGGCACCTTTACCTTGGCACCACTGAAGGTTTCACATAAAAGCTTATATTTCCGTTTAATATATATAAATTTAAATATATAGGTTTGCCCAGTAGGATATATAATCAGGCATCAATTCTTATCTCGGCAACACTGATGATTTCATATAAAAACTTATATTTCCATTTATTATTATACTATTAAGTGAGCAATATATATATATAGATATAAATTTTAACATTAAAATTCTAGCAATTAATAGATACATGCCAATACCAACACAACAAAAATAAAACTGATTTTAAAACAGTACAAAAACTATCACAGAAATGTTGTGAATCATATTTATATCCAATAAGAGAGAAAACCAATTTAAATTATTTACGCCCTCATGAGTAAAAAGGACCGTTATACAAATTGACGGAGGAAATTGATGAAGGAACTCATTAAATGTATTAAAAGTGATTCAGGAATTAAGAATCCAGTTAAAAAGTAAGAAAAAATAAAGGACCACGGGAATACTAATTGGAATTAAAAAATGCTTAAAATGGAATTATTAACGCATCAGGAAGCAAGTATTTCTTTAAAGCAGATGGAGCTGCAAGATTTCGTAAACAGTCACCTGATTTAACACAAAGGTGCTTCCCAAAGGATCTTTGTGCACATCGAAGAAAGATTTTCGAATTTTTGATTAATTTTGTTTTAATTAATAAAAATATGAAAATAATTAGGTAATAATAGCAAAAAATTAGCCATTTAAATTTTATCTATAATTTAATTGTTGCCAAAACAATTTACGAGTTCTTTTTTTTTTTTTTTTTTTTTTTTTTTGACAGTAAAATAAATACATTTATCTAAACGTGACCAAAAAAAAAAAAAAAAAAATTTGCACCTCACAAAAACTGACGTCATTATCACTTTAAAAAAACATTTTATGCATTGATAAAATGATAATATAGTGTACGATGCTAATATATCTTGTACTAAAATCAGTTTTATTTATAGATCCTCCTGGGCGATTTTTTAAATGTTTTCGTTGAAGTACACCGAACATTTTTCGCCAAGAAGTTTTTGAAAATTTGAAGAAATTTTTTTGAGAAAATGAATATGTATATATACACAAAAACACATTTATTATGCGTATTTTTACAGCATATATCAATTTTCTTTGCAAAAACATGATAAACAATCGTTTTGAACTATAAACAGTAGCTTTATATGAGTTTCAATTTTATTAAGACAAAAAATTCAATTCCCAAATCGATTTAAACATGTAAATTATGAGATAGATATTTTTAACAACTTGTGTTTTTAACAACAATGCATGAAAAAACTGATCGTTAAAGGGGAAATAAGCAAACATAATAAATTATAAAATCAGCTAAGAGTTTTTTCGGGTAGAAATAATTAAGCAAGGCATTTCATCATTCGAAAAACGTAGCCATAGTGTGCAGTACAAAATCAAAAACGTACTTTATTAATCTGAAATTAAAAAACTTTCGTAGAACTTAGACGGTAGAAAAAATAATTCAATTGATCATTGAGCTATTAAAGTTGATAGTCTTTATTTCAACTGATTTTTAAAAATATCAAAAATACTTTATAAATATATGATGTATAAAAATATTTTAGGCGACAATTTGGTGCATTTGGGTGACATTTACCGCTTTGTCGTCATGATGACGTGAACAATACTTATGGTAATTTGATCTAACAGCAAAAATTAAATAAATAAAAACTATCCATAGAAACTGACATTAAAGAAAACATAATTTTCAAAGATTTCCGTATTTTAGAGTTTTCCACATGTAAAGAAGTTCTGATTATTGATGTCTTACTGTATAGTGTCATATTCAATTTAACTCCTTATGAAAAATGGCATTACTTAAATGGAAATTTTGAATAATATTCAGCAATAGAAATGGAGCTTTACTGCATTTATAAGTCTTGAACTGTAAAGATATATAGAATGGGATAGAAGATGGTGGGTAGAGGGGAATGGACTTTCTAGATTGATTGTCCTATGGAAATAACTTCTCAAAGAGAAATATATTATTTGAAGGAGAAACTCATAACGCTCTTATGCTTAGCTGGACACTTTCATAAAACTTCATTTTAATCATTTTATATTTGGTTTACACAGAAAGATGCTAGTCATACATTAACGTCAAATAAAGTTAAATAAGAAATTTTGAGTTTAAATAACGTAAGTTTCAGTAGATAATTAAATTGTAGAAATAAGGTCAGAGAAATATAAGTGAAAAATAATGTAATGGATTAAAAAAAAAATTAAAGAAAATTAAAAATTTATAAAGAAAAGAAAATTTAAAGAAAATTTATAAAAAGAATTTGGCATGCAGTTCAGTGTTAAGATGCGTTTAGAAGTAAAAAAAAAAATATTTTTAAATTTTAATGTGATATAAATCATACTTTTAAATTTCAAATTATTAAATGTAATGAATAGAAAAATATGCTAAGAATTTGGTCAAATATTTTTGCGTTAAAATAGCAACTATAGAGGAATGCATTAAATCTGAGAATTTAAAAGTGATTTTAGTTTTAAATTTTTGCTAAAATATTTTTATCTGTACATTTTTTGTTAATTTTCATAATATAATATTTGTATATCTAGTATTTATATAAGAACTCAACATAATTAAGATGCACATAAATCGAACAAACGAGGGTAAAAGTTAGAATTATACCCCACTCTGTGTCTCTTTAAAAAACATATTGCTGTCAATTGTTTATCTCGAAACTTTCTGTTATCTATTTTATAAAATACTGGGATGGTATGTATTTTTCTCCAATTCTCTTTTTCCAGTTTTATTTCTCATAAATGCAGAAGATTGAAGTCTGAACATCTTTAGCAGAAATAGATCACTAACGTCTCAGATACATATGTGATTAAATGTTCTATACAACGATATTTATTTTATACTATTCATTATTAATTTCTTCTATATTCAATAGAGGAAAGTATTGGATTCATAAAAATTATCGACCTTGAGATTTCGAAGGATTTACACGTTCCAATAGGTCTAAAACACGATTTGACAATGTCTGCCTGTCTCTCTGTGTGTGACAAAATTTTGTGGGAACTGTATCTCAGGAACTACTGCCGAGAATTTCATAAAGTTTGATATTTAGTTGCACCTTGACATGAATTAGTGCCTATCAACTTTTGGTGAAAATCTTCAAACAGATGGTGTTGCCATGCCGCTTTTTCTAAATTATTAACATGCAGCATAGGACAAAATTTCGCATAAACGTACATAAAGAGAATTATTTCTTAATAATCCGTATAAAATTAAAAAGAATTATTTATAATAGTGATAATCAGCTGAGAAAAACTTTTAGTGCATGTAGGAGCATTGGTTCCTCCTGGGAGGTATTCCCCCACCCCCGAAGGAGGCAAATTTTCATTATGAGTATTATTCGAAAGAGCTCGTCAATACCTTTATAACGAATGGTTGAACGATCAATTTGCGAAAATTTAAAATGAAATTATTTTTTCCTTAAAAAAAAAAAAAAAAAAAGTCATATAGGGAATAAAATTGATTTAATTTGGATATGTAGTGTACACTACTACTAAATCGTCTGCATTCACCATGGAAGATAATTTTAATAAATAATAATTTTTAAAAATTACTTTTACTGAAAGAATTTGTACGGGAAAGTGTAGGAGAAAGTCATGTGGTGAACACAGTATAACAGTTTTTAAATTTATTTCACTTTATTTTCTATCTGTATGCTTAAACTAAAGCATCAATTAATAAATGTCCGTTAAAAAAGAATAAATATTTTAAAATAAATTTTAACATTTGTATATATACAGGGTGATTAAAAACTCCAACGTACAAACTTTTAAGGGAGGTAGGACATATCATAAAATAAAAAACTACATAGGAGCCCATAACATCAAACGCCATTTTAAGCCATTAAGAATCTTTCTCAAGTGGTACCCCGACACAAGTAGCGTTACAGACATACACATACAGCGGTCCATACACACACACACACACAGACGCATGCACGCACACATAATTTTTTTTTAATCAGTTTTGGCTTTCACGGTGTGTGAAACGTGGAGGTATCGCAAATTTATTTTTGATTATGAGAAATTTACAGAGAAAATCTTCTGATTTTATTAATATAGATATCATTTAATAATTAATGAGGATTAATATTTTATAGTCCTCTGATTTTCTCTGATATAATTAATACAGATATCATTTGACTTTAATGATGATTTATAGGTAAAATTTTATATTTTTGAATTATACCTCTAAACTCTTAAACACTACTAATTGAGAAAAAAAAATATTTTACTCATATTTCCATAGGTATTTTAACTAAAAGAAATTATTATTATTATTTTCATTCGGTATTTTTTTTATACTTTATTTTTAAATGAGCTATATTTTATTGCTTGATTTTAATTAAATTTACATACATATGCGCTCTGTAAGGTTTACTTTGGAGTAACTTTTAACTACATATTAAAATTAAAACTGATTTACATTTTAAAGTACGTTGTTATTTCGTGTGTGTTTTTATTTATTATATGTACTTTTAATTAAAATTTTTCACAGTAATATAAAATTTTATTTAAATTTCATTTAAGTTAAATTAGCATTTAAAAAGATATTTAAACAATTTCTTTTTTAGAAAAACTTCAGAAAGTTTTGTTTATGTCATATAAAAGTTAATTAAAATTTATGTTAGCTAATGAAATATATTTGGTTTTTTCGTTGTCCCATATGTACTTACCCTCAAAAAATAAAAGTTATGGATCATAATAAAACTTTTAGAAAACTCTGATTTATTCCACCACATATAGTTGTTTTAATACATTGGCATTAATATTTCATATTATTTATGCAGTATATAATGATTTATAGCTAAATATAATTCTAGTTATTACTTTAAAAAAAAAGCAAATCTGGTGTGAAACAACCCCACGACTTCCACTGCTAACTATTACACGTATTATATGATTTTTTTTTCTTTTGTTAGGTAATATGATTAGAAGACTTAAAATTTACCTAACGAAGTAGAAACTGGGAATTTTACCGGTATGAGAAATTAATACACGTGTAAAGCCATATAAAACAAAGTTTACATAGCAAGTTAAAAAATAAGAAAATGAATAGTAGAGTTGTTTTTTGAAACACCAAATTTACGAGATCTAAAACTGACCTACGTAAGCAGGATGACTGTTAATTTTCCTGTAATAACCTTTCAATATATGAGAAAGGATATCTAAAATGATTTTATGTAACAATTTTCAAGAAAATCGTTAGAGCCATTTTTCAAGTACCAACTTTTACCAAAACTCGGCATACTCAATTGTTGACCGTAAAACAACAGCAACATCTAAAAAAGAGTTATTATGCCGAGATTAAAAAAAATCTTATATGCGTTCTTAGAGAAACGAATTTGCGAGACTTAAATTTGAGCTATTTATACAGAACGCCTATCAATTTTACTGAAATAACCAACTATATCACTCGAAAGGACATCTAATAGAGTGTTTATATAACAATTTTGATGAAAATCGTTAGAGCCGTTTTTGAGATACGGACTTACGATCCTACTTCCGGCTTCTGATGACCCCCACCCCCCTCTGCCGGTTTTCCAATTTTCTCCAAAATTTGGAAAAAAAAAAAAAAAAAAAAAAAAAAAAAAAAAAAAAAACTTTTTGAAATGTTAATGTGCGACACTAAAAAAATAAATATATTAAAAATAAAATAAATAAATACAAAACAAATAGTGAAAGTTAAATGTATAAATTCATTATTTTATTTTTCATAATATAAAACTTTTAATAAAATAAAATATTTGAAAGTTTAACCATTCCTTTATTTAATAAATGACATGTTATATATTTGCGTTTTGGAACAAATAAGAGAAACAAGAGGCAACTAAAGCAATTTCTGCAGGGAACCAAAACAAACTAAACATCAGTAAAAAAAAAATTATTAATTATAAAATATCATTTAAAATACAATACCTGTTCTTTAAATAATAAGCTAATACTAATAAGTGAAATCCTGACTCCAATAAAATTCTAATTTCCGATGATTTGACTTTCAGTGTGATAAAAGTCTATCGAAAAAAAAAAAAAAAAGTCTTCTGAATTGAATGATCTGAATCTGACAGTTTGAATTTGAAACCAAAAGAGAAAAAAAACAAAAAACACTTTAACCTATAATGACGTCAATTTTACCATGCAAGTTAATTTTTCACAATGTTTTATATCAAGATTTTAAGATATGATAAAGAAATATATATAATTACTAGTCGGCCTTTGTCGCATAACAGTCAATAGTTATTAATTTTTTCCCCCTTAAATGTAGCTTAATGTTTAACCATAATTTAGCGGCTCATGGTGGTTCTAAGAAGAAAACCGCCAAATAACCAAGTGGCGGTCAGCATTAGATCTTTTAAATTATCACATAGATTTATTTTATTTATTTATTTATTTATATATTTTATTTTTATTTATTTATTTTTGAAATATATATATTATAATATTATAATATATATATATATTATATATATATATATATATATATATTTCCAATACATTCTTGAAAATGAAACGTTATATTTTTCTGCTAAATCATCCTTCTTCCATTATTTTACTCATTTCAACAAATTAAGGATAATTATATATTATTATTATTTTTATTATTTCAATACATTTTTGTAGCAACAATGCCAGTTTCGAGAGAGTTAGTTTTGAGAATTTTGGGTTTTTATTTATTAAAAAAGATTTAATGAAGATAACGGATATTTTTACGATCCCACTATAAAAAAAAAGTGAAAGATTTTAGAATTATTCAAAATTTTATATCATATAGTCAGCTTTTAGAATTATTAAAAAACACTGTTGAATAGTAAGAAAAAATATTGTATTAATATTAATTTATATGAAATACATTAATATATACATTTCTCTACCTAAATCACTTAAATTATTTACTAAAAAATTTTTGGTGTTCGTTTATGGCCAAAAACTAATGGAAAAAAAATATTTTTAAAACAAAAGGATTTTTTTTTCTTTATCTATACGTGTCAACTTTTATCATTTAACAGTGACTAAATTTTCGGAAATTTAAAAATAAACAACTTTTATATAACTTTTCAAATTCTTCATAGTCAATGAATATTTAATAACTGCCATACCCCTGAAATATTTCTATTTTAAGCTCGATATATTCAAATCTTTCGTTTATATTTCACATAAGTTTTAAATTTCTATAAATCCTTAATTTTCAAAATGAACGTCATTTATTAAACTGTTCCCAATAAAAGGATATTTAAAAAAACTACGCATAGATAAACTATTTCTTGTATAAACATATTCAAAACGTGTCATTATTATTCTTATAATAACCTTGGAAATAAGAATCCGTAATTGTATATCCTTTTCTGAGAATTCGAAAGGTTCATTAAAAGTCGAAAAATAGTCCAATACAAATCACTTTCATAAATCATTCTTTGTTACCTCCTCTTTAATTTAATTATGACACAAATTTCGGAAACAAGTTTTTCATCTCTTTTTTTTTTTTTTTTTTTTTTTTTTTATTCCCTCGCGCTGGATTAGGTGAAAAAAAAAAGAAGAATTCTGTGTGGTCACGTGTGATAAATCACGTGAAAAATAAACCGTTTTTCTTCATACAATAAGGAAGTTTTAAGTAAGTTTCTAATTTCAGCCCGCAGGAGATAAAGTTTGTAAGTTTGTATTGATTTTGGGATGAAGCGATGATAATATATTCACTGTTTGAAATATTAAAACTTTCTGCTCGTTTGCAGAAAACTTTTTAGACTTCGAATATTTATGCTTTCTTCTTTTTATACGTAAGAAGAAAATATTATATTTGGGAAAATTTCAGACTTATAGTTTTGGACGAATTTACATATTTTCGGATATTCTGAACACGGGCTGGCAACGTTTAGAAAAAAAATGTCTCTGAGTGCCTGTGTGTATTAACAAAATGTTCTTTGTCCAGTATCTCACTATGTAATGGACAGAATTGTACAAAGCATTATATTTCGTTGGGACTGGACATAAATAGTTGTTAATTCGATTTTGGCATATATCGCCTAACAGGTGTTGCTGGTTACTGCTCTGAAAAAAAAAATCGAGATCTGATACTATTTTTACTGATTCTTATGTAAAATGACCTCCTGAATCCGAATATGACTCCATTTTGCCCAGTCACTCACCGTTTTCTAGATACACCACCCCCTCCCTCAATTTCTTTCCCTGTTCGATAATTTTATGACCATGAATTTGATTTGAAGAATGAAAAATAATCAATTTAGCGCCTAAAACAATATGTATATATATATATATATATATATATAAAGTTTAAAAAGTAATATAATAATAGATTAAAAAAATATAAGAAATGTAATACATAATTTCAGTGGTAAATCCCCCCCCCCCCAAAAAAAAAAAAAAAAAAAATCCTTGTCGCAAATGTCCATTTTTTAGGATTTTCTAACTCTGTAGCCCCTCAGAAGATAATTAACGGTTAAAATAATCCTCCCCCCTTGTAAATGTAAAATTTATAGCCATTAAATCACCGAAAAATGATAAAAATAGGGGGCTGTTTCAAAAAAACGGTGGGTGATAGGGCAAAATGGGCGTCCTATTCGGATTCAGGAGGTCATTTTACATAAGAATAGGCTGAAATGGTGTCAGACGCAATTATTCATGTTGAATTAATCATTATTGAATATTTCTATTTTATAAAATGGTTTGGTGTAATAATTTACAAATAAATATTGTTAAATATTGTATATTACCACTTAAATATATCTTTTGAAGTAAAACTAAGCTGACTATTCTGGAAAATAATATTACGTCAAAAAAATTCCTAATTCCTATTAATACAAAAACAACTTTAAAAACCATTCAATCCCTTAAAAATTCTGATATTAGAACAAAGAAAAGAAAACAAAGAAAAAGAAAACTATCAGAAATTATATTTTCTTCTACAATTGGCATTTATTTTCACATTTCATGCAAGAGGCATTAAAATAAATTTGTAAAAATCTTACAGAAAAATGTGAATTTTAAAAAGGTATGAAAAAAATAATCGAAACTATACATTCTGATTTTATCTTCAAAAATGACAAAAACCGGTATTATAAATCAAGTATTTAATTACATGTTATTAACATTTAATTTTAATACTATATAAATTATTATTGTATTAGAAATTATATTTTCTTCAAAAATTGACATTTATTTGCACATTTCATGCAAGAGGCATTATATTAAATTTGTAAAAATCTTACAGAAAAATGTGAATTTTAAAAAGATATGAAAAAAAAAATTGAAACAATACATTCTGGTTTTACCTTCAAAAATGATAAAGCCGATTTTATAAATCAAGTACTTGATTACATTTTTATTAACATTTAATTTTAATACTATATAAATACACTCTCATTACATATTTTATATAATTTTTCAGCTTGAATCGCACCCTTGGAATTGTCTGCGATGAATTTATTTTTCTTTTTTCTTTAAAGTGGTGTGTTTTTCTCATGTATTTTTGGATGCTAATTAAAGACAAAGTACTTAAAAATTTCCATCGCGTACAATTTTGACAGAAAATAAGATTTTTTGACAGAAATATGATTAAGGAATCACTTTCTCAACTGCATTCCTACCTCAGTTATTTCCCGAAAACTCTTGGCGATGTTGAAGGAAGCGCAAATACAGCAGTTCATCAAGATATCACAGAAATAGAAAGAAAATATCAGGGCCGATGGCATGTTAGCATAATATTGAACGACATGAAACTGAGTTTCATGTATAGATACATTTTAACCTTGAAATATTTTATTATCAGAACTTTCACCATTTACCCCCAGACATCCTCAGATCTCTTCGTAGCACTGACAATTCTTCTGTTTTGGCTCTGATCTAGCACTAAATGTCATATATTGTCGATAAAGGTAAAGTTTGATATATTTGCATGTTGCAATATTAACTATTACCTTTATGACTTCATGTTTTAGGGCGTAACTTCTCAAGGCTACAGATATGTCTGAAGATGTACCGGGTCCGGTGACAAAAATTCTTATGCAAAGAATTTTCAAGGAAAAAACGAATTTAATATTATAAATTTTTTATTTTCAATTAAGTCAAATGCGTTTCATGTTTTGTTATTTGTTACCATCTTTTACATACGAGTATTAAAATGTTACAAACGATTAAAAATTGGCATTTTATAAATACGCTTTACCAAATACGCTTTAATAAATTTTATAAATATTTAAAATATCAGTTGCGCTTTAATATTTTCAACATAAAAATATTTGTAGATTTTTTAAAACCATAATAATAAACTAAAAGTAAACAAACTTATCTTTATTTTTTGTAACTTGTGACAAAAGTAAAAATTAAAAGAAGAACAAGATATCTACAATAAAAAGATATGTACAATGTATCAATATATTTATAAAAAATACATCTTGAATGTTACATAATAAATGTTTTGCCTTTTGTATCGTAGGAAAATAAGTTTTTAAAATAATTATCACAATGAAACTTTAAATAAAAGAAACAGTTAATAAAAAATGTAAAGCGTTAGATAATCTAAGATTTAAAGCTTTTTACATATCATGAAAAAGTATAAAAATGTATATAGCATAATTGAATAACAATAGATTTTTTTTTTTTTTTTTTTTTTTTTTTTATTCATAAAAGTATCTCATTTTATAAAAAAAAAAAAAAAAAAAAAAAAAAAAAAATCTTTCCATGCTTGAATTGGTTATCAATATAAAAATAACAAGGAAAAATCTGATAAAAGAAGATGTAGGAATAAGATTTAAAAAGACAATACGATATAGAAAAGAAAGCTTCTTCTTCAAATCTAAGCAATTTTACTTTTTCTTTGGATTTAACTATTGAGTATAACAAAAAAAAATTAAAAATATATATCACAAGATTTGGTTATTACAAATACAGGAATTTTTAATAAAAATATTGGTTTAACATATCCTGATGTATTGTTTGACTATTAGTAGTGCATTTTAAAAGAATAGAATACTTTTTCTTCCTTCGTCAAACATAACACATGACGCTAAGTTACACGCTACGTTGGCCACACTTTAATATTCGGTAAGTGACTCAAATCTACAATTTCTTATTTTCAATATGTACGCATTATTAAAAGATTTTATCAGTCTTTAAAGAGATAAACTAGACTTTCGTATTATTACTGTCATTTGCAAAAGTTTAAGACCAGTAGCCGATTTTCAGTATTTTAACACATTTCATCATTTCCGCAAATCATTGAGTCATTTCATGTGCTGATTGCATCAGACGCGTTTTACTGCTATAAATAAATTTGCCCGGCTCGTTTATCGTTGGATGTTTATTGGATTTTGTCGTAGACACTGCTGTTGTTTAATTATTGTAATGGGCAAAAAAGCTTCACTTACTGTTACAAAAAGATCAAAAATATTGGTCCTGCATAAAATTGGATTTTCTGAATGTCAAATAAGTTCGAGGGTAAATGTGAGCAAGACAGCTGTGCATCAAGCTATTAGTAAATTTAAAATTTCGGGAAAATTTGTGGGCATTAAGAGTGGTTTCTTTTTCATACTTGGAGTAAGTCGATACTTCCTTGCAGGTTTATGGGACGATAAACCAAAATCTTTGGCCGAACGTCTTGAAATAATACCTAAACTGACGTTGGCGTCTTTTGCAGCAAGAGAATGTCTAATCGTATTGCAGGAGGTTCTGTGATCTCGTACGACCATCCTTCTTATCACATGATCATCAGGTGCACTCGTTTTTCTAGGACGACCACTTCTCTTAAGGTCCACAAATTTTCCCAAAATTTTAAATTTACTAATAGCTTGATACACAGCTGTCTTGACCACATTTATCCTCGAACTTATTTGAATTTCAGAAAATCCAGTTTTATGCAGGGTCAATATTTCTAACCTTTTTTGTAACAGTAAGAGAAGGTTTTTTACCCATTACAATAATTACACAACAGTGCTATAGTGCGACCACGTTTCCTACGACTAGCAGTGAGGCCGAGTCCAAAAGTTTGGAGGGATGCAAAATTGCCTGAGAGATAGTTATTTGGCAAACATCCAGTTATTCGGTGTTCCCTTATCGCTTGTTTTCTCTCCGTCACCCCTATTTTAACACTGGACTCGTTCAATCCGCACTTGTGCAGAGGCTTCCATGGTCGCAAGAAATGTGGTTAAAGAATATCTACGACAAAATCCAATAAACAACTGGCGATGAACGTGCCGGGCGCCATTATTTATCGCAGTAGAATGCGTCTTATGCAATCAGCACATGAGATCACGAAATAAACGGCACAAATGATGCGATGTGTTAAAATACTGAAAATGGGCTACTATGGTCTGAAACTTTTGCAAGTGACTGTAAATCAAAGCGTGTTTTAAATTGAGGCTGAGTTTCCTTTATCTTTGAATTGTCTTAGCTTTACAAAAAAAAAAAAAAAAAAAAAAAAAAAAAGAAAGAAAGAAAAAACTATTTGAAAGATCTCAGCAAATTATGATGCATACATAGCTGCCGATCTCTACACTTTTCAAATTGCAATAATTTTAAAACATTTTTTTTTCTCTCTCTTTTTTAAATTTCTGTAACAGTTTTTTTTTTTTTTTCTGATTTTCCACGAAGAAATGTATTGCAATTTATGCCTAACAAAAAAAAAAAAAAAAAAAAAAAAAAAAAAAAAATGCGCACTCTACAAAATATAAAGGAATATAATGCAAAATGTTCATAAAAATAATAAATAATTTATAAATATATATATATAAACAGATTTGTCTAAGATAGTAAATAAGATCTGATTGATTTGTCGTTAATTATTATAAATATCCCTTTAAAATATTTCCAAACCTTGCCTGAGGATAACAATTGTGGCTAGAGAAGTCTTATCAGGCAATATTTTTATTTATTTATTTTAATTTTGAGTGTCTTTACAGAAATCATAAATTTTCTTGCTTTTTTTTCCGTACATTATTTATTACTCTATCATACATACATCGTACTGTCTTAAAAATAAATAAATATTTATATGAAACCTATAATGAAAGGAGACAAAAAGTAATAATTAACCCAATTTTGAATTAATTCTTCTTCTTCTTCTCCATATTTCTCTAACGTGGACCAGTTACGTTTATTTTTTGTAGAAACGATACGATAGTGACTAAAAAAAAAAAAAAAAAAAAAAAAAAAACGCGAGGATAAAATATAATACATAAGCAGTATTTAAGCACACCGTCTGACTCAGTTCAGTGATCTAATTAAAAGAAAAAAAATGTGACTACATTTGTCAGATGGGATCATTTGATAGAAAAATCTATTTTTAAAAGTTTCATTTTTATAACCTTTGCATACGTCATTTTAAGCTTAGCAATACATTAAAGATATAAACAAAATATGAACTTTTATCTTTAATTGACTAAAAAGTACAATAATAAAAAGTACAATCAAAATAGGTATTAGTTTTTCCTTTTTTTTTTTTTTTTTTTTTTTCAAAAAAAAAAAAAAAAAAGTCAAAATGAATAAATAAAAAAATAATTAAAATGCATCGCCAACACGGCGGCAAAAAAATTAAAAGTCGCCACAGGGGTCCCATAATAAATCTGTCCTTCCTGGGGGAATATGAAAACTGGGTCGTCAAAAATGAATTTTATTTTGAAACTTTTCTTTAAATGATTGGATTTAACGACCATAAGCGTTTAATCCCACATAAACTAATAATAAATTGGCTTCTGATGAATCAAAATTTAAATTGGATGGTGAACACTTATGAGTTTCAAATTTTAAAGGCAAATAAAGAAAAAAAATTGCGAAATTTTCGCACGGGTTTGCTAGTTCAAAATATTAAAACTCGATTCGCTTTAGAGTTTTGAACTTTTTTGTACACTTCCCCCCCCCCCAAAAAAAAAGCCTAAAACTTTTAACACTTTAATAAAACCCCAAAAAAGAGAGCAGGATATAATTTTTCATTAAAAATACAGGACTAAATAGTTAATAATAATAATCTATATAATATTTCTTTAACGTGGTCCAGCTCCAACTAATTTTTGTCGAAACGATACGATAGTGGTGAAATTAATAATATACACGAGCATAAAAAATATTTAAAAATGAACAATATTTAAGTACGCGTACCATAGATATAGTAATAATATATAGATTGATCATTGGGGAGAAAAAAAGTGATTCCTTTCACTTTGGAAAAGGCGGCGATTTTACCAAAATATGGACGTCTTTCCCCGAGTGAACACACACGGGATTACGCACAAAAAAAAAAAAAAAAAAAAAAAAATTATAATTTATTTACTAAAGGTGAATGAAAAACTCCAGATACAGTTTCAAATTCATTTTTCTTTCTTTTTTTTCTTTTTTTTTTTTTTCAATACCACTTAATGGGTGATTCCATAGCTTTTCTTTCGGCATCAAAAATCTTGCGGACTCAACTCAATGATCTAATAAGAAAACATGATGGCATTTGTATGATGACATTATTTTATGGAAAATGTATTTTTAAATGCTATTTCTTCAGATTCTTTGCAAGCGTCATTTTAAACCTAGCATTTTTTTAAAGATATAAACAGAAGAGGAATCATTATCATAAATTGACTAAAAAACGCAATCATAAAAAAAAATAAACAAAATACGATTTTTTTTAAACAAAAATTATGCCAAAATAAATAAAATGTCATTGCATTATCGGCGGTGAAAATTTAAAAGGCGCCATGGGGTCCTTTACTAATACTGTACTGCCTGCGGAAGTATGAAAACTGGGTCGTCAACCATGAATTTTATTTTGAAACTTTTCTTTGAATGATTCTGGTTTCACTATTGCACAATATTCATTTGGTTATAATAATAATTTGGTATCTGCTAAATTAAAATTTTGATTAGGTGGTGAAATGGACCTTATGCACCGCACGTCATTGCGGGTATATAAAAGTTTCTTCGCCAATCGCTGAGCTTGAAACTTTTGTTTACTTCTCTATCAGCCAATAGGAGTCGCTTAAATCGGTAAATACCCGCAGCCGTTGCCACTCGTGCATAAGGTCCATTGGTATAATATTTATAAGTTTCAAGTTTAAAGGTAAATAAGAAAAGAAATAAAGTGCGGAAATTTCGCACAGGTTTACTAGTATAATAATAATAATAATAATAATAAAGTGATGCGATTGAGATGCTTGGATAAACGTAACCTCCTAGATTATACTTGAACAATATACGGAATTCCTGGTGTGAGGGTAACTATAAGTAGCGAACCAAAAAGCGTAAAAAGAATGGACCAAATATCAAGTTATATTCAAAATCTAGATGCAGGGAGTTTGTTTCCTTAACAACAATTGTGGAGTTCATTTCACAAGGGAAGTACTGGCAAAATTTTTAATTTGACATCGGAGAAGAAAAGCGTATATATATTTTTTTAATTTATAATTTATCATCGTTTCATATTTAATTTGGTTTGCTAAGGCTCAATATAACACGATTGGTTCGAACAAATAACTATATTGATTACTAGGTCAAAATTTATTCCCGTGGCTACAGTTACCCCCATGGTTCCCTATGGTAATAATTAAATATTTAGGACTCAAACAAAATTGCCCAATATGATAGTTTTGTTCTCATAAGTTAAGTTTTAAAATTCAATGAACTGTAAATTTAGAAATGAAAAAAAGTAATGAATTTAAATATAAAAAATAATACTTTGACTAAATTGACAAATGTGACTTTTTTTTTTTTTTTCTTATAAAATCATTAAAAAAAAAAAAAAAAAAAAAAAAAAAAAAAACTACTTTTTGACCTTTTGAGGAAAACGTTCAAGAACATTCAAAGTCACTTTTATAAAATTTACTACTTAAAAAGAAAAAAAAAAAAAAATCTTCCTCTTGTCATACACATCGGGAAAAAAAAAAAAAAAAACTACCACTGTTCTGTATCTGATTCTGTATTTCCAACCGAATGGTGATGATTTTCCGCCAACCGTTACAGATGGCGCAAAATTTCACGCTTCGACCGTTGCACTTCCGAAAAATATCGGATGTGTAACAGCGATTTCAAAACTGTTATTCTAAAAATGTGTTCATTTAAATTTTATTTTTTGCCTGAAAGGATATAGGATATCGAGAAATATTTCAATCTTTATGAACTGAGACGAGATTCCATTCATGGTATTTTTTACATATATATGTGGATTAAAGTTTTAGCAGTATTATGAAAATAAATTTCAAATATTGATTCGTGGAGTGCTGTTTTATTTATCATGTTATATATAATTATTTAAAATATATAAAATGAAAAAAAAAATTCCTCTTTCTAAGTAACAGATATAAAATTCTGCACAAAATAGAATTTAATTTAGTGACACAGGACTTATTTCAATCTATTCTTCCATATAAAGGCATGCAGTAAGTGTATTTCATTCTCTATCATCACTAACTATATTCATTTCTTAATATTTCTTTGGTATAGCTCTAGCATAGAAGCCGCTTGGCAGCTTTTAAGTTTTTGTTGTCATTTTGGCGATGAATTGAAATGGCTATCGCAATTGCGTAAGTAAAGATCTTGACAAGAAACGTCCTTCCTACATTGGTGCCAAATTTCAAATTTTGCCAAGGGGTTCTATAATGAAGCTGTTACATTTAATTAGAATGATTTTTTTTCAATTTTGTTTCAATTATTTAAATATATATATATATATGTGTGTGTGTGTGTTTGCACGTTAATTTTTTTTTCCGATATTAAAGGTGGAATACTGCAAACGGCGATACCACAAAATCGCAGATTGAAATAAATAGTGCGACCTGGTTTACGACGACCTGTTAAATTTACTTACGACCTGTTAAATTTACTTTATTATATTTTTCTCTTCTCTGGGTGATGCTAATTTTTTAGGTGCAATGGGCTCAAAGTATCGAAATCTAAGAAATTAATTTTATTTATTTTGATTATTTTTGCTGTGCTAAAGCAACTCATCGTCAGTTCCACCGTTTCTTCTTCCAAATACCATGGATTTCTGTCTGGTTCGTATTTGAAGAATGTCTACTTGAAACTAGTATATTGTGGCCACCACAAGATTTTTCTTCTATATTTTCCTATACAAAAATTCACGCAATGCAAATTAATTTTTAAAACTATTATTTACTAAAGCTATTTTTCATGATGAATGCAGACGATTTTCATCTCAAAGAAGTAAGAAAATCCATTTCTTGCCGACATCAGAGGAAATACTTTTTATTTTGCAAGATTTTCTTTTATATTTTGCTGTATAAATTCACGCAATACAAATTAATTTTTAAAATTATTCTTTTTTAACCCTCTGTACCATACTGTAGACTGTAGGCAACATACCGTTCGATCGTGGTTGAAATTCAAAGAATCGGTTATACAACGTAATCACGCACTGTAGCCTGTCGTATACACTCACAGTTAGAGAATCTAGTATCTAGAAACACAACTGGATGGCGCCGTATGTCGTAAGTTGAAGTTCATTACTCGACAGTGGGTAACTAACGACAAGTGCGGACCGGCTCTGATTCAAAAAATAATAAAAAATAGTTTTTCGCGTGTTTTGTGTTTTATATTGAAACAGTGAAGAGATAAGTGTTTCAAATTCATTGTATAATATTGATTTTGACCCAATTTCACGTATTTTATAGGATTTTATGCTAAAAAGTGTTTGTTGCCTGTAGGTGTTTTTGTTTGTTTTTTCGAAATTTATGAGAAATAAAAGAAAAAACCTGAAACACGTGTATTTTATTTTTTTCCAATTATTACGAAACAAATAAACACAAAAATATTAAAGGTCATGAGTTACAGAGGGTTAAAGCTATTTTTCATGTTGGAAGCAGATGATTTTCATCTCAAAGAAGTACGAGTATAATACCAAATACTCAAACTAAATCCATTTCGTGTCGACATCAGAGGAAATGCTTTTTATTTTGCAAGATTTTCTTTTATGTTTTCCTATATAAATTCACGCAATACAAATTAATTTTTAAAACTATTATTTACTAAAGCTATTTTTCATGATGAATGCAGACGATTTTCATCTCAAAGAAGTAAGAAAATCCATTTCTTGCCGACATCAGAAGAAATACTTTTTATTTTGCAAGATTTTCTTTTATATTTTCCTGTATAAATTCACGCAATACAAATTAATTTTTAAAATTATTCTTTTTTAAAGCTATTTTTCATGTTGGAAGCAGATGATTTTCATCTCAAAGAAGTACGAGTATAATACCAAATGCTCAAACAAAATTCATTTCGTGTCGACATTAGAGGAAATGTTTTTTATTTTGCAAGATTTTCTTTTATGTTTTCCTATATAAATTCACGCAATACAAATTAATTTTTAAAACTCTTATTTACTAAAGCTATTTTTCGTGATGAATGCAGACGATTTTCATCTCAAAGAAGTAAGAAAATCCATTTCTTGCCGACATCAGAGGAAATACTTTTTATTTTGCAAGATTTTCTTTTATATTTTCCTGTATAAATTCACGCAATACAAATTAATTTTTAAAATTATTCTTTTTTAAAGCTATTTTTCATGTTGGAAGCAGATGATTTTCATCTCAAAGTAGTACGAGTATAATACCAAATGCTCAAACAAAATCAATTTCGTGTCGACATCAGAGGAAATGCTTTTTATTTTGCAAGATTTTTCTTTTATGTTTTCCTATATAAATTCACGCAATACAAATTAATTTTTAAAACTATTATTTATTAAAGCTATTTTTCATGATGAATGCAGATAATTTTCATCTCAATGAAGTACAATACGAAATGTCCAAACATAACCCAGGAGAGTGGATACTTTCTCTCAGCGGAGTGGAGGAGAGAAGCGGTACTTCTATATATCTATATATATATATATATACTCATGTTTTTTTTTTTTTTTTTTTTTTGTTCCAATTTTGCTATTACTATCAATATATTTTTTCCCCTAATCATTCGTTAAAAATAGTTTTAATTATAGACATTTATACGAAATTTTGTCCTATACTGCCATATTAAAATTTTTAAAAATTAGGATAACAACTCTACCTATTGAGAATTTAATGCTCAAATCATATCAGCGCCAATTTATGTTTTGGTCCAATTAAATATTCAGTTTAGCAAATATTTCATCTATTGGTTCGTGAGATATAGTTTTCGCAAAATGTTTACACATACAGTCGACTAGCCACACATGCACGTTTTCTGAAAATGATCAATTCGCATTCAAGACATCTCATAAGGCGTAAATCAATCAAAAAACGGAAATCGAAAGTTTTCACGAATCTAATACTTTCTTTTTCTACATAAAGAAAACAATAAAAAGGACTTTTTAAGTTTTTTTTTTTTTTTTTTTGAATTCTTCAAAACGAATTTGTCGCCTTTTATTTTAGTGAGCAATATTTTTAAACAAATTTATTTATTTATTTATTTATATTTTAGATTAGATATTTAAAGCTCTCATTTTGCCTAAAACGGAATAAAAAATTTAAATACATATACTTAGAAAAAATACTGACAGAGATAACAAGTGGCATGTTCAAAGTAAAATAAATTTCATTTAACATGAGGTATTCTTAAAACCCGTCGCAACGACAACCCCATACGATCACATGAGGATGAACAAACGGCAAATATGGTTGATAAGCAAACTTTACAAGAATCAATGCATTTTTTATGCTATTGTGCTTTTCTATGGTGCTCATGCGGCAGGCTTTGACAGACTTTGTTCAAAAAACATTTTGTAGCATCTGTAGAACATTTAATTGTTTGCTCAAACTATTGGAAATGTTACAATGTTCACCATAAAATGAAACTTTAGTCGGAAGGTAGATAGGTAGTTAGTATGGGTTTAACGTTGCACTAGTACTGCGATATGGTTAATTGGCAACGGTCTGGCAGGCACCCCTGAAGATGGTCCGGAGACATGACTTCACAATTTTGATTCTCCACGAAGTGGACGATTCCTCTGCTTCGGTGACCCCCAGAGGTGTTATTTGGATGGGAGCATGAAAGATACGACTGATTTTATGTGCACCATCCTTCATTAGCGTACACGACGGTCTTTGGTCGGTTCGAGTATCGAACTCGCTATCTTTCAATTACAAGCTCGGTACTCTACCGACCGGGCTACAGTGGTCCGGATACTTTAGTCGGGAACAGATATCTTATTGAAAAAAAAAAATCTGTGACAGACGTTTAGAAACGAATTTTTGTGTCTAGTAGATAAATTTACATGCCATCTTTATGAAATTTAGTTCCCTTTTATAACGAGTTCTAGAAGCCATATTAAAATTCTAAATCTTATCCCTATATTATCGTAGTTAAATTTATTTACAAATCTCTGCAAATAAATGCGAACTCAAAAGATGAGTCTTGATAACTATATTCTTGGTTTATAACACAATTCTAGGAAATCGAGGGAGAATTTCGCACAATACAAAGGATTCGTATTATTTACAATATACAAAGCGATGTTATATGCTTATCAGTTTGTTTCAAATAACTGCATATGTTCATTTTTATAAACATGTAATGTTAGTCTTAATTGGATTACATAAAAAAATGATAGAATTTTTTAAAAATACTTATTTTCTTCCGTGAAATGTATGTATAGAATTATTTGCTTAAAATATAAAATATATAAGTGAGAAGAGAAGAAGATGATGGTAGTTTCGAGTTGCTTGTTAGAGTATATAAATTCTCCATGCTTGAAATATTCGGAAACTTAAATGAATCATTTTTTAAGAAACTCGTGTAACGGAAAGAAGTTTCAGTCTTGATATACTCATTAAATATATATATATATATATATATATATATTTTAATCAGGTCTGATATTTTCTGTAATTTATTTTTGGAAAAGTAAATAAATACATTGAAAAAATTCTGTAGTGACATCAAGAAACTAAAATGCTTCTCTACTAAAAATAGCTCTATATGCCATCCTTATAAATTCTAGTTCACTTTGGTAGTGAGTTCTAGAATCTCTTATTAGAGTTTTAGATTGTATTTTCATATTACCTTGGTTAAACTTATTTAAAAATTTCTGCAAATAAATGCGAAAACAAGAGGCGAGTTTTAATAACTATAATCTTAGTTTATGACCCAATTATCCGAAATCAAAGAATAATTTCTCGTAATACAAAGAATTTGTAATATTGATAATATCCATAATATCGCTTCACCATCTAGAAAAGTATTCTAGATGGATTTTCTAAATGGAGGTGCTATTTTTTTTTTTTTTTTTTCCTCAGTTTCAGTAGTTATATGACGTTTGTTAATTTTTATTTCATAATTGTGATAAAGTGATTTGTTAATAATTAAACTTGTTAACAAATAATAATTTTATATACTGAGTAATAAATCACGAGTGAAAAATTCATTATAATTGCATCATTTATCAAAATAGTTCTCGGTGGCTGGCGCACGTAAAAAATGTCATGGCCACAATGTCCTCCATGTTCCCATCAAAATTATACCTCTGGGGGTTATCGAAGCTGGAGAGACATCCTCTCCGTGTATGATCAAAATTGTGATGGCATGTCTCCGGACAACCTCTAGCGGTGAGTCCCAGACTGTCGCCATTTGCCCATTGCACAGCACTAGTGCGACATAAAAACCCAATCAACCAATCAACCAAAATAGTTCTCTGTTTCATGTTTTACCTAAAATAGGCGATTGTCGTCACCTGAAAGGCATTATGTGACTTTAGAGAATTCACATTTAAGTCACATTATTACTCGTCACTCTTGTGACTGGATGCGATGTTTTTTTTATATCCGACCATGTTTAATATGTCATGTTTAACCAACCAATCTTTAACTGCCCCGTTTCTTTGAATCCATTTTGTGGAATATATCTGCTTCAGCTTGGAAAAATTCTCGTTGATGTATTTCTTGAATTGAATCTGCCTATTTGGGGTTTTAAAAAATTATATGTTTGATGTAAAGACCAAGAGTGTTTTTCCTAGAAGTAATCACAGAAATATATAAGATTCTATAGTCCATTTACATGGTTAAAACATATGCAAAAACTTACATATATTGAGATATTATTTATTCGAAAAACTTTCAGTATTATAAAATTTTCTTACACAAACATTCTAAGTGGATAAATTTCACATCTGTTGGAAGTCTTCTATCTTTTATATAATTTATAATAAAATAATTATTTCGACATTTCAATACTTTAGCAATACAAATTTTGTAATTATTTTAAATTATTTTAAGTAAATAATGCATCACTTGTATTTAAAAATAAATAAATAAATTATTTGATTTATCTTTGGTATTACTGAGTGCTTATTCATGTTAAAAATATACATTTGTACTTTAAAAAATAAACAACATCGTTCAAAATTTATTATTTTAAACAATTTTATTGCATCACTTCTCAAAATAATTTTATTCTTAATTTGTAACGGAAAATCATACAGGCTAACAATAAATATATCTTAGTTTTTTCTTTCTTTTACAATATTTAAAAACCAATATATTACAGAAAATTTTCGGAAAACCTGTGTAAATGTTTGACAATACAAATTCAATTACTCCTTCATTCATAATCTTAAACAATCATCTCTGACAGCATTGCAGTATAATCTACCATTGTTTGAATAAACCTTTTGTACACCTCCCAAGTTTACAAACATGCCACTCACACCAGGATATATTTAGCAACTTTAAACCGCCACAAATGAGGGAAGCCTCTCATCTCACCGCTTTCTTTCTATAAATTATCTTTTCACGAGGCGCGATACGGTTTTTCTTTTCCTTTCTGTATTTTCCCCTCATTCTCAATCGTACGGAGAAACTATATAAGTATGATGTGGCCACCACATAACTTTTTCTATATAATTTTACACAAAATTTATTCAATATTAATTTTACAATCACAAGTTAAAAATTAACACAAGTTAACTCTCATTATGTACATTTATAAGAAATTTTGTCCTGTACTGCCATGTTAAAAATTTAGAAAAAGTGCGATCACAGCGCCACCTGTTGAACGATTGATCCCCAAATGTAATCAGCACCAGTTTATGTCAGGGACCAACAAAATACCAAGTTTGGTTAAATTCCGTTTAAAAAAAATCAATAACATTGTTTTAAATTATCATAGATTTATAGTTCAACCATTCCTTTTAAAGGTATTGACGACACCTTTCAAAGAATTCTCATCTTGAAACTTTACCCCCACCCTAAGGGAGGGGGAACCGATGCCCACACACGCACAAAAATTATTTTCTAGTTAACTACTACTATTATCAATAATTGATATTATTTTTATAATCACGAGTTTTAAATAATTCTCATTATGTACATTTATACAAAATTTTGTCCTATACTGCCATGTTAAAAGTTTACAAAAAATGCGATCACAGCACCACCTGTTGAGCGATTGATCCCCTAATGTAATCAGCGCCAGTTTATGTCAGGCTGCAACTAAATACCAAGTTAGGTTAAATTTGATTCATTGGTTCGTGAGCTACAGTGTCCACAAAAATCGTGATACACACAAACAGACACACAGACAGACAGACATTTTATAAAAACTATCAATTCGTGTTCAGGACATCCCAAAACGTGTAAATCCATCAAAAAACGGAGGTCGAAAATTTTCACGAATCCAATACTTTCTCTTTATTACATATATAGAAGAAGGTAAAAAGGAATGGTGTCCGAGAATGAACTTTCATCATTGTGAATTTATTATGTAACACTTTCTGCAATGATATAAATAAAAGGTATGAAAGCTGCAGGTTAATTCCATGACAGAAGGCAAGTAAGGTTAATGCCACAAAACGATAGAATTTCCTACCACTATTACCGTACAGGAATTTTTAACGTAAAATTATAGTAGTTTTTTTTTTTTTTTTTTTTCCTGGATGAAATAGCAAAGTGATTATTGTTAAAAGATATTGCTGGAAACAAAATTATCCATACATGTATAAATGGTACTATATTCACTGTTGCCAAATTAAAGACTTTTTTATTCAATAACCACCAATAATTTTGAGGAAAGATATTTGATATACATAATAGACGATTAATCTTGGAATTGATTAGGCAATCATTACATTTAAAATTTAGTGGTAGATATTGAATAAAAAAGTCCCTAAACTTGAAAACACTGACTATATTTACATGGAATTACCCTACAACATTCTCCTTATATCAAAGATACATAGTATGTTCGACATTACAGCCCTTTTGTGTGTCTGTTTAAAAAATCACTTTTCAGTCACAATATAATTTGTGATTCAAGAGACTTTTTGTAAAGCCATTGCATTTAAAATGTAAAGTCATTGTATTAGGGCAAAAATAAAAATAAAAATACATTATTGTACCGTTTTACTGTGGGGGTGCTGCCTTCTTTGTCAGCACATGATTATTAAGTTCATTAACGTTTTGCAATCATTCGTTTTGCAGCGAAGCCAAATATTTGGCATCATTAAATTTTTTTTTTCTATGCAGCAGTATTTTTAATATTTTTATTTGTTTTAATGGATTTGAAAATAATTATTCCTTATTTGTTCGGTAGATGGAAGCACTTCTCCAAATTTGAAAAAGATATGTTTCAAAGGAAGCTAAGTGTCTTTCTGAATTTCTTAGAAGACGCAAGTGCGCCTTGCTTGTTTCATGATACGTTCGTGTCTCGTTTTTAATTAAGAAATTGGTTATTATTTTGACTTGAAGCAACTTTTGGGAGTCTTTAAAATTTATTTACAAAATGTTTTTTATTTATTTATATATTTATTAAATTAAATATTATTTAATCTTAACAAGATAATAATAGATGTTTCAAACCAAAATGGTTTCGAAAATTAATATATATATATATATATACAGGGTGATCAGTTTAATTTTCTCATTACCCTTAAATATGACGGATGTGGCAACTATTCTAACATTGAAATATTGTTTGAACCTTGTTTAAGTGTGGGAGGCAATTTCCAATACGGTTGAACTGTTACAACTTTATTTGTGATGTAAAACAGAAATGGAGACGCAAAATGTTATTTAATCCTGTGATAATTTTATTTATAAAAAACAAAATTTAATTCAAAATTTTTACATTATCATCCCTACATTACATTTACATTATCATTATCATTTTTACATTATCATTTTATAGGGTTTTCCAGAGAAGTCCTGCAAACATCGATGAATTAAGCAGATCATAACTGAAGAAATCTCGTCAATAACACCAACAATGCTGCGAAGTGTGTCAAAAAACTTGTTTCGACGTGTTCCTGTTTGCATTCAAAATGGTGGCGAACATTTTCAATATTTTCTGCAAGGAATGATAATGTAAAAAATTTGAATTAAATTATGTTTTTCAAAAATAAAATTATCACAGGATTAAGTAACACTGTGCGTCACCATTTCTGTTTTACTTCTCAAATAAAGTTGTAACAGTGTTAGAAGTTAGTCCAACAGTGTTAGAAATTGTCTCCCACACTTAAACAAGGTTCGAACAATTATGCTTCAGTGTTAGAATAGTTTCAACACCCGTTACATTTAAGGGTAATAAGAAAAACCAACGAGTACTCTTTTAAACTGATCACCCTGTATATATATATCTGTACCCCGGAGATAAAGGATACCATGTCACAAAAATGTTACTTTTAAGGAATGATACTTATAATTCTATAATGAAAAACTCTTGTCATGACTAGAGAAAATGAACACGGTTTTATTTTCCTCTACCCTATCGCCTTTTTTGTAACTGGGCAAATTGCTTAATATCTCTATATAAAGCAACTTATGCACATCAAGGGTATGGTGATAACTTTTTTCACAAACTTGACATGGTGTATTTCATCACAAATATATACACAAACACACACAGACACACATGTATATCTACATCTATATCTATATAATATATTTATATTTGAATGTCTAATAGCATTTTTCGAAATTATATTAGGACTTTTCAAAAGTAAGGGACGCCAAAGGGTTAACAATGCTTTGTTTAGCAAAATAGAAAAAATTGTCACTTATTATTTTTGTATATATTATTTATTTTCAAAGTTTTGAAAGCGGGTTTTGTGTATATATTGCTTTTTTACTTTCTCTTACCCAGAAGATAGAGAAAGTATTGTTTTTGGGTCAAATTTTCGAACGCGAGATTTTGTTATATTTACACGTTCTGAGGTCCCCTGAATATGAAAATCATGTTTTTAGCAAATGGTCTGTGTGTCTGTGTGTCTGTCTGTTATCAGCATATCTCAAAAACAAATTATGGCAGAAAGTTCAACCTTGGTATTCTAAATGTGTATCATATAGGGATGCTACAGTAAGTTTTTCGTTAAGATCAAGCAAATGGTTCGTGTACAGTGTACAGGGACAATCAAGAAAATTCTAATACATTACGTCTATGGGGGAAATTGCAGGTAAGTAGAGTTTCACGTCTATAGACTGCACTAAAACAAATGAAACGAATATATATTTTTTGTAATAGAGATAGTTAACTGGGAAAAAAAAATTGTGTATATTGGAGCCTCGCCTCCCCCCCTGGGGGGGAAGTCCCCCCTCGGGGGGAGTAAATTTTCATGATGGGTATCTTTCAAAAGAGCTCGCCAATACCTTTAAAACGAATGGTTGAACCATCGATCTGCGATAATTTAAAACAAAGTTATCATTTTTTTTTTTTTTTTTTACTTTTAACAAAAAAAAAAAAAAAAAAAAACCTTAGAAAAACAATTGTTTTTTTTTTTTTTTTTAATATTGAGAATAAAATGGACTTTTTTTGGGATATTTGGTGTTATACTACTACTCTAATACGGAAATCGTCTGCATTATCATAAAAGATAATTTTTTAAAATAATAATATTAATAAATTATTTTTTAAAAATAGAATTATTTTTTAATAACCGAATTAAATTCTATATAAATGTTGGTGCATTAATGAAACGGGGGGTTGAGGGGGGCGGTAGCCCCCCTCACATAGAACTAATTATTATATAAAACTCTTCAGAAGCCTCATATGAATTGTTTAACACAGGTTTACATAACAGAACTCGTTATCTTACCTTTTAATGTGCAATCTGTATTAATAGTATTAAATTTCAGGGTAAGAGAAAGTAGTGTGAGTGACACACCAGATTTTTTTTTTTCTTTTACTTAAATATATCTAAAGGAAAAAAAGAAAAAAGATTCATACATTTCTCAGTATAAATCGTCATACTGCACAATCCTATTCTGCAATTTAAAAAAAAGCTGAATATCAGTGACAAAGTCAGTCACTGACTATTTGGAAATTTAATAAAAGTTCAGTATAACGTCATGTATGTGTGAAGTAGGATTTCCTACACTCAGTCGAAATAAGTGTAAAAAAAAAAAAAAAAAAAAAAAAAAAAAAAGAAAAAAAAAGAAATTTTTCTGATTGCTGTATTGGTGAGAAAACGAAGTGCGCCTTTCCGATATTTAACCCTTTAACGTTCTGTTTTAAAAATCCCCAAAATAATTTTAAAAGTGACATTTAGACACATAGCTAATCCTTCTTATATACAGTAAGGGGGGGGGGCTTATATATATATACATATATATATTATCACTTAAATGTAGGATGCGACTTATAGTGATTTTTCCATATATCGCATATCTTAACCACTATTGCTTCGGATACGGATATTCGATATTCAACAAAATCACTATTTGTTTCATCTCTATTTTTAAGTGATTAAATTGATCGTTTTTGAGTGAAAAAGCGAAATTATCCCAATGCGGCTTCTTTTTCTTTCATGTGTGTGTATATATCTGTATTGATAAATATAAAGGATTTAAGTCCAAAAATGTCGATTTTGAGTTAAGTACATAGTCAGACTCAGAAAAAAATTCTCGATCGATTGGTATAAAGGATTTAAATCCATGTCATTTAGTCTTTGAGAAAATCCATTGGTAAAAAAAAAGATTAAAGTCAGAAATTTAGCATTAATCTTTGGTATAAAATATTTAATTCAATTTTTCCCCTTTACTAAATGAAGATTGACAATTACTGAATGGTATAAAGCGTATAAACCAACATGATCCCTTTTTCCTAATCGATTCTTCTGATTAGTTTTTAGTTAGTTTAACTTTATTTTTCGTCTCCTGAAAAATCAAGAATATGGACTTAAATCCTTCATACTTATCAGTACAGATATATACATGCAAAAAGAAATGGAAAACGGCATTTTTAATTATTGAGATTTCTTTTTGGTTTGCAACAATTACAGTCGGTAACAAAAGTGTCCGAACACTAGCAAAAATTCCTATGTAAAAAAAGTACACTTAATACTGTTTTGTTAAATAAATCCTTGTCGAATCCTGTTCTTAGTCAGTGTAAAAACATGATTCGATAAGGATTTATTTAGCAAAACCGTATGAAGTGTACATTATTTACATAGGAATTTTTGCTAGTGTTAGGACACTTTTGTTACCGACTGTACATGTAACCTGTTTAAATTCAATTAATATTTAATCAAATAAATAAATATCATTTTAAGTAAACATTAAACGTTCGAAAATTCGCAACAGTTGTTTCAGTTCAAAATATTAACACAGCACTTCATTCAGTGAAATAACTATACACGAGTGCGTTGTCAAAGCAGAAAGGTGAGCACATGTCTACTAAGGAATTTCATCCTACTTCTGCATCTGGCTTTCTCTAAAATTTCATTAATTAAATTTCGGAGTTGTGCTATTATGTACCGGATAAGAAAAGAGCAAAATGTTATAAAGACATTAAAACAATGAAAACACTTTGAAGAATTCTACAGACGATTTACAATTAATAGAACTTAGAATTTGGATTAGACAAAAGGAAATAAAAAACGGCTGTAATGAAAGCTTAAAAAAAAAAAAAAAAAAAAAAAGTGTTGATGGAATATAAAACAATAAAGCAAAGAGGTTACCCAGAAATCTTAGCTAACAATTTACGGTACACTTTTTGTTCTAATTTTTCAAAGTTTAACAATTTCTTTCTTAATTTGTTTGTACAATTTTCATCCCAACAATTAATTAATTTTCTTTTCACTAATCTCCAACAAACCCTAAATTCTATTGGTTGTTAAATCATCCATCGATTCCTGTTTCCCTCACATCTGAATGAGTGCATCCATTCTTTATTCTTTCTATTCTTTATTCTTCACTTATATATTTCTATATTGAATTCTATTCTTTATTCTTACTTTTTCTATTTTATTTCTTTTATCTTTTATTCACTGATAATATTACCGAAACACCTACTTGTATTTTCATTTTCTTTTTAGATCTATCATTTGAAGATGTAACAGTTTATAGAAAGTTTTAAGTACTGAATTTCCAATCAACCTATAGAAAGTTTTCAAAATTCTTTCTCATCTTTAGTTTTATATGTAAATTTTAACTGTAAAAGTTAAAACGAGTGTTCCTTTCCATATAGTAATAATGACCTAAAATATGAAACTTATTTCATTATTCAACAATTTCTGCAACTGGCTTTATATTAACTGACATTATTTTAGTGGAATCAGTAAGGATAGGTGGGAACAGAGTTCCCAACATTTTTAATTATTCACGAGCCTTTTTAGCCCCGCCTCTTTTACATACCAGAAATTTTGAAAAATGATTTTCTTTTTATTTAATCGTTGTCACATATTAAAGAAAAATAATCCCAAAATTTCTGGTGCAAAAAGAAGGCGGGACTAAAAATGCTCGTGAATAAATTATAAAATTTGGGAACTCTGGGTGAGAATGTCGCTGTTTTTTAACGATTGCACAAATAAAAAAAATAAATTTTTTAGAACGGTTTAATAATTTTACCTCTACACAGAATCCACAATGATTGCAGATTTGCATATATAATTTGTAGTTTAAAAGAAACAAATATTAGAATAAGTTTTCTATATGTAATATTAAACAAGAAAACATGAGAACATTTCACCAATCAATTTCTGCTCGAATAAACGTTTGTTTACTTATTAAATTAACGCATATGTCACTTGCACTGTGAATATATTAAACAAAGGTAACATTTACAAATATACGTTACATTCCTTTCTACTTTATTAGAGTAAGTTTAAATTCAAAATATATCATTGTTGTCTTATAAGAAAACACCACATAGCTGGCGTTTAAAGGAATAAGTACAAAACTTTGAATAAACACCATAAAATACAAGAACTTGTGACAATTGTTTCGGGTCGAAAAAAAACACGACCTTTTGTCAGGCGAATAAAGTAAGCACGAGCGCTGCAAACTTGCGAGTTCTTATATTTTATGGTGTTTATTCTAAGGTTTGTACTTATCATTGCTATCTCTCCGTTTTAAAATTAGTTTATCATGGCTATCACAAAATTTTCTTCGATATTTTCCTATGCAGAATGACCCTAAATTCATGGGCCAAACTTTATTTGGCGATAGAGGGATAAGGATTCAAAATTCAGTATCTCAAATGTAATAATAAGCGGTAATTTTATATAAGAAAATTAGATTTTGAGAACAATTATTAACTTATGATATAAAACTAATATAGGGTTCAAAATTCAGTATCTCAAATGCAATAATAAGCGGTCATTTTATATAAGCAAATTAGATTTTGAGAACAATTATTAACTTATGACATAAAACTAATAAAGGATTCAAAATTCAGTATTTCAAATGCAATAATAAGCGGTCATTTTATATAAGCAAATTAGATTTTGAGAACAATTATTAACTTATAACATAAAACTAATATTAACTCAAAAAATAAAATACAGAATTCTTATTTTTGTTAAGTTTTATTTATTTTAATCTTCCAAATGTGCTTACACCTTTTTCAAATTTAATTATAAACTATTATTTCAGACAAACGATTTGCTTTCTTGGAACAATTGTGCAGTTACATCGTATGTAAATCTGTGGCATTTATCGTATTAAGATTAAGACGATAAATCCCATATTAACTTTCCTTAACATTCCTGATCCCCTCTGTGGAGGAACAAAATTGAGATGGCACATCTCCGGATTATCCTTAGAGGTGTGTCCCAGAGCATCGCCAGTTACTCATTGAGCAGTACTGGTGTGACGTTAAACTCAACCAACCAACCTTACCATTTATTTTAGAAATTAATTTTACCAAAATTATTTATTCTTAAAATTTTACCAAGGAAATTTATTCGTAAGAAAACGTATCTAATTTCTATTACTTTATTAAACACACTTCATTATTGTAAAATGCCAGTTAAAAATATTTGTGTTAGGAAAAATACTTGTATCACTGATGATACACGTTGCAGCGAAAGTAATTAATATTAGTTATTTTATTAAAAGTTAATCATGTTACGTAAAAGAATTGAAAATTTGTACAAAATATATCACAATGTATTCTTCGTTTGTTTAAAACACAATAACATCCTAATTAATCTTGATTTGTTTAAATAATAAGTGAGGTTATTTATTTACTTACTTTTTTAAAAAAAAGTAAATCTAAAAGGTACATATTAAATCATGCCTTTTCATACAGAAGTTGAAAGTGTAATCTTCTAGCCATATTGTCACAGCAAATTTACATGAACTGTCAACAATTTAAACAATCTAAATTCCTTTAATATTCCGAAGTAAATCTTAAATAAACATTTCAAAAATTTAACTTTGCTTAAATAACCATTTATGTGACGCGGAGATTTTACAAATATGTCATCGACACTGGGATATATTTTGTGAAGATAAACAAATACAAAATGATTAAGGAATTGTTAACTCCTTTATTTTCTCTTATTCTCGTATATTATTTCCCTCTTGGGGAATTAAAATGTTTCTTTATATTAATAATGATTGACTAATTTCTGGTTATCGATTATTCTCTGCAATGATAAATATATATGAACATATATATACAGTAACCGCCGCTTAATAAAATCACCGGTTAATAAGATCAGCCGCTTAATCTGATCAAATCATCAGGACCGGAATCAAATCAATACAAACTACTTTTGCAGCCGCTGCTTAATAAAATCAGCATCGCCGGTTAATAAACTCAAAAATATCTCCTCAACAGCCAAAAATATCATTTATGCACACTAATTTTTTTTATTATTATTATTATTTACATTGCGATTTTTTTTTTTTTTTTTTTTTTTTTTTTTTAATAGAAAAAGAAATTAAAGCACAACAAACCTTCCGTTATTGCTCATTGTCGAATATTTTACACTTGCAGCACAGTTACAAATTAAACACGCCCCCGTAACTTATCTCCATAACAATTTCAAGGAATGCATTATTGAAAGCACAGTAATAACATACAAATTTGATTTGAAATGATTCTTTTTTTTTTTTTTCTAATTATTAGAAGGCAATTTCTAGTTCTTATTTTGAAATTCTATAATACATGAGGTTTAAACGGAGAGATTTTAAATTTGCAAGAACAGCGTGAACGTTTGGTAAAGTAATGATGATTTTCCTCTAACGAAAGTGCACGGGAACTTAGAATGCGTTTAATTTACCTACATCGAAGAAACAATTAGTTAATTATCTACCAAAAATCATTAATATTGTTTACTAATTCCATTATTCGTTACCTTTTGAAGTTTCTTTCGAAATTCAGGGAAGTAATACCTTTTCCTTAAGGGCAGGAACGTTCGCCGAATATAAAAATCAGCCGCTTAATAAAATCACTTTGGCTCAGAACGAATGTGATTTTAATAAGCGATGGAAACTGTATATATATGTATATATATAAACTTTCTTGTACAAAGTAAAGGAAAATGTAGTAATAATATTTCACACTTTTTTTTTTTTTTTTTTTTTTTTTTTTTTTATTATCTTTTATATGTATAAGAAAGTATTGGATTCGCGAAAATTTTCGATCTCCAGTTTTCGATGAATTTACACACTTTGAGATGTCCTGAACACGATTTGACCATTTTTCGGTAATGCCTATCTGTGTGTATCAAACATTTTGTCGGTATTGTAGACCTGCTAACTATGCTAGTTTATCCGTAATGGCATTAAGCCCCGCCTTTTTTTCACATCAGAATAGTTGTAGAGCAATAGTCGTCTTATTTAATCATGAGAACATATTGCTGAGTATTACTCTACAACTATTCTGGTGTGATAAAAAGGCGGGGCCTAATACCATTACGGATAAACTAGCATAGTTAGCAGGTCTAGTATTGTAAGTCATGAACAAATACACGAAATTTAACCAGCTGTAGTATCTAGTTAGACATTGGCCTAAACTGGTACTGATTACATGTAGGGGTTAATCGTTAGAAAGGTGGAGCTTTCATTTTTAATATAGCAGTATAAGGCAGAACCTCGTATTAATATACATAATAATAAGAAAATTTATTAACTTTCCATAAGAAAAAAAAAAAAAAAAGTAATAGTCAACTAGAAAAAAAAAGTAATAGTCAACTAGAAAAAAAAAGTAATAGTCAACTAGAAAAAAAAAAAAAAAAAGAAAAAAAAAAAAGGTAATAGGCAACCAGAAAAAAAAAAAATAAATAAAAAAAAATAAAAAAAAAACTATTTTATATGTAGGGTCATTATTTTCCTCTCTGGATGAGTAGGTTTCTGATATGGGTATTTTTCAAAGGAATTAGTTAATACCTTTAGAATGAATATCTGAAAATGAGTAAATGAAAATTTTTTCTGTACATGAACATTTTTTTTTCTAATTGACTATTATAAATAATTCTTTTTTGATTTAACATTGATTCAATTGAAATAATTCTTATTGTACACATTTATAAGAAATTTATTTTCTTCTGTACTCCCATATTAAAAATTATGGTGATCTGTAGACATTTTAAAAATTCATAGCTATTCATAAAAATTCATAACTAATGAATTGGTAGAACTCATCGCGTTTTACGAATAAAACATTCACGCAAAGTTTTTTTTTTTTTTTTTTTTTTTTTTTTTTGTAAAGAAAAAAATATAGTTAATTTTTTTGTCGACGATAGTTGGACAAATAGTTAAATTTTTAACACGGACATGAAAGAGAGAGATGCAAATGAAAGTTCGATAAATTACACAATTTTGCGATTAGAACAGTTTATTTTTTATTTTTCCTCCTACTTGTGCATACATGAAGTTTTAATAGGGCTTCGTGGATAAAGCGTTATTGGTGAAGATGTTTTCCCTCAGGTAAGAACCGCCAACTGAAGCTGCAGTTAGCAGCGTTATAGCTCGTTTGCAAATTATAATTTTGGGTGACGACGGACACATAGAATAAGGTTTATACTCCTGTAAACATTTGCATGCGAATAAGTACGGTTTTTCATGAAAATGTGCAATGTGGTTACGCACAGCGTCCTCTATCGATAAACAGCTTAATTATTATTTTTTCTTTGGCAAAAAAAAAAAATATCCCTTTCACGAAAATGATTTTTTCGCAAACTGTGTTCAATTCTATTAATTCATTCAATTGTTATGAATTTTGTAAATGTCTAAAAACTTATATATACACTTCTCTGTGTATATATATATATACAGTCGGTAACAAAAGTGTCCGAACACTAGCAAAATTTCGTATGTTAAAAATGTACTCTTCATACGGTTTTGTTAAATAAATTCTTGTCGGATCATGTTCTTAGTCAGTATATGAACATGATTCGATAAGGATTTCTTTAACAAAACCGTATGAAGTGTACTTTATTTTACATAGGAATTTTTGCTAGTATTCTGACACTTTTGTTACTGACTGTATATATATATATATATATATATATATAAATGAATGTTTGTCTCTATGTCCTTTATAAAATCGTAAACGGCTTGACCGATTTCGATCATTCTTTTTTTGTTTTTTTCCTTATAGGTCAGGGATGGTTTAGGAAAAGAAAAAAAAAAATTGAAAAAAATAAAAAATTTGAAAGAAGATATTAAATAAAAACTCCATTTTAACATTAAAATGAAAAAAAAAGAAAAATAGATTTGATGCCAAAATAAACAAAATTCACGTTTATTTATTTATTTTTTTTTTTTCCGGAAATAAAATATTTTTTATTTCGCGTGATAAATAATAAAAATTTGAAAAAAAATTAATATACTATGAAAATATTCGCGTGTAAATAAATATTTTCATAGAGATACTTGGTATTACCTTAAAAGTTTTATTTAATTGAGTAGTACTTACTTTTCTTTTCTACAGTAAAACAAAATTCTTCGTTTTATTGATACTTTATATGTAGCTTATAAAGGTTCTTTTATGTTTTCACCTTGATTGTAAATAGTAATAATTTCGAATTTATTAGAATTTTTTATTTTTTTTATTTTGTATATATCATAAAAGTTTTTTTTTTTTTTTTTTTTTTTTTTTATTGAACAGCTTTAGTTAATTTGGCACCGAAGTACCTCGGACATTTCTCGCCAAAGTAATTTGAAAATCAGAATCTTCTTCTATCTTATCTCATGTGATGATCTTCAGCAAAGTGTTGTGCATGAGTCTACGAAGGTTTCTGAGTTGGTAAGACCAATCTTTAATCAAACGCCTTTTTCGCGAAGTTTACGTACAATTATGCCTCTAAAGCGACAAGCAATTGGCCGATCTACACCTCAAGCACGGAAGAAAAGAGCATTACGAGCCTCAGAATTAGACGAGCAACCAGAATCTTAGAGTGCATGACGCTGTGACCCGTTCGTCTGAATCATCTGAACAACGAGAAGTGAGGTTAGAAAATGATCGAATATGTACTACTCAGGCACGTTCGTCTGAGACAACTGAACAACGGGAAAGAAGGCTGCAAAATGTTCGAATAAGCACCGCTCGATCAAGACGAACGCTGCACGCTGATTTAAATCTTGGTGCATTCCATTATCTATATATCTTTATATATATATTTCTTTTGTGCGTGTGTATGTCACTGAACTCCTCCTAAACGGCTGGACCGAGCTTAATGAAATTTTTTGTGTGTCTTCAGGTGGATTCGAGAATGGTTTAGATTTACAATTCAGTTCAATCGGATAATTGGATCAAAAGATATTAAATAAAAACTCCATTTTAACTTCAAAATGATTAAAAAGAAAAATATATTTGATGCCAAAATAAACAAAATTCACGTTTATTTATTTTTTTCCGGAAATAAAATATTTTTAATTTCGCGTGATAAACAATAAAAATTAGAAAAAAAAAATTAATATACTATGAAAATATTCGCGTGTAAATAAATATTTTCAAAGAGATACTTGGTATTTGCTTAAAATTTTTATTTAATTTAGTAGTACTTTTCTTTTCTACAGTAAAACAAAATTTTTCGTTTTAATTGATACTTTATATGTAACTTATAAAGGTTCTTTTATGTTTTCACCTTAATTGTAAATAGTAATAATTTCGAATGTTTTCCAATTTTTAATTTTTATTTTGTATATATCATAAAACAGTTTTTCTTTCTTTCTTTTTTTTTTTTTTCTTTTTGTATGGAACAGCTTTAGTTTGGAAAATTTTGAAATTTGTCACCGAAGTAGTACGGACGTTTCTCACCAAGATCGTCAGTTACGCAATTGAGATAGCCATGTTAATTCATCGCAAAAATGGCCAAAAATATTTAAAGTCGACAAGGGGGGGGGGAGGTCTATACTAAAGCTGTGCCTTTGTATTTATCTTTATATATATATTTCTTTTGTGCGTGTGTATGTCACTGAACTCCTCCTAAACGGCCGGACCGAGTTTAATGAAATTTTTTGTGTGTCTTCAGGTGGATTCGAGAATGGTTTAGATTTACAATTCAGTCCAATTTAAATTGTTTATTTAATTAATTTATCACTTATAAATTGTTGTTGATTTTGGAATGTTTCACATTGGATCCGGCAGACTGCGCTACGATCGTAGTATCGAATATTCAATAATACGCAAGCGAAGTGATGACGTCACTGGCCGTCCGTGGATGCAAGAAAAATATTTCCTATGTTAATCGCCCATTGGATTTTTTGCAAAAAATTACTAAATATCGAGGAAAATTATTTCCCGATTTTAATCCCCATATTTGGGTTTAGATATGTATTAGTTATCATGTGCATGCGTTAGATTGAGTTGTTTTTACTGTAAAATTGATAAAATTTCAAATTTTAATCTCAAAACTCTGTCATCCTTGGCAGAAAAAAAAATATCGCCATATCATCTGTCGAACATATTTAATTTCTTTCAAAAATAATGGTTATTTCAACAACTTATATTAAGAGAGTAATGAATAATATGAAACAATTTCGTACAATACATATTACGAAAATATACATCTGGCATGTATATTTTCGTATTACGTTTTTGATCGCCAAATACAAAAAACGCCAAGGAAGACAGAGTTTTGAAATTTAAAATTAAAATTTTGTCAATTTGAGAGCAAAATAACTCAATCTAACACATGCATACGATAACTAATACATATCTATACCCCCCGTGGCAGAAACACGGCGACAATGTCGCAGAAACAGAAATGTTCTTGCAGAAATATCAAATAAATTTTGCCATTGTGTTTAAAAAGAGAGAGAGAGAGAAAGATAAAGACAGAGAGAAAAAGAGAAAGAGAGAGAGGAAGAAACTCAAAGAATGGTTTATAAACTGTTCTGCAGAACAAATTTTTGTTTCAGCAGATACGATTGCTTCTATCCTGAATAAGGAGAGGAGATAAAGCGGAGGTAACTCACTTGGGTTAGCTTTGATACGGCATACATTAGCGATTCGTGATGCGGTGATATGATTCGGTGTATCGGCACTCTTCTCTGGTAACCTCTTCACATCGGCAAATCTTCACAAACTTTGTTTTCGCGCCGCGTCTGCCGCTTGTGTCGTGTGTATTTATTGTATTGCAAAAAGGTGTTTTTTCGAAAGAATGTGGCGTTGCGACCATTTTCCAAATTTCTTATTTCATGCATTTTCAGATTCATGCATAACAAAATAGCTGCATCCAGTGATTTTTTTTTTTTAAGTGCGTGATTGCTGCTGTACCGATTTTCATACATTTTCTGATTTACACAAGACAAATTAGTTGCATCTAGTAACTTTTGTTTCTTTAATGTATGCGAAGCGTGCATACGTGCGTGTTAGTAAATACACGTAATTTTTTTTAAAGCTGCATTAATTTTAAAGTTTCGTTCAAACTATGCAATACATTTCATAAATATATACAGAAATAAGACTATGGGGAAATTCGTAACGTTTTTAGTTATACGCAAAATAAAAAATGAAGCTTCAAACCTTGCTTCAAAAAATAGACAATTAATAAATTAATCTTAAAAATACTTTATTGATATTTAGCATTTTATATGTTTTAAAAGATCTTAGCAATAAATATTAATGGGTATCTTAAGTTATAAAATTGGTAACTTTTCTAATTTTTTTCTTTACTAATCATTACTCATTTTAATTGCGATTAAAATTCTTAGCTTTAAATTTTGTTGTTTAAGCATATAAAGTCGTTAAAAAAAATTATTAATTTATTTTACAAAAATACTCTTATCATTAGTTTCTACAGCTTGTTCATTTCATTTTTTAAACATTTGAATTTTTTAAAAAATGTTTATTTTTTTAATTCAAATATTGGAAATTAAATAATTATTTTGAATAAAAATCAAACCAAAGGTTTTGTTGAATATATATATATATATATATATATATATATATATATTGTAAGCAAAAGAATTTTATCTAATAGTAGTTGTTTTGAATAAATACTAATTAAACAGCAAATGTTTTTATTTATTTATTTTTATTTACTTATTTGTATAGATATCAATATCAAATATTACTTTTAATTGATTTCTATTTATTTCATTCATCTGTAATCATTATTTTCTATTATACGTTTTATCCATGAAATCTGTTACATTTCAGATTTTAACATTTCCTTAAAAATTAAATATTTCACTTGCCTCAATCTTTATGAAAATATTTCGACTATGCTTTGTCTATAATTGTGTTACTTAGATCTTGTATTCTGTTTTATTTTATGTATTTAAACGATGGAAATATGCATTCTGAATTCTTTAATGTCAAATCACATTTTTTAGATTTCAAATACACATCTTTATGCTATTTGTATACAAAACAAAAAATGAATCTTGTTTATTAGAATGTTATCGTACATCTTTCTAATAATCTCAAAAATTATAAATGCTGTAAATTATTTATATTTCATTATGATATTCAGTATTCTATATTAATTTTTACTTTTAATTTGTTGTATTTTAATTTTGAGTTATATATTATATTTTATGTTGTTTAGTTTGCACCTTATGAAATAAGTGCATTTGTGTATTTAAATATATATATATATGTATAATATAAAAAAAAAACTAATGAAATTTTAAAAGTATTTGCAACATTTGTGTAATTTAGACATTACATGATTTAAATGCCTAAAAAAAATTTGCAGATTATTTTTGATGTGTTACGGCATTTTATGGTTTGAATTCATTGAATATTTTATAAACAATATTGTATATTAATGTGAACAAAAAATCTGAAGCAATTAAGATCAATATAGATTTATTTTTACCTTTCTTAAAAAAAAAAAAGTATTTTCTTGCGATAGTGTAGATATATGAATTTGTGCCTAGTTAAAATTTAAATACGGCTATACTGAATATTATTTACTATTTAAAAATAATTTATTTTGAATTTGTAAATGTTAACTTCACAAACCATTCCTGCAGAAAGATTTTGGCGTTGATGAAGCTTGTCGCAGAAAGCATAATAAATTTCTGCCACAGGGTCTATACCCAAATACGGGGATTAAAATCGAGAAATAATTTTCCTCGATTTTTAATAATTTTTTATAAAAAATCCAATGGAAGATTAACATAGGAAATCTTTTTCTTGCATCCACTGACGGTCAGTGACGTCACACTTCGCTTGCGTATATTCTATTGTAATTCCAGTTTGTCCGACAGTTGGTGCTGCGATCAAATCCAGGAAAATATTTTGTAATTAGTGTTTGAAGAGTTTTGAAGTGTGCATAAAAAACTATACATTTTGCAAATTCGGTGCGGAATTGGAGTGAGTATTTTATATAATTTTCTATCAAATTTACACGCGCGTTGATTAACAACCACCCTAACCTACAAATTTATTTGTGTAGCTAATTTATTATATTATTTTTATTTATTTTTTGTATGGAACACTTTTAGTATCGGATCCCTTTGGCAAAATTTGAAATTTGGCACCGAAGTAGCTCGGACGCTTCTCGTCAAAATCTTTAGTTCCACAATTGAGATAGCCATTTCAATTCATCGCAAAAATGGCTTAAAATAGTTAAAGTCACCAAAGGGGTCCCATACTTTTGTGCGTGTGTATGTCACTGATATTTTATTTATTTATATTTTGTATGGAAAATTTGGCACCGAGGTAACTCGTACGCTTCTCGCCAAGATCTTTAGTTCCACAATTGAGATAGCCATTTCAATTCATCGCAAAAATGGCTTAAAATATTTAAAGTCACCAAAGGGATCTCATACTTTTGTGCGTGTGTATGTCACTGATATTTTATTTATTAATTTTTTGTATGGAACACCTTTAGTATCGGATCCCTTTGGCAAAATTTGAAATTTGACACCGAAGTAGCTCGAACGCTTCTCGCCAAGATCTTTAGTTCCACAATTGAGATAGCCATTTCAATTCATCGCAAAAATGGCTTAAAATATTTAAAGTTACCAATGGGGTCCCATACTTTTGTGCGTGTGTATGTCACTGATATTTTATTTATTAATTTTTTGTATGGAACACCTTTAGTATCGGATCCCTTTGGCAAAATTTGAAATTTGACACCGAAGTAGCTCGAACGCTTCTCGCCAAGATCTTTAGTTCCACAATTGAGATAGCCATTTCAATTCATCGCAAAAATGGCTTAAAATATTTAAAGTCACCAATGGGGTCCCATACTTTTGTGTGTGTGTATGTCACTGATATTTTATATATTAATTTTTTGTATGGAACACCTTTAGTATCGGATCCCTTTGGCAAAATTTGAAATTTGACACCGAAGTAGCTCGAACGCTTCTCGCCAAGATCTTTAGTTCCACAATTGAGATAGCCATTTCAATTCATCGCAAAAATGGCTTAAAATATTTAAAGTCACCAATGGGGTCCCATACTTTTGTGCGTGTGTATGTCACTGATGTTTTATTTATTAGTTTTTTGTATGGAACACCTTTAGTATCGGATCCCTTTGGCAAAATTTGAAATTTGACACCGAAGTAGCTCGAACGCTTCTCGCCAAGATCTTTAGTTCCACAATTGAGATAGCCATTTCAATTCATCGCAAAAATGGCTTAAAATATATAAAGTCACCAAATGGGTCCCATACTTTTTTGCGTGTGTATGTCACTGAACTCCACCTAAACGGCTGGACCGATTTTAATGAAACTTTTTGTGTGTCTTCAGGTGGATTCGAGAATGGTTTAGATTTACAATTCAGTTATTTAATTGTTAATTATGTCTTTTACTTATAATCGGAATTCACAGCGCTCCATACCTGTTTCACTTATATACGACATCCTTACACACTTACAATAAGTTACTTATTTTTTTCTAGCAAAATATTCTCTAGAAATAATTTATATGACAAAACAACGTTTGTCGGGTCAGCTAGTATATATATATATAAATGAATGTTTGTCTGTATGTACTTTATAAAATCGTAAACGGCTTGGCCGATTTCGATCATTCTTTTTTTGTTTTTTTCCTTATAGGTCAGGAATGGTTTAGGAAAAAAAATTGAAAAAATTCGCACCCCAAGGGGGGGGGGGAAGGGGGGCAAAACGGGAATTCAAAAAATCGTTCATATCTCAAACAAAAAAACAGATATCCGTAAAATTTTTGCTTTAAAATATAGCTAATATAAATGTCTAAAAACCAATTTCTGGAATTTTCGAAATTCGGTCCCCAAGGGGGGGGGGGGGCAAAACGGGATTTCACATGCGTAAAACGCGATTTTGCATAATCCTATATATCTCAAACAAAAAAAAAACAGATATATGTGAAATTTTTGCTATAAAATATAGCTAATACAAATATCTAAAAACCAATTTCTGGAATTTTAAAAATTCAGCCCCCAGGTGGGGCAGCAGAGGGGGGGGGGGCAGCAAGGGCTAAAACAATTGGAAATACAGTTAGGCCTTTCAAAATTGGTACAGATAGGTTTCAATAGCCTGCAAGTCGAATGGGGATATTTTCGAAAGTGTAAAGTTATTAGGAGAGGAGAGAGGGAGGGCAAAATAAATAAAAATAAAGTTAGATCGTTCAAATTTGCTATATAGAGGTTTTCGATACTTACAAATCGATTGCGGATATTTTCGAATTTGTAAAATTATTAGGAGGTGCGGGATGGGGGGGGGGGGCTATAGAGGCAAAAACAAATAGAAATACAGTTAGGGCATTCAAAATTGGTACAGATAGGTTTTAAAGGCCTGCAAGTCGAATGGGGATATTTTCGAAAGTGTAAAGTTATTAGGAGGGGCGAGAAGGAGGGAGGGGATGGAGGGGGGCAAAAAAATAAAAATAGAGTTAGATCGTTCAAAATTGGTACACAAATGGTTTTCGATACTTAAAATCGAATGCGGATATTTTTGAATTTGAAAAATTATTAGAAGGGGCGGTAAGGGGGGCTATGGGCAAAAACAAATAGAAATGCAGTTAGGCCGTTCATAATTGGTACAGATTGGTTTTAGAGGCCTGCAAATCGAATGGGGATATTTTCGAAAGTGTAATGTTATTAGGAGGGACGGGAGGGGGGGCGGAGGGGCAAAAAAATAAAATAGAGGTAGATCATTCAAAATTGGTACATAGAGGTTTTTGATATTTACAAATCGATTGCGGATATTTTCGAATTTGTAAAATTATTAGGATAGACGGGAGGGGGGGGCGAAGGGGGAAAATAACATAAATAAGAGTTAGAGCATTTTGGGAATTTTTTCCGAAGGCAGTGAGAACCCGGTGCGACGTTTTTCCTAATCAGATTTTTTTCACGAGATAAAAATTAATGCAATTTTGAGAATTCAGTAATTATAGTGATTCATTTTAAAATAGGGTCCAGCGAAGCGGGCGACGCCTGCTAGTATATATATATATATATATATATATATATATATATATATATATATATATATATATACAGTCGGTAACAAAAGTGTCCGAACACACACACATATATATATATATATAAACGGGATGACAAAGCCCTATGTTGGGAGATTTGGCATTTGGAGCTAATGTATATCAAAGTACAAAAACATAAATTTTGCATGAAATTATGTGCATTAGTTCTTGAAGTAGAGCTGCAATAAAATGTTTGTTAAACCCACACAGATACACACAACCAAACAGATCCTTTCTAAAAATGGGCAAATATTTTTCCGAAACTCTCAAAACGTGTAAATCTATCGAAACTGCATAAGTCAATATTTTTTATGAATGCAAGTATTTTCTACATTTTAACATAGAAGAAAGTAAAAACATTAATTGCAAGAAAAATTTAATCTATTTTCTGGTAAAATGTGTTGGATTTTATTTTTAATAGTGAATACAAATTCCTATTAGAAATTATTAATTACCATTTTTGGTTAAAATTAGTTCACACTATAGACATTTGACATTCATTTTGTTGCATCATAAGTTTTATTTTATTGTTTAAGTATAATATCTCTCTCTATATAAATGGCTAAGAGAGTTCCTGTAAGTCCGTAGCTGGACGCAAGTTGATTGGCTAAGAGAGATTTTCTTATGTTTGTTTGTGTGTTGTTACCACCAGCTTTTCATACTTTAGTTAATTTAAAAAAAAATCTAATTGTCCGATCGATACGTTAATTATACCGACGGATTCAGAAAAATGCTCCTTTCATTTGATACCTTATTTGTAACGAAATTTTGATTAAATATTTTAAAATTAATTAAAATATGAAAATAATAACCTGGTAAAGCTTTAAATGTGGACATTTAAAATTTTAATTGTTGCAAAAAAAAAAAAAAAAAAAAAAAAATGCGTTTTTTTTTTTTTTTTTTTTTTTTTTTTTAACATAAAATGAAATATGCTTTCACGCAAAAAATAAAAAATTATAAAATATTTTACTCATGCACGGGAAAAAATGAAAAATGAAAATGGAGTATAAAACAATTTAGATAAAATTGCACGACAGTTACAAAAATTAATGGAAATATAAATGAACGTTAAATAAATAAAATAGTCGTCTGCTGAATCACGTGATATTGAAAAACAAAGAATCGAATTCAGTAATTATGGTAAGGAAAGGAAAACGAAAAGAAAAGAAAGATACAAAAAATAAATATAATAATAATAATAATAATAGCGTAAACCAACGGGAAACCAAAACGGGCTTTAAAGCAATTTCATGATTTCTTTAAATTTTATTTTTGTTTGTAAAGCGATATATAAAAGAGTTTCCTTTAAATATAGTGACCAGCGAAGCGAGAAAAGCCTTCGTTCATTCACTACCTTCATTGATTTCAAGAATTAAAAAATGGTTTCGTTAACAAACTTTTATCTATTGGCACGCAGGCAGCATCAGGCCGAGTTTTGTACATTTCGAGTTTGATTTTGAAATTTTTCCCGCATTCGGAATTCGGTTCGTTCCCGAACCGGGGCTTTTTCTACTTCATAATATTTCAAGTCACATATTCATAATATTTGAAGCATATAAATATAAAATATCGTTTTAACTCAACAATCAAAATAGAGCGAGTGAGAAGTGCATCTGATTAATTCGTCCTTGAACAACAGCTGTTACACCGCGAAACTGATCAGCTTTTTATCACTTCTTTCTTTAAAAAATCAAAATAAAAAGAAAGAAATTCTTTTACGCATCATCTACGCACCTGAAGATTTCACTGCTGACTTTAACTCTGACATAAGAGAAATCAGTTAGTTAGAATAAATTTTTGACTTGAGCGGCGGAGAAAAATATTTTTAAAATAAAAGTTGAAGAATTTAAGAAATTTTAAACATTTGTTCAGATGACTTCATTTTTAAACAGCCTTTTGAACTAACTTGATTTTACTAACATGGATTGATTTTGATCTAATTTTTGTTTTCTAAGATCGGACCTTGGTTGGAATAAAATTTTATTTTATTTTATTTCTTTTTAAATTTTCAAAATTTTATCGTTAACACTTTTTATTTATTTATTTATTTATTATAAATAAATAAATAAATAAAATTACGCCTATACCTATCGGTTAACATGAGACAGCGGGAAGTGTCTGGATGGGGCACAGAAATCGTATTGTACAATACTGCAATATTTTGCATAAGTTACAGCATCCAGGTCTAAGACCTAAAAGGTCCATTGTCCTTAATCCTAACACAAAAACCTTTGTCTAAGCAAATGTTTTAAGAATTGCATTTTTAACTTAAACCTAATTAATTAATAAATTTCAGGTTCAAAGTTGCATAATTTTAATCAGAGAATATATGTTCTTGGAAGGAATCGAACTTGGGATCGATGGATAACGTGCCGCGGCTCTACAGCCTTGCTGTACCGAACAACTCCTGATCGATATATTTGACTTGAGGCAGATTTCATCCCAACATTATACATTTTAAGAGATTTAAATAAAGGGGAAAAACCACGAGGAACAATAATCACACTGGATCTAAATATATTAATGATTAGATTTTTCACTTAAACTTTATTAATTAATAAATTTGGGGTTGGAAGTTAAAATAAATTTCGCACTGAATATAATTATTCAAATCCAAATTTATTAAGATGAATTCTTGCCAGAGAAAATAGTAGAGTTATATTTTTCTTCCTAGGATAACTGCACCAATGTGGGCACTTTAAGGACTTTTTTCTTTTGTTTGTGCGTCTGTGATGTTCTTAACTTTATAGACTATCCCCAAGAGCATACCGTACAATTATCTCCTATACATCTTAATTCTATCCCTGGGATGTCATTCATCCTTAGGATATCCCGGGGATATCCCAGGACGGGATGTGCTGTTAGGGATGATAATTACCAGTGTTTGATACTTAAATTAACCCTTTCTATATATGACTGTGCTGAGAAAAATACTAACTGAATCCTTTTTTTGCGCGTAAAATTAATATTCCTGAGAGTTAAAATGCTTCAGTGGTGAATACTTCAAAACTCGGTGGTAGACACTTTTTTTTTTATTCCAGTATAGTGTACACCTTCGAATTTCTTCAGGAAAGGCAAAATAGCGTGCAAATCGATTGAAAATGCATATTTAATAAACAAACAGTATTTTCTGTTTTATAATTGCGTTTAAAAAAAAATAATAATAATAAAATGTATATGTTCTAGTATCTAAAAAAAAAAAAAAAAAATCTTGCAAAATTTAAGGGATTGAATAACACTCTGTTAAAGAATAAATGGTATTTAAACAGAAAATTTGATAGTTAACCTTACTACATTCATTTTCACATTTGTTTCCTAATTTGACCCACATGTTCCGAAGGTGGCGAGAATCGGGGCTACCTTAGGAATATGCATATGGTTGACATTTGAGCTCCATTAAACTGTTTATCTGATAAATTTATTAGAAATGAAGTAAATGTGGTTAAAGAGGACTTACGCTTACAGAAAACTAATCATAATTGAAAGTTCCATGAATTTAAACACATGGGCATATAAATTAAAATATCTTTTTACTATGAAATTAGAACGACTACTCTTCTAAAGTACCCAAGGGAACTTTTTGTTTTCTTTTTTCGACGAGCGGCGGCTCGAGCGATCTAGAAACAGTCGTTTTCATCCATTTAAATCTATAAAAATTAAATCGATTGCAGAAAAATCCACAGATTTAAATGAATAAACGTCACTGTTGCCAGATAGTGCATTCAATATTGTTCCAGAAAAAAAATATATATATATCGGTATCAGTTTTTCAAAAAGTCCCGACCTGATGGAAAAAATGTGGTCATTTTCGAAATCAGCATGCCAAATAACATAAAAATCAGCGAAACTTTCTCCAGTATTTTTCAAAAACTTTTTCGCAAACCTTTGCAATTAATTATCTTGTGCATCAAAGAGTTGAAAGTCAAATGGTACAGAAGATGAAAAGGCGGTCCACTACTGGCCATTATGACATTTTTTGATATAAGTAGTGAACACACATATAAATTTATGTTAATACAACATTAAAATTTAGTACAATAAATAAACTTTCGTTTATTTTTATCGTATGAAAGCAAAGGGTACACGAAATCTGTTAAAATCAATCACAGAACATATTAAGCAAAATTTTACTCCCTTCTTTAAAACTACAAGAAAAATGGCAATAAATAAATAATAATAAAAAAAAAAAAAAAAAAAAAATTAAAAAGAATGCTTTTTTATCGGCGTCCTAAAAAGTAGTAAATAAGGCAAATATTTTTGTACTCAAACCAATTAAAAGATAAAAAATCATTCATTGATGACAAATTGTGTTATTATGTAAGTAGTATGTAGTCATCAATGAATGTTTTTTTATCTTTTAATTGGTTTGAGTACAGAAAATTTTGTCTTATTTACTGCTTTTTAGGACGCCAATAAAAAGACATTCTTTTTAATAAGCAATAATCAATTTAGTATTAAACAGATACCACATATTTAAACACTTGTCCTCGAGTGGGTTCGAACTCACAACCTTTGGATTCGCAGCCCAGCGTTTTGTCTCACAGCCACGGTGTTCACAGGTAAAGCTGGTTTCGTTACATTTCTCCTTCCTTAGGCTCAAAATATAACAGAAAAGTGGCACGATGACAGACAGAATGACAGACAACCCGGCTGAATAAAAAATCATACTAAAAAGAGAGAAGCTACTTTTTTTTTTTTTTTCAAACAAATTAGTTTTATTCTACGACTGATGGAGGGAAATTTTTATAGTTTAAAACCAAAATTGTAGAGGACTGTAACAACGTGTCCCTTCTTGAACCTGTTTAAAAATTAGAAAGCTCTTGTTTTCAAAGTTTAAACTTAGAAGTGTTCTCTATTGGTACAAGATCCACTACAGGTGCTCTTACTCTACATATGATTTTACGATATTTTTATTTTGAATTTGTAAATTCATTACTAAAATAAATAAATAAATAAATAAAATAAATAAATAAATAAAAACACCCGCAACTGATTATTTAATATGCATTTGAAAAGAATACACGTGAACTTCTCTCATTAAATTTGATTTTTTGCAGAATTTTTACTTTCTCTTACCCATAGGGTCGAGAAAGTATTGTTTTAGGGTCAAATTTTCGAACGTGAGTTTTTGTTATATTTAGATGTTTTGAGGTCCCCTGAATACAAGAATCATGTTTTTAGCGAATGGTCTGTGTGTCTGTCTGTTATCAGCATATCTCAAGAACAAATAGTAGCAAAATTCCAAACACGTTATTCTAAATGTGTATCATATAGGGATGCTAAAGTAAGCTTTTCGTTGAGATGAAGCAAATGGTCGTGTACAGGGACACTCAAAAGTATTCAAATACATTACGTCTATGGGGAAAATTGCAGGTAAGTAGAGTTTAACATCTATAGACTGCGCTAAATCAAATAAAATGAATATATATTTTTTGTAATCGAGATAGTCAACTGGGAAAAAAAAATTGTGAGAAAAATTTTCGAAAGAGCTCGCCAATATCTTTAAAACGAATGGCTGAGCCATCGATCTGCGATAATTTAAAATTAAGTTATTCAACTTTTTTTTGGATATTTAGTGTTATACTACTTCTCTAATATGGAAATCGTCTGCATTATCATAAAAGATAATTTGTTTAAATAGTAATTTTAATAAATTATTTTTCAAAAAAAGAATTATTTTTTTAATAACCGAATTAAATTATATATAAATGTAGGTGCATTAATGAAACGGAGGGTTGAGGGGGCGGTAGCCCCCCCTCACACAAAACTAATTATCATATAAAACTCTTCCGAAGCCTAATTTGAATTGTTTAACATAGGTTAATATAACAGTACTCGTTATCTTACCTCTTAATCTCCAACCTGTATTTATAGTATTCAATTTCAGGGTAAGAGAAAGTCATGTGAGTGACACACCATATTATTTTAATTATTCAAGGAAATAGTTTTTTTTTCACATTTATTTCTTTAATTACGGCTTTATTAATGGTATGCGTTTTACAGTTGCACTAAATTTCAATACATTATTTGATTGCTGTATCATGTAGAGGTAATAATTTCATTAATTAGTAATATGGATTTATAGTGCTGTTCAGTGTTGGAATAAGTTTAAGCTGCATTAAATGTCATACGAAACATGTATGTCATTTCTCAATGTGTTAAATGAATTAAACTACCTACAGTTCAGACAAAATGTCATCCAAAACATATCAAATAATTTACATTTATAAATTGAATTACTTTTCAGTATTGTTGTTGCCTTTCAGAATGATTTTTACCACGTTTTTATTAACTTGCATTCTTGGTTGTCCAGTTCAAATCTTGCAATCGATTTTTAACTAACTTCCCGACTAGCTAGAGATATGAAACTTTTAGAATAGCTCAGAACACGATGACAATGAATTCTTTTAATACTTTTATTCAGTTATAAATGTTTGCAAATTTCTTAAAATTGCTCTCTTCATTACGCATTTGAACATTTTCTTTCAAGTGGATGGGATAATTCATGAAAATAATTTTTAAAAAGTATTTACTAATACGTAGAATTGTCAAGTTTATATGAATCAACTGAAAATTTAAAAACGTAGTTTATAAAAAGTTCTTTTTATATTATAATTATTTACTTTATCTTGCTGAAATATTATAGAGAATTAATTGTTTATGAGTCAAACTTTCGGAATTGAGATTTTGCTTAGTATACATGTTTTCAGGATCCCTGAATACAAAAAACTAATTTTTTAGTAGGTGGTCTGTGTGCGTGTGCGTGATTGTAAGTCTTATCAGAATAACAGGATAAATTATATTTACAGGAAGACAAAACTTGGTTTTTAAAATCTATACTATATGGGGTACTACCCGAAATATCGAGATCGGATAAACGGTTCATGGCTCGTGAACAGGGATAAACAAAAATATTTAAATACATTACATCCATGGATAGAATTTTTGTCAGTTTAATAAATTTAGACTAAACATATATATAAATATATATATATATATGTTTTATATATTTAAAATCACGTTTCGCATTGGATATGTTATGAAAACAATTTACCATTCGTTTATAGAGACGCATAAAAAAATTCGGATGTCTAAGGACTATATTTGGAAACTGAAAGTGCATTTCCAGTTATGTTATTTTTTTCTTCTTTTACTGTTCTAAATTTAAGTATACTATGTGGTGTGTATATAAGTGCAGACAGTATACAGAGCTACCTAAAATTAATCGAATATATTCTTTTATTCTTTACGAATGAATGTAATTGATAGAAGTGGTTTACTATTTTTTACCATGTCTAATAAAACTGTTTAGGAATGATAATTGCTTCTTCATATCCATATAGTAGACAAAGTTCTGTTCAGAGTTCGAATTTAAACGTTGAGTTTTTGCTATAATTACTCGTTTTAAGATTCCCTGAATATGAAAAAAAAAACGATTTTATTAACTGATAGTATCTGTCTATTATCAGAATAATTTAAAGACAAATATTGGGTGGTCCGGAAAGTTCTTAGCGATTTTTCCTTAGGTGGGCATAAGGAAAAGTCTGAATATACCAGAATGCGCTCATATTGTAAAAGTCGGTAATTCAGGCATATATACTACACTTTGATCTTAGCCAAGAGGCCGAGAAGCGATTCAGGCATATATAGAAAAACTTTTTTAACGATATATTAATTGTTGTCAGTTTTATACGCCTTTGTATATGGAAGCAAAGAAAGCGCATTATAAGCATTTAATGCTATTCTTTTACCAAAAAAGCAAAAATGCCACACAAGCGGCAAAAAAAAAAAAAAAAAAAAAAGAATATTTTATTAACCGATAAGTATCTGACTATTATCAGCATAATTTAAAGACAAATATTGGGTCGTCCGGAAAGTTCGTACCGATTTTTCTTTAGGTGGACATAAGGAAAAGTCTGAATATACTAGAATGCGCCCATATTGTAAAAGTCGGTACTTCAGGCATATTTAGAAAAAACTTTGTTAAGGATATATTAATTGTTGTCAGTTTTATACGCCTTTGAATATGGAAACAAACAAAGTGCATAATGGGCATTTAATGCTATTCTTTACAAGAAAGGCAAAAGTGTCACACAAGCGGCAAAAAAAAAAAAGAGGAAGATTTTATTAACTGATAAGTATCTGACTATTATCAGCATAATTTAAAGACAAATATTGGGTCGCCCGGAAAGTTCGTACCGATTTTTCTTTAGGTGGGCATAAGGAAAAGTCTGAATATACTAGAATGCGCAATTGTAAAAGTCGGTACTTCAGGCATATTTAGAAAAAAAAAAAATTGTTAACGATATATTAATTGTTGTCAGTTTTATACGCCTTTGAATATGGAAATAAACAAAGTGCATTATAAGCATTTAATGCTATTATTTTACCAGAAAGGCAAAAATGTCACACAAGCGGCAAAAAAAAAAAAAAAAAAAAAAAGCGCTGTTTTTAGCGAAGGTATGCTGTAGCTGAAAGAACTGTGTGGAAGTGGTTTGCTAGGTTTAAAGCTGGTGACTTTAACCTTCAAGATCAAGAACGTCCGGGTAGGCGTCCACCATAGATGGAGAACAGATTAAAACATTGATAAAAAATAACCCACATTATACGACACGTGAATTAGGAAAAATGTAAAAAATATCAAAATCCATTATCTACAAGCATTTAAATGTGTTACGTTTCAATTTTCCTTTAAAATCGGTACGAATGGATGGATGGATGGTTGAGTTTTACGTTGCACTAGTGCAGCGCAGATGGGCAATTGGCGACGGTCTGGGACACACCCCTAGAGGTGGTCCGGAGACATGCCATCACAATTTTGATCCTCCACGGAAGGGATGGCTCTCCCGCTTCGGTGACTCCCAGAGGTATAATTTTGATGGGAACATGGAGGACATTGCGGCCACGACAGATTTTACGTGCACCAGCCACCATTAGTGTACACGACGGTCTTTGGCCGGCTCGAGTACCGAACCCGCAATCTTCCAATTACGAGGCCGACACTCTACCGACTGGGCTACCGCGGCCCCAAAGTCTGTACGAACTTTCCGGACAACCCTATAAATACAGGATTTCAAATTTTGACATTTTGAAGATGATATGAGATTCGCAACTTAAAATTTTGAGAAAGAATGCAAGATTCATGGATTCCTGTAAATAAATAAATTAATAAATAACACTTATGCGAGTAATTTGAAGTAAATTTTTAATTAAATGAGAGCCTTATATTTTTCTAGTATATTACGCAATGCCAGGAGAGTCTGCACACAGTAAAGAGTATGTTTCCTTTGGGGCTGACACTTAAGTACTTAATACGTAACGTATAAAACGCACAATATAAATTAATTATAAATAACGTATGTAATCCAGTATCTTCTGTACGGCTGAAGTAGACCAATCGGTAGAGCATCGAGCTCATGACTGGAAGGTTGCGGGTTCGATACCTGAGCCAGCCAAAGACCTGTTAAATACACTAACGGTGCATGGTGTACGTAAAATCCGTCGTGACCGCAGTGTCCGCACATGTTTCCATCAAAATTATACCTTTGGAGGTCCCCAAAGGTGAAGAGCCATCATCTCTGTGGAGGATCAAAATTGTGATGGCATGTCACAGGACCGCTCCCAAGGGTGAGTTCCAAACCGTCGCCAATTGCCCATTGCGCAGAACTAGTGCAACGTAAAACCTAACCAACCAACTAGTATCTTCTGTAACCGATTGCAGTGAACACGTAGTTTGGTTTGATCACTTCGTTTGAGCTGAAAAAATTTTTGGATATGGTTTGAACTGTAATGAATGAATATTGGAATACTGTAATAAATTAAAGAAAAAGAAAGAAAAAAAAAAAAAAAAAAAAAAAAAAAACAGTTTTTTATTTAAATAAATGTTTTTTATACTCCTTACGTTTCCAGTGTTTTTCTTACTCTTTTTAAGGCACAACGTTATCTAGGAGAAAATTTGTAACTAACGTTTTTATTTTCTGAAACAAATTTTTCATTGAGAGGAGTACTGTAATACAAACCGCACTCTTGCACATAATTTACATTATTTTAAATTAAAGTTTATAATGTTTCAAGGATTTTTGACCCACTATGTGTTACAAACAAAAGTAGAGCATAAAGTAACAGGTATTAGATTATTAAAGATTCATATTAGTATAATAAACAAATTCACGATTAAGAGATGACAGCGTATAACACTTTAGTTAATTAATATTAAAAATATTAATAACTATGAATTTGAAATTGCTGATGCCAAAGACTTTTCTTTAATTATTCAATGTAATTACCTTTTTCTTGACCAACTAGAGAAGGTGATTAGAAAAAGCTGATTATTTTAACAATTTGGATGAAAATGAAAGGGTTTTGTTCATAGAAATCGATAGAACCGGTTTATATTGCAGAAGAAAATACTTTATTTACTAACGCAATTATCGACGCGGAACAACGTGTTAAAGAAAACAAACGACCCTCCTCAGAAAAATGAACGATGAAATTTTATGAAAGACTGAAAACTCATCTTAGAAATTTTCGTCTTTAGGAAAATTAACCTTCCTTGATAATGCTCTTCTCCCAAACGAAAAATAAAGAAAGTAAACATTTGCTACCATTTCAAAATTAATCAGACATTACCGGTAGTTGTGCACAGAAATCGATCTCACAGGCTGATATTTGCAGAGAAAATAATTTTAATTTATAAGATTCCTTTAAACAAGAAAAAATATTACAGTCACTAATTAGTTTGAGTATCCTGACGAAATGTTTGGAAAATATTGCAGTCTATTTAAGTGCACATTCTCATTTAAAAAGTTGCAGGTCTCTGGCATTATATATATATTAATACGTCAAAATATCAAGATATCCAATAAAGCTATTCCCTACTAAATATATATATATATATATATATATATATATATATATATAATATATTTAAGTAATGATAAATGATAACATGAAAGTGAAATGTAACAAACAACAAGAAAACTTATTAAACAATGTTAATTAACAAGAAAATTAGTTAAAGTTAAACTCTATTTAAGCCAGAAAATTAAGTTATGCTGTGCCAATCTCCTTAGCAGGTGGGAACACAGCTATTAATAACTATGTAGTACTAGCAGGTTTCAAAAGATATGCAGGCTAGCATACTCCAAATATATTTCAAAATGAATGGTAATGAAAAACTTAAAATTGTAAAACAGTATTTCTATTTCTTGAAAATTAAATATCTGAAATTTGAAAATCATAAAATTGTAAAAAAAAAAAAAAATGTAAAAAAGTATTTCTATTTATTGAAATTGAATACTGAAATTTTAAAATCATATGTTACAGCCAACTAAAACCAAAGAGCTGTTTATAATAAAGCTTATTTATATAGATTTTTATATGAAAATGCTAGCCAAACATACCCCCACCTGAACCTGCCAGAGGAGAAAAACTCACCACCTGCAAGAAACAACAACTGCAAAATCCATTCTAGCTCAAAAACCTTTTAAACATTGAAATTCTCACTCCATATCCATAGATGTCCAAATAACTTTCCATTATATATATATATATATATAATAATATCAATAAAATGTTGAGAAAATACATAAGAGACTGAATTACTGAATGATAAAAGAATAAATTATAAAATTTAGAATCGTAATAAAAACTGAATAGGACAATACAGCTGATTACAATGCTATCACCTTTTAGTGGGCAGTTCAACTGCATTATCGTCTAAAGCTATACGATTTGCAAAATTATATTACTCAATAATGACCTAAATATTACCACCTTTTTCTCTATCTAGAAAAAAGAAAAAAGAAAGAAAGAAAAGAAAGAAATTACAAAAATTAAAGAAAAATAATAATAAGTGTTTAAACTCTAACTTAATGTTTAAAATAAGTTTACGGTTTTATGTGGAATCCTAACTGAAATACATCTTATATAAATATTTATCAATTACGATCATTATTATTATTATTAACTTCATTATCTTTATTATATTATTATTTTAATTATTTACTTATTTATTTGTATTGAGATGTCGATGTCAGCATACTGTAAGTCTTCAATAAAACGACCACTTTCGATAATTAATTTTTGATGATCACTCCTCCTATAGATGGCATATGCCTATCACTGTATTCTAAATATTTTTACAGATAGATAATTTTATAGATTATTTATAGAATATTTTCTAGATTATTTCCTAAAGCTTCAATGATTTTAACAGATCACCAGACATAGTTCTACATATTGGACATGAATCACTGTAGAAAAGAAGTCTGGCTCAATAATCATCAATTGTTCTGCTAAGAAAGTATTAAAGAAGTGTTCAATAATACTCTAATTTACTAAGTTTAATGTTACCCTAACTTAATGTTTAAAAGAAGTTTACAGTTTCATGTGAAATTCTAATTTAAACCCACCATATATAAACGTTTATTACTACCATTAATATTATTTTCATTAATATCCTTATTATTATATTATTATTTTCATTATTATTCACTTATTTATTTTTCTGGAGATGTGGAAGCCAACAGGCTCAGTAAAACGTTCACTTTCAATAATTAATTTTTGAGGATCACTCCTCCTATAGATGGAATGCCTATCACTGTATTCTAAACATTTTTACAGATAGATAATTTTATAGATAATTTATAGAATAATTTATAGAATAATTTATAGATTATTTCCTTAAGCTTCAATGATTTTAGTAGGTCACCAGATATATTTCTACATATAGGTCTTGAATCACTGTAGAAAAGTAGTCTGATTCAATAATCATCAATTGTTCTGCTAAGAAATTATTAAAGAAGTGTTCAATAATATTTTAACTTACTAAGTTTAATGTTACCCTAACGTAATGTTCAAAAGAAGTTTACAGTTTCATGTGAAATCCTAACTTAAATCAACCATATATAAATGTTTATTAATTACTATATCATTAATATTATTATCCTTAATATCCTTATTATTATATTATTATTTTCATTATTATTTATTTATTTTTCTGGTGATGTGGAAGTCAATAGGCTGTAAGTCTTCAATAAAATGATCATTTTAATTAATTGATTTTTGATTATCACTCACTCTGTAGATAATCTGTCTAACGTATTCCAAATATTTTTACAGATAGACTATTTTATAGATTATTTATAGAATATTTTAAAGATTATTTCCTTAAGCTTCAATGATTTTAGTAGGTCACCAGATATATTTCTACATATAGGTCTTGAATCACTGTAGAAAAGTAGTCTGATTCAATAATCATCAATTGTTCTGCTAAGAAATTATTAAAGAAGTGTTCAATAATATTTTAACTTACTAAGTTTAATGTTACCCTAACGTAATGTTCAAAAGAAGTTTACAGTTTCATGTGAAATCCTAACTTAAATCAACCATATATAAATGTTTATTAATTACTATATCATTAATATTATTATCCTTAATATCCTTATTATTATATTATTATTTTCATTATTATTTATTTATTTTTCTGGTGATGTGGAAGTCAATAGGCTGTAAGTCTTCAATAAAATGATCGTTTTAATTAATTAGTTTTTGATGATCACTCATTCTGTAGATAATCTGCCTAACGCATTCCAAATAGTTTTACAGATAGACCATTTTATAGATTATTTATAGAATATTTTATAGATTATTTCCTTAAGCTTCAATGATTTTACCAGATCACCAGAGATATTCCTACACATAGGTCATGAATCACTGTAGAAAAGAAGTCTGGTTCAATGATCATCAATTGTTCCGCTAAGAAATTATTAAAGGAGTGTTCAATAATACTCTAACTTACTAAGTTTAACGTTACCCTAACTTAATATTTAAAAGAAGTTTACAGTTTCATACGAAATCCTAACTTAAATCAACCATATATAAATGTTTATTAATTACTATCATTACTATCATTAATATTATTATCCTTATTATTATATTATTATTTTCATTATTATTTGCTTATTTATATTACAGGAGATGTGGAAGCCAATAGGCTGTAAGACTTCAATAAAATAATCATTTTAAATAATTAATTTTTGATGACCACTCACTCTGTAGATGATCTGCCTAACGCTGCATTCCAAATATTTTTACAGATAGACCATTTTGCCGATTATTTACAGAATATTTTATAGATTATTTCCTTAAGCTTTAATGATTTTACCAGATCACCAGTCATATTTCTACATATAGGTCATGAATCCCCGTAGAAAAGAAGTCTGGTTGAATAATCATCAATTGTTCTGCTAAGAAATTATTAAAGAAGTGTTCAATAATATTTTAACTTTCTAAGTTTAATGTTACCCTAACATAATGTTCAAAAGAAGTTTACAGTTTCATGTGAAATCCTAACTTAAATCAACCATATATAAATGTTTATTAATTACTATATCATTAATATTATTATCCTTATTATTATATTATTATTTTCATTATTATTTATTTATTTTTCTGGTGATGTGGAAGTCAATAGGCTGTAAGTCTTCGATAAAATGATCATTTTAATTAATTAATTTTTGATGATCACTCTCTCTGTAGATGATCTGCCTAACGCATTCCACTCCAAATATCTTTACAGGTAGACCATTTTATAGATTATTTATAGAATATTTCCTAGAATATTTTATAGAATATTTCCTTTTGCTTCAATGATTTTACCAGATCACCAGAGATATTCCTACTTATAAGTCATGAATCACTTTTGAAAAGACGTATGGTTCAATAATCATCAATTGTTCTGCTAAGAAATTATTAAAGGAGTGTTCAATGTCACTTTTTCGAGCGATGATTCTATCACTGATAAAAGTCTTAAGTCATTGTTTCCAGTGATAAAAAGAAAAAAAGGTGACCTACCTCTCGGTTTTTTGTTATTTTCTACCGCCTACTGAAATTCTGTACCGCATGGAAAAACACGCGTGTGCCTACCATTACAACCGACATTGCCTCCTTTGACCCACAGCGTAGGAGTTTTTTTTCTTGTTCTGATAAAGACGTAGGCGATTTTTTTTTTTTTTTTTTTTTTTTTTTTTTTACCTTTGAAAGAAAAGCGGTCATGATCACATGGAGAAAGTTTGTTTAAATTTGAAAACTTTGTTGACTTTTATCACGGGCATTATAACCACGATGCAAAAATATCTACTATATTTTAATTAATGCTAAATTTGCATACAAAATACAAGGAAAAAAGGTGTGTAATATTTTTTTCGGCTCCGAGGAATGTCAAGTTCTTATTTTATAATATGAATGGTTAGACCACTATGAATAAGAAATAATTCGAATTAATTTGAATATGTTTAATATAACTGTTATGAAATATATTCCACTTTCAATTCAAAAATTATCAGATTGATCGCGTCTATGAAATTTTTGCATTTAATTAGTTTCAAACAGGTGTATTTTAAGTTTTTATCAATATTATTTATATTCCAGTACTTCTTTTATTAACCAAAGGTCCAAAGATTTTTGCAGACTCCATTTTTAGAGACTTGGACTATTTTGTTTTACATGAACACAATGTCGCAACACTTTTATCTTTATATATATCTAGCAGGCTACGCCCATTTCACTGGTCACTAAATTTAAATAAATTTTCAAAAGAATTGAATCACTATTTATTTTTGAAGTGAAAACTTCTTTAGGCGCGTTGAGCACTTTTGGGTGAAGAAAAATTCCTGATTTTCCGTCATCGTCAGCTGACGCTTTCCATCCTTGTATGATACAAATAATCTTATATATATTATAAAAGTGAATGTCCGTCAATTTATTTAACTGAGTTTCACGCCAAAACTGCTCGACGGATTTCGATGAAATTTGTAATGGAGATAGCTTATACCCTAACTTACAAAGTTGGCTGCCTTTTATTCCGAAAAAATCTTTGTTCTTGTTATTTTTATGCATAAAATAGCAATTTTGTAAGCTAATAATAGCAAGAAATTAGCCATTTAAATTTTATTTGTAATTTAATTGTTGCCAAAAAAAATACGAGTTTTATTTTATTTTATTTTTTTTTTTAACAGGAACATTTATCTAAACGTGAACAATAAAAAATAAATAAAATAAAAATAAATTATGCATCTCACGAAAATTGACGTCATTTTTAATTTAAAATTTATTTTACACATTGATAAAGTGCTAATATGCTAGTCTAATAGCTGGACGATACAATTCACAAGTTACTTAGTTTTCACTTCTATCGGCAGTCCCCAAAGACTGCTTTGATTTTTTTTATGCTCTATGGTCTTACGTGAATGATTCTCAAGAATGAATAAACCATTGTTTACAAATTTAATGGATTATGTATGGGAAATAAGTACGCTGTAATTTAAACATTGCAGCTCTTAGAACTTCAAAACTGATAGTTTTTAAAAGTCATTCATTATTCTTTAATATTAGACAGTTTTTTGCTTAATATTATACTCTTATTTAAGATAAAACAATCGAATGATATCGCGTTGTGAAACTTTGCAACATAATATCTTTAAATCTAATAACTTGACGTATATACTGTCCTCACAAAAAATACATAAATAAATAAATAAATAAATAAATAAAATATATATATATATATATATATATATATATATAAAGAGTTTTTACAGCTCTTTTAAAAAAGTTTATCATCTATGCAGTATCTTTTTAAAAAATTCATCAGTTTTCACTTAAAAAAAAAAAAAAAAAAAAAAAAAAAATGGCTGGCTTTCATCACCACAGTAGTTAAATCTAGACCAATCAACGATAGGAGTGGTCCGCCCGGATGTGTTCCGCCGATAAACTCTTTGCTTTATTATATAGATTTATATCATAGTGTACATCATAAATTATTTTAATTAAAAGGTGTTGCGCTATTGTGCTCATAAAAAAAATATAAAAAAGTAGGTTAACTCACTAAAAATGGGGTAATATTTGTCAAAAATTCAAAATTGTGAATCTTCTGGTGAACAAATAATTTCTTGAAAAGTTGAGCAATATTGGCGGAAACTTAAAACATTAATGTGCTAAGATAATTAAATATAAAAATTTTATATGTGAGATCAACACGTTATTTCTACTTTGAAAATGCATAGCTGCCAAGTTTTTTCCTTTATTCTGGAATGTTGTTAGCCCCGCCCTTTTTTCACACCGCAATATTTGTAGAAAAAATGTTTTCAATATTCACATGATTAAATATGAAGGAAATTTCTCTAAAAGGATTACGGTGTGAAAAAAGAGCGGAGCTAAAACCATTCCGGAATAAATTAAAAAATTTGGCAGCTATGAAAGTGTTATGTCATATATTTAACAGCAGTTTTACCGAACTTTTCGAATTAAATCTCATTATCTTTTATTTATAGTGGTCTAATTATTTAGTTAACAAAATAAAATAGGAAATCTTGAAAATTTTACAGGACGAAAAACCCTCTTATGGACCTTCATTCTTTGCATTATATTTCATCTTATTTTTACTCATTTGAAGAAAGCTCAAAAGTGTTGATTTTTTTAAAATTTTCCTCAATGTGCTCTAACTCTCGTAATTAATAGAGTTAATAAATGGATATAATAAACAATATTAATTAATAGAGTAATTAATATTGTTTTAAGTTATTGAGTTATAACCAACGAGATATATAAATCAGAGTGCTGATTCAATGGATGAAGGATTAACTTTCCGTGGTTCAAGATGAATCACGTGACATGCTCGAATAGGTTGCTGTGTTTGGCCCTTTATCCCTATTTTGGCATTTAAAATATCAGTTCGACAAATTATCATTATTATTGGGTAACATGACAGTCCTATGACCGAAATAAATTGTTTTTAAAATAATTTTACACATATTTCACATTTTAATAAATAATAAAATACCTTTTTTTTTCATCGTTTCCCAACAAAGTTTAAAAGTGTTTATAAAAGAAAATTTAAACTTTTATAGAGCTAAATTGAACAACAAATAATAATTTCTCAACTATTTTTAAGCATTTTGTCGGTTAAAGTTCAACTACACGAAATAAAAGAGAAGTAAAATCAAAATCAAAATGATTTAGAACAAAAGACTATTAAACTACGAAAGTAAACAAAAACATTGGCGTTTATGACTTATGCGAAGAACAATCTCCAAACCGTTGCCATAGAAATTTACTGAAAATAAGCTGTTAGCAAGGGAACCATCGAATACGCAGGTGCAAGGAGAGCATGTCACATGACTCATCTTGGACCTTCTCAAGGGTTACCATTTATCACTCTACTTTATATATCTCGTTGGTTATAACTACACTACTCTGAAAATCACAACCGTGGTGAAATTTTATTCAAACTTCTATGCTTTCTTGTTTATACTACCGCGTTTAATGATATTCTAGGTAGTGTAAACAACCTCGTAAGAACATAAGAACAACTTCTAGTTCTTATGAAATACATAGATACAAAATTTCTTACTTATCTTATTAAATGGTAATTTTATTCATAAATAAATAATTCTATTTTATTTATGTTTTATGTTTATCAATTAAAGTTTTAAAATATTAGGACTTGAGTTAGTCAGCATGTGCTACAATTCTCATAATTATGAATTAGCATTAATATATATATATATTGTTGAATGTGTATATTTTGTTGAATTGTGTTGAACTATAAATTTTTTGAAAAATATGGTCTTGGTAAAAACTTTGCTAAAGTTTTAAAAAATTCTTGATTACTACACGATTATTGTTTACTGTTGAAAAGGTAATTTTTTGTGCAATTATAATAAATATAGATTATAACAAATGAAAATCTTTCAAAGCCAAAATTATATAGATTTTTAGATTTTTCATCCGTGATAAATAGAATGTACGTTATCTCTTTTTATTTCTTTACTTATTTTTTAGATACATTTGTTAACTGTGGAATTTCTGTTATGTTGGTACTATGGTAATTTCATTGCATTAAATTTTATGACGTGTTTGATTTTTAATATAACGCAGTAATTTTATTTAATTCTAGGAATTTTTAATTTAACAGCGGAAAAATATAATTTTTCTAAAATAGAAATTACAATGCAAATACTATCAACGATTTAAATCTCTTTTATTAAAAAAAAAAAAAAAAAAAAAAAAAAAAAAACGATATTTTGTGAGGAAAATGCTAGTTATAATAACAAATGTAAAGTATAATGTATTTATATAATTTCTAAATTCACTCTAAAGTTAATCAGCATTGTATTAAGTTTTAAGGAATATATTTTTTACAAATAAAGACATTGTTATATTATTATTATTATTATTATTTAATGTTTGAAAAATTAGCTGCACTATATTTTATCAAGTAAAATCAGGAGCCAGAATCATGTCCTCAGGCTAATGAGCCGATATTGTCTTTATACTTCTGAGAATTATTTAATAAATTCTACAGTCATGCAGTCAAGAATTTATTTATTTATTTTTTACACTTTAAATTGTGTAGAAATCATTTGAAACTTATTTAAAATTTCATAAATAATTTAATTTTGACACGATTTTTATTAGCTTCACCTGTATGTATGTTTGTATGTATAATGTAAGTTTGAAACCGCTCTGGGAGCAAACAAAAAAATCTATATCGTAAAAAAAGACTTTCCCTACGTGAACGCTGTGGCTGTGAGGTAATAAACTCCGCGCTACGAACCTAAAGGTCCAGCGTTCGAGCCCAGTCGGGGGGGATTTTTTAAAAATAATTTTTGTTTAATTCTAAATTATTTTAATTAAAGATTTAAGTGAATGTAAATATTATGGTGTGTCACTCACACGATTTTCTCTTACCCTGCATTTTAATACTAAGATAGATATTTTGTGCTTTTTAGTTCACATTTCTATAAAAGCGTGTTCTTTAATTTTTTTTAAAACTATAATATTATTAATTATCATTATTTTTTTCCCCCTTATAATATTTATATTTTATCTTTTAGTTTCACACAGATGTTTTTTAACCCTTGAATGAAGAAAATACTGAAAATTAATATGATTAACCTTGTTTAACAGTGCATATAGAGTGCTGAGTAACATCCAAAATTGTGGTTTAAAGGCGGCATCGTCACTTATTATGTTACGCAATTACCTATTGAGCAGTACTATAGCGACGTCAAACACAACCAACCAACGAACCTACGTTATGGACCCTGGTTTAATACTGGCTAATCAAACTGCAAAATTTTATTTAATGTGTGTGGGATTTATTTATTTATTTTATTATATTTTATTTATTTTATTTTATTTATTTATTTATTTATGTATTTTTTCAATGTGCCCTATATTCTCCACTGTACTGTTACAAAAAAATTTCTAGCATTTTTTATTTTTTTTTTTTTTATTTTTTTTTAGCATGTAGATATTTTCTGTAATTTTTGATGCCAGATATTGGATGCTTTAATGTAATATAACAGTTTTTTTTTTTTTTTTTTTTTCAGTGCAGATAATTTTTAAACTCTCTGTAGATGACACATTTTTAAGCATGCAGTCAAACTTATTTTGGAATACAGTTAACAATATGTTCTGAATTTAATATGGAAAATTTATACAGAATGTACTTACAACTCGCGATGTATAAGCTGATTAATCACAGCTTTCTCAACCTCTTTGTCGTAATGAAGCAAAACATAAAATTTTCTTCATTTTCTCTTAACAAAAGTAAGGAAAAATTTCTAATGCGATGCATAAATATAGAATTAAAATTCGCCGTTATTGTTAAAATTATATAACATGTATAAAATTATTGCATATGTTTCAAACTTTATACAGTAGGAAATATTTTCGGTATTTTCTTTTAACTTCATTATACAGAAATTTTACAGTAGGAATAATGATAAGTTTAAAATATCGGGGAATTTAAACTTATATTAACATTTCTTAATTTTATGCAGGGATAGTTATTTTAATAAAAATAAACTATTAATAAAATTTACTGCATTTAACAATGAAAATCCATTAAAAAGAAGTTTATAACAATCGATATGTAAAACAAAAAGCTATTTAGCGATTCCTCTCTTATACAATAACACATAGCAAAATAATCTGCCAGTTAAACTTTACAATCCGATGTGGTGGCATGTCTACGGACTACCTTTAGGCGTGAGTCGTGAGTCTGAGACCGTCGCCAATTACCCATTGCACAGCACTAGTTCGACGTAAAACCCAACCAACCACTCTGTAGGGCGCTGCTTTCTTCATCCCCAGGGCCTGGGTTCGAATCCCAGTGTGAGCATGGACGTTTGCGGTGTACTCAAAGATATTTTACATTGTTTATGTGAATTGAATATGCTCGCAATTTTCTGATACGTAACTTAGGAACTTCCAAACTTCCATTAAATATTATTATTATTTTTTTTTTAATAAAGTGAAAATTGGTAAAAAAAAATTTACATTCGCTTTTATCTGTACAAAGGAAAATTTCATAATTTTCAAAATTTGTTAAATATATGTAAGATAAATTTATCAACATTGTTAAAATTTATTTTAAAAAATTTATTTTTAAAAAATTGTAAACTTTATTTTTTAATAACAAATATCATTTTTAAAGTTAGATGTGTCAAAATTTATAAATACTTTTTGTAAAAAATTAAAAAAAAAAAAAAAAAAAAAAAAAAAAAGTTCACAAATATCTAAATAATCTAGGAATTTTTATTTAAGCGTAATAATATCTCTTAATTCATAACCAATACGGAGTCAACAAAAACCTCTGCATTTGACAAAATAAATTCTTATAGAATAATGCTCAAAATGAGAGATATATGATATGTAAATTAAAGCCCTGCAGTTCGTAATTATTAAAACATTTTTTAAAAATTCATGCAGTACAAATTATTTATTAAATTATTATTTATGAAAATTATTTTCCATGATAAATGCAGACGATTTTCATTTGACAGAATTATAGCACTAAATGTCGAAAGAAAGTCAATTTTCAGGAAGTCTCAAAACGTGTAAATCCATCGAAAACTGAAGTTCGAAAAATCTCACGAATCTAATATATATAATTTTTTTCTTATAGGGTAAGTGCCCCAGTGATTCACACTTCTAGAGCAATCTCTGATGTTTTTAATGTTCTAGTTATCAGAAAATTTTTTTAGAAATCTTAAGTTAATACATATGGCATGGAAGACATTCAGAACACATATATGTTAAAATATATACATTTGATAACAATTATTATTATTTTTTTTTATGAATTTTTATTTGACACCTACTCAGTGTTCCAGTAATTGTCACTGCCAGTTTTTCCTTTTATTAGCAATTGGCATCCTGCGTTACAGTGTCTGACACTGGTAGTTATTCATTTTACCAGTTATTAGCACCCTATGCTCCAGTGTTTGACATAAAATGTTAAAATTCTAAAATGTAAAATATATGATTTTATTATTTTTATTATTTATTATTTATTTCGGATAGATGTCAATTACTGGAGCATGCCAATCACTGAAGCACCTAAGTAGGTAAGAAAGGCCGGTTCTAGGCCATGCGGCGGAGGCACGGAGGCACCGGCAAGTCGTGCGGGTGCCGCACCACCCCCTGAGGGGTCTAGATGGGTTGACATTGACCTTGAGACATCCTCTAACTTGATCGTGAAACGTGACGAGGGTATTAATGAAGAAATTTAATTAAAAAAATTAATGAATGATTTATTGTAAAAGGTGACGATGGTTTTAAAGTGATGTTTGCGGTAGAAGGTAAAAAGCATGCTATTGTTTGTGAGTCATTAGAAAATTAATTAGGGAGTTAATTAGGAGGTTAATTAAGAAATTAATTAATAAATTAATTTAAAAAATAAATTTAAAAATTGAGGGATAAATAAGAAATCGATTGAATTTAAGAATGTGGATGTGCATAGAGTATGTAAGAAATAGAGAGGTTTGACTGGGGTTCGAACCCGGCACCTGGCAGTAAAAATATTTCCATAAGACAGTAGTTTTCGAGCGCGAAACCACTGACCTATGAAAATATAGTCTGATGGTTCTATTTTAGATATGAATGTGTGTGATTTTTCTATTATATGTCTGCACAGTTCTTTTTAAACTGTTCAAACATATATTTTTGGAAACTCATTTGATGAGTTCCTTTTTTCTATGAAACCCTCAAAAGAGGGTTTCTTCTTTTTATTTATTTATTTATTTATTTATTTTTATTTTATTTTTTATTTTATTTTTTTAGGGGTCCCACCATCCACCCGCCGCACGTGTGCGACGCCCCAATTTTTTATGAACTTGAATCATCATTTCTTCTTATTTTCTGATCTTCTAACTTTTCTAGGATCTTGCAACTTCATTTTTTATCTTCTATGTTCCAGGTCTTCAAATTTTTAGGTTTTATAATTTTCACTTTAGGATGTTTTAGATCTTTTAATTTTCATTCTTTCAATTTTCAATCTTCTAATTTTTCATTCTGATCTTCTAATTTTTCTGTGATCTTGCAAGTTTTCATTCTTCTAATTTTCTTTCTTGTAAGTTTTCGATCTTCTAATTTTCATTCTTCTAATTATCCTTCTTGGAAGTTTTTGATCTTCATATTTTGAAATCTTCAGTTTTTTCTTTGATGTTTTAAAGGGGGCCCACCATCCACCCGCCGCATGTATGCGACGCCCCAATTTTTTGAACTTGAATCATCATCTCTTCTTATTTTCTAGAATCTTGTAACTTCTATGTTCCAGGTCTTCTAATTTTTCTAGGATCTTGCAACTTCATTTTCAATCTTCTAATTTTTCATTCTGATCTTCTAATTTTTCTGTGATCTTGCAACTTCATTTTCATTCTTTTAATTTTCTTTGTTGTAAGTTTGAAGACTTTTTATTTTCAAATCTTCAGTTTTTTCTTTAATGTTTTAAAGGGGTCCCACCATCCACCCGCCGCATGTGTGCGGCGCCCCAATTTTTTATGATCTTGTAACTTTTCTGAAATCTTCCATTTTTCAGATTTTTTTCATTTTTCTTATTTTCACAATTTTTTTCATTTTTCTTATTTTTCAATTTTTCTTCATTTTTCTCATTTTTCAATTTTTCTTCATTTTTTCAATTTTCAATTTTTTTCATTTTTTTATATTTTATAATTTTTTTTTTTTTTTCTTAAGTTATTTTGTAATGACCATAAGCCAAAGAAGAAATCCCATCATCCAAAATGTATCTTTTGTCATCAAAAGGAGTTAAAGAAATTTTATTTTGTTTGAATGTATATATTGTATGACATTCCTGCCCAATTCTCGTTTGCTCTGATATATTATATTTTAAATTATTGAGGCAATTAAGGTAATCTTGATGTTTAATTTTTTTCTTGACTGTTATAGTTGAAATCCCCTTCGCGGTTTTCTTTTCTCCATCTTCTGATCTTATACTATACATTTTGGCTTTGAGGCCTACAAATTCATGGATGAACCGCCCGTTTAGTTCGTCTTTAAACTTTCCCAAAACTTTCTTGTTGTGCTGTGAATGAAGTGGATGGTCTGTGGGATAATCTGATGTGTCAAAGATGTCTTTATGTTGTAACATGTCTTGATAGATGTCAGGTGTGGTGATGCAGTAGGTGAGGGAGTCTGTGTCGGTGAAGAGGAGTTTAGCTTGGTCTTGGTATGTTGGTTTTATGAAATCGTAGTGGAATCTGTACATGTGTAGTTTTGAAAGTTCCAGGATGGTAAAACCGATGTAAACGGGACGGTTCATCAAGATGGATTTTTTAACCCGCTCCACTGCCGCTAAATTTCGATTAAATATTTTAAAATTGGTGTAAAGAGGTGAGGCAACAATCTTTTCAGCTCTTATGGAGGAGTTTGTAAGTTCTATGGATCGTCGTTTTCTTAGATTTTCTATTGTTTTCCCGAACACAGCATTATTCAGGAGCTTGAAGAAGTTTTTCTCAAAGGCGGACTTGGATTCTTTTCGTTTTTCTGTGTTGAAGGCTATGTACGGTTTCAACCAGGGTGCTTGTTTGAATTTTAAAACTTTATGAATCTTGGTAAGAATTAGACCTTGTTGGAGATAATATTGGAGGTTTCTGTAATGGGTGACATATTGAATTTTATTGTAGAGATTAGGTGTGAGTTTCTTGGAAGGGTGGAATTTTTTATCTTGAAGCATGTGTATGGCAAATGGTGAGAGTATCTGTTCGGTGATGTGTAGATGTTCTGGTGCTAGTGGATAATCGTTGTGTTTGTCGTGGAGATGCTGTGGATATTCCAAGTCCACCTCGAAGATGAAACCTTCTGCTGCGTCGGGTTGTAAGTTGAGGATTTTTTCTATGTTGAAGTCTTCAGGGTCAGCCCACTGGAAGCCCCCGTAAGGCAGGGGGTCTGACCCTGAATGCCCGTAAAGGTTATTTGCGTCCCAATACATAATGTATTGGGATAAAGCAGAGGGGTCGAAGTCTTGAGTTGTTGGGATATTGGATCTTGCGTGGCGGTGACTTATCATGGAAACCCCACCTCTTACACCTTTTTCTATGAAGAGGAGCATATTAATGTCGGTGAGTAGTTCGAGGTCTACCCCTGTCATTTTTAAACATGCCTGCCATGACAGACCGGGTGCTGTGAAGCAGTGAGTGGGATCTAATCCATAATATTTCAGACAAAGTCTTCGAAAATTTTCGAAGACATCTGCTAACAGCAGCACGTCGGTCTTCACGTACAGGTCATGGTACTCCCCAAGATCTTGGATGTTAAAGGCCTCCCACACTTTAACAGCATGTTCATAATCTTGTGAAGATATGTCTTCATCAGTTAAATCATTGTGGAAGGCCCTTGGGGGTGGTAGCTGATTTTCACCGAAGGTGTTGAAATCGGTGATATGACTATAGGGATAGACCCCTTTTCTTAAGAGGAGAGAGCAATCTATTGTAGGAGGAAAGTTTTCTTTAAGAAGATGAAATTGATCTGGATCTTGATTTTGGACGAGTTTATCTAAAGATGAGGGGAGGAACTGAAGAGAGTCCAGGAAGATGAGCTGGATGGGACAATTTTTCTTGGTTAATTTAAAAGCAATATATTTTTCTAAAGTGTTGGGGATGACTTCTATGGTGTGATCTTGAACTCTTCCAAGTTGTGACATAATGTGGTGAGTGTCGTAATTTTTACTGTTATGAAAAATGATGGGGATTGATTTAGGCTGTTTATAATTAATATTACAACTATTGTGAGCCGCGCCACGAAAAGCTCCGGAAAGATGGTCGTGGTCGCGCACTCTGTTTTTATAGAGCCTGTTGTTACATATGGAGCATCTAGTTGCTTGTTGAAAAGCTCTCTCCTCATCTGGGGTAAGCTGCATTGGAACTATTGACGTTAATTTTTGGGCTATGTCATCTTTTTCGTACAGGATGGCTTCTAAGAAGTGCCCGACGGCATCGTCACCTCTGTAAACTTGAATAGGTTTGTAAGATTTGCCGTCGGGCCCTACGATAAGATAGGCATAGCCACAAGGTATATGTTCTGAAGTTTTAATGCTGAAGGATGTACTATTATTGGGTGCGACAGTGGAGACGGGTTTTAAAATAGACTCGAAGTCTGCATAGATCACATAAGATTTTAGATGTTGCATGTGGATGGAGGTGAAAGAGAGAATATTATTGTCGGATGATGGCATTTTAATTTGTTGAATAGAGTGATTTTTACAATATTGTAGGTGTTCTTTTAATAAATCAGGGTTTGAAAATCTATGGAGACATCTATAGCAGTAGTAAGTTTGATGTTGGTGATTAGTTAAGTGGCCCATTAATCTTGAGAAATTTTTTATATATATGTAATGCTGATTCCCCTCAGAATCTTCTAATAATAATAAATTTATGACATCTTCATCCTCTCTAGGAGAAATGTAGAGAGGACAGATGTCTTCATCAGCATCATATATAAAAATATTTATTCTGAGATTATTTAATTTTTCAATTTCTGGTATTTTATTATAAGGAACTGGGCAGGGTATGTCATTTAAAATTATTTCGTGCTCATATGGGTAATATTTATTAACTCTATGGGGATGATCTTCAAATTTATATTTATGGGCCAGAAGACACCATATGAGACATTTATTATCTGAGAAATTTTGTATATTAATTAAAGCTTTCTTAGACTGTAATTTCTGAGGGGTTGCTATGAAAGAGCCACCGCGAAGGGGTATGTATTTTGCCACTTTTAATTCTAGACACTCAATCTTGTTGAAAATCCAGTCGGATCCCTGATTTTGGAAATCTTCAATATTATTTTCAATTTTTTTAAACATATTATTTATATTATTATTTAAGTTGTCTGGGGTTAATTCTATTGTGCATTTGGATGAGAAGTAAAATGAAGCTCTCTCCTTAATTTCATCTCCATCCACCTTCACGAATTCTGCCTTGATTATTGCATGCCATTTTATTGATTTTTTCTCATGAATTTCATTAGTTAATATATTATTAATTTCATTATGGTTATTATTGGCAAAAATATTTATGTTACTTTCCTCCTCTGGTTCAGGATATAGATAAAAATTTTTAAAAACGTTGAGGGCTTGATTTATTTTTCTAATTCTGCTATTATGAGTTGTTTTTATTTTCTTCGAAGCTTGAGTACTACTACTCGCCACGCTTCCATGAGCTATTCTTTGATGTTGTAGCAGATTAAATTTTAACGGGAACTTTTGACTGCATTCCAAACAAGAATGTGGAAGGGTCTTTTCATGTACCATCTTGTGTCTTCTTAAATCATCTCTACGATTGAAGACTTTTTGGCAAAGTTCACAAGAAAAAGAAGTTTGTCGTTGATGAATTCTTAAATGACGCCTCAAGTCATCTTTTCGGCCAAATTTTTTTCCACATTCTTCGCAATTAAATTTTTTTTCATTTTCATGCACCTTCATGTGCCTAAGAAGATTGTCATTTCGAGAAAATGTTTTTTGACACTGTTCACAACTGAAGAGTTTTTCGGTGTTGTGGGTACGAAGATGCCTTTTAAAGGTTCCCGTATGTGTAAAAACTTTCCCACAGACGGAACATGTCTGAAATGGACAAAAAACCTGTTTTAGTATTTTAATTATTTTTTAAAATTTTAATTATTTTTTCACTAACAAGTGTTTTTAATCTATCAAGATTTATCTCCTAACATTTTTCTAACTTAGAGGGGAATTAGTTTTTTTATCCATTTTAAAACTTAGAGGGAAATTCGTTTTTTCTTCTAACAAGATTTTTTTCTAACCTGTGTTTAGAGAGAATTTATTTTAAAACTTAGAGGGAAATTCGTTTTTGGAAACCTAACATTTTTGAAAAGTAATGGAAAATTTTTTCCCACCTCATGCAAAAAATAAAAAATTTACCTTTGATTTTGCAGCTGTCTCTTCCATGTCATCAGAACTATTGGTGTTCATCCCATCATCGTTAGGCATAGGTGTGACGTCGCTGCAGCTACTCTCACCTCCAGAAACTACTTGGATAGAATTCTAAAAAAATAGCAAAAAGAAAAGAAAACAAGTTTTAATTATTTTGTCAAGTTTTTTCAAAAGAGGATTTTATTATAACTTTTTAATTTTATTTTAAGTTTATCTAATCAAGTTTTTTAATTACTTTAAAGAGGAATTTAATTTTTATTCTAAGTAAAAATTTATTTTAAGTTTATCTAATCAAGTTTTTTAATTACTTTTAAGAGTGAATTTAATTTTTATTCTAAGTGAAAATTTATTTTAAGTTTATCTAATCAAGTTTTTTAATTACTTTCAAGAGAGAATTAAATTTTTAACAGAAATGAATCCTGAAAACTCAACTTTAACGCTAAAAAATTTTGAAACTAACATACTTGAGGTTCTGAAGAAGCTGATCTCGACATTGGTGGAGGTGCTTATTTCAATACAAGGGGGCTTAGACTTCATCTGAAAAGTCATATGGTACGAATTATTTCACTTTTTCTGTTTAACTGTTTGAATAATATACAATGTTTTAAAAAATATGTTTTCTTTTCTTTTTTTGTTCAAGGTTGTTCAGACTGGTGCTGGAATTAATGCTGTAGAACCAACTCCACCAATGTCGAGATCAGCTTCTTCAGAACCTCAAGTATGTTAGTTTCAAAATTTTTTAGCGTTAAAGTTGAGTTTTCAGGATTCATTTCTGTTAAAAATTTAATTCTCTCTTGAAAGTAATTAAAAAACTTGATTAGATAAACTTAAAATAAATTTTCACTTAGAATAAAAATTAAATTCACTCTTAAAAGTAATTAAAAAACTTGATTAGATAAACTTAAAATAAATTTTTACTTAGAATAAAAATTAAATTCCTCTTTAAAGTAATTAAAAAACTTGATTAGATAAACTTAAAATAAAATTAAAAAGTTATAATAAAATCCTCTTTTGAAAAAACTTGACAAAATAATTAAAACTTGTTTTCTTTTCTTTTTGCTATTTTTTTAGAATTCTATCCAAGTAGTTTCTGGAGGTGAGAGTAGCTGCAGCGACGTCACACCTATGCCTAACGATGATGGGATGAACACCAATAGTTCTGATGACATGGAAGAGACAGCTGCAAAATCAAAGGTAAATTTTTTATTTTTTGCATGAGGTGGGAAAAAATTTTCCATTACTTTTCAAAAATGTTAGGTTTCCAAAAACGAATTTCCCTCTAAGTTTTAAAATAAATTCTCTCTAAACACAGGTTAGAAAAAAATCTTGTTAGAAGAAAAAACGAATTTCCCTCTAAGTTTTAAAATGGATAAAAAAACTAATTCCCCTCTAAGTTAGAAAAATGTTAGGAGATAAATCTTGATAGATTAAAAACACTTGTTAGTGAAAAAATAATTAAAATTTTAAAAAATAATTAAAATACTAAAACAGGTTTTTTGTCCATTTCAGACATGTTCCGTCTGTGGGAAAGTTTTTACACATACGGGAACCTTTAAAAGGCATCTTCGTACCCACAACACCGAAAAACTCTTCAGTTGTGAACAGTGTCAAAAAACATTTTCTCGAAATGACAATCTTCTTAGGCACATGAAGGTGCATGAAAATGAAAAAAAATTTAATTGCGAAGAATGTGGAAAAAAATTTGGCCGAAAAGATGACTTGAGGCGTCATTTAAGAATTCATCAACGACAAACTTCTTTTTCTTGTGAACTTTGCCAAAAAGTCTTCAATCGTAGAGATGATTTAAGAAGACACAAGATGGTACATGAAAAGACCCTTCCACATTCTTGTTTGGAATGCAGTCAAAAGTTCCCGTTAAAATTTAATCTGCTACAACATCAAAGAATAGCTCATGGAAGCGTGGCGAGTAGTAGTACTCAAGCTTCGAAGAAAATAAAAACAACTCATAATAGCAGAATTAGAAAAATAAATCAAGCCCTCAACGTTTTTAAAAATTTTTATCTATATCCTGAACCAGAGGAGGAAAGTAACATAAATATTTTTGCCAATAATAACCATAATGAAATTAATAATATATTAACTAATGAAATTCATGAGAAAAAATCAATAAAATGGCATGCAATAATCAAGGCAGAATTCGTGAAGGTGGATGGAGATGAAATTAAGGAGAGAGCTTCATTTTACTTCTCATCCAAATGCACAATAGAATTAACCCCAGACAACTTAAATAATAATATAAATAATATGTTTAAAAAAATTGAAAATAATATTGAAGATTTCCAAAATCAGGGATCCGACTGGATTTTCAACAAGATTGAGTGTCTAGAATTAAAAGTGGCAAAATACATACCCCTTCGCGGTGGCTCTTTCATAGCAACCCCTCAGAAATTACAGTCTAAGAAAGCTTTAATTAATATACAAAATTTCTCAGATAATAAATGTCTCATATGGTGTCTTCTGGCCCATAAATATAAATTTGAAGATCATCCCCATAGAGTTAATAAATATTACCCATATGAGCACGAAATAATTTTAAATGACATACCCTGCCCAGTTCCTTATAATAAAATACCAGAAATTGAAAAATTAAATAATCTCAGAATAAATATTTTTATATATGATGCTGATGAAGACATCTGTCCTCTCTACATTTCTCCTAGAGAGGATGAAGATGTCATAAATTTATTATTATTAGAAGATTCTGAGGGGAATCAGCATTACATATATATAAAAAATTTCTCAAGATTAATGGGCCACTTAACTAATCACCAACATCAAACTTACTACTGCTATAGATGTCTCCATAGATTTTCAAACCCTGATTTATTAAAAGAACACCTACAATATTGTAAAAATCACTCTATTCAACAAATTAAAATGCCATCATCCGACAATAATATTCTCTCTTTCACCTCCATCCACATGCAACATCTAAAATCTTATGTGATCTATGCAGACTTCGAGTCTATTTTAAAACCCGTCTCCACTGTCGCACCCAATAATAGTACATCCTTCAGCATTAAAACTTCAGAACATATACCTTGTGGCTATGCCTATCTTATCGTAGGGCCCGACGGCAAATCTTACAAACCTATTCAAGTTTACAGAGGTGACGATGCCGTCGGGCACTTCTTAGAAGCCATCCTGTACGAAAAAGATGACATAGCCCAAAAATTAACGTCAATAGTTCCAATGCAGCTTACCCCAGATGAGGAGAGAGCTTTTCAACAAGCAACTAGATGCTCCATATGTAACAACAGGCTCTATAAAAACAGAGTGCGCGACCACGACCATCTTTCCGGAGCTTTTCGTGGCGCGGCTCACAATAGTTGTAATATTAATTATAAACAGCCTAAATCAATCCCCATCATTTTTCATAACAGTAAAAATTACGACACTCACCACATTATGTCACAACTTGGAAGAGTTCAAGATCACACCATAGAAGTCATCCCCAACACTTTAGAAAAATATATTGCTTTTAAATTAACCAAGAAAAATTGTCCCATCCAGCTCATCTTCCTGGACTCTCTTCAGTTCCTCCCCTCATCTTTAGATAAACTCGTCCAAAATCAAGATCCAGATCAATTTCATCTTCTTAAAGAAAACTTTCCTCCTACAATAGATTGCTCTCTCCTCTTAAGAAAAGGGGTCTATCCCTATAGTCATATCACCGATTTCAACACCTTCGGTGAAAATCAGCTACCACCCCCAAGGGCCTTCCACAATGATTTAACTGATGAAGACATATCTTCACAAGATTATGAACATGCTGTTAAAGTGTGGGAGGCCTTTAACATCCAAGATCTTGGGGAGTACCATGACCTGTACGTGAAGACCGACGTGCTGCTGTTAGCAGATGTCTTCGAAAATTTTCGAAGACTTTGTCTGAAATATTATGGATTAGATCCCACTCACTGCTTCACAGCACCCGGTCTGTCATGGCAGGCATGTTTAAAAATGACAGGGGTAGACCTCGAACTACTCACCGACATTAATATGCTCCTCTTCATAGAAAAAGGTGTAAGAGGTGGGGTTTCCATGATAAGTCACCGCCACGCAAGATCCAATATCCCAACAACTCAAGACTTCGACCCCTCTGCTTTATCCCAATACATTATGTATTGGGACGCAAATAACCTTTACGGGCATTCAGGGTCAGACCCCCTGCCTTACGGGGGCTTCCAGTGGGCTGACCCTGAAGACTTCAACATAGAAAAAATCCTCAACTTACAACCCGACGCAGCAGAAGGTTTCATCTTCGAGGTGGACTTGGAATATCCACAGCATCTCCACGACAAACACAACGATTATCCACTAGCACCAGAACATCTACACATCACCGAACAGATACTCTCACCATTTGCCATACACATGCTTCAAGATAAAAAATTCCACCCTTCCAAGAAACTCACACCTAATCTCTACAATAAAATTCAATATGTCACCCATTACAGAAACCTCCAATATTATCTCCAACAAGGTCTAATTCTTACCAAGATTCATAAAGTTTTAAAATTCAAACAAGCACCCTGGTTGAAACCGTACATAGCCTTCAACACAGAAAAACGAAAAGAATCCAAGTCCGCCTTTGAGAAAAACTTCTTCAAGCTCCTGAATAATGCTGTGTTCGGGAAAACAATAGAAAATCTAAGAAAACGACGATCCATAGAACTTACAAACTCCTCCATAAGAGCTGAAAAGATTGTTGCCTCACCTCTTTACACCAATTTTAAAATATTTAATCGAAATTTAGCGGCAGTGGAGCGGGTTAAAAAATCCATCTTGATGAACCGTCCCGTTTACATCGGTTTTACCATCCTGGAACTTTCAAAACTACACATGTACAGATTCCACTACGATTTCATAAAACCAACATACCAAGACCAAGCTAAACTCCTCTTCACCGACACAGACTCCCTCACCTACTGCATCACCACACCTGACATCTATCAAGACATGTTACAACATAAAGACATCTTTGACACATCAGATTATCCCACAGACCATCCACTTCATTCACAGCACAACAAGAAAGTTTTGGGAAAGTTTAAAGACGAACTAAACGGGCGGTTCATCCATGAATTTGTAGGCCTCAAAGCCAAAATGTATAGTATAAGATCAGAAGATGGAGAAAAGAAAACCGCGAAGGGGATTTCAACTATAACAGTCAAGAAAAAAATTAAACATCAAGATTACCTTAATTGCCTCAATAATTTAAAATATAATATATCAGAGCAAACGAGAATTGGGCAGGAATGTCATACAATATATACATTCAAACAAAATAAAATTTCTTTAACTCCTTTTGATGACAAAAGATACATTTTGGATGATGGGATTTCTTCTTTGGCTTATGGTCATTACAAAATAACTTAAGAAAAAAAAAAAAAAATTATAAAATATAAAAAAATGAAAAAAATTGAAAATTGAAAAAATGAAGAAAAATTGAAAAATGAGAAAAATGAAGAAAAATTGAAAAATAAGAAAAATGAAAAAAATTGTGAAAATAAGAAAAATGAAAAAAATCTGAAAAATGGAAGATTTCAGAAAAGTTACAAGATCATAAAAAATTGGGGCGCCGCACACATGCGGCGGGTGGATGGTGGGACCCCTTTAAAACATTAAAGAAAAAACTGAAGATTTGAAAATAAAAAGTCTTCAAACTTACAACAAAGAAAATTAAAAGAATGAAAATGAAGTTGCAAGATCACAGAAAAATTAGAAGATCAGAATGAAAAATTAGAAGATTGAAAATGAAGTTGCAAGATCCTAGAAAAATTAGAAGACCTGGAACATAGAAGTTACAAGATTCTAGAAAATAAGAAGAGATGATGATTCAAGTTCAAAAAATTGGGGCGTCGCATACATGCGGCGGGTGGATGGTGGGCCCCCTTTAAAACATCAAAGAAAAAACTGAAGATTTCAAAATATGAAGATCAAAAACTTCCAAGAAGGATAATTAGAAGAATGAAAATTAGAAGATCGAAAACTTACAAGAAAGAAAATTAGAAGAATGAAAACTTGCAAGATCACAGAAAAATTAGAAGATCAGAATGAAAAATTAGAAGATTGAAAATTGAAAGAATGAAAATTAAAAGATCTAAAACATCCTAAAGTGAAAATTATAAAACCTAAAAATTTGAAGACCTGGAACATAGAAGATAAAAAATGAAGTTGCAAGATCCTAGAAAAGTTAGAAGATCAGAAAATAAGAAGAAATGATGATTCAAGTTCATAAAAAATTGGGGCGTCGCACACGTGCGGCGGGTGGATGGTGGGACCCCTAAAAAAATAAAATAAAAAATAAAATAAAAATAAATAAATAAATAAATAAATAAAAAGAAGAAACCCTCTTTTGAGGGTTTCATAGAAAAAAGGAACTCATCAAATGAGTTTCCAAAAATATATGTTTGAACAGTTTAAAAAGAACTGTGCAGACATATAATAGAAAAATCACACACATTCATATCTAAAATAGAACCATCAGACTATATTTTCATAGGTCAGTGGTTTCGCGCTCGAAAACTACTGTCTTATGGAAATATTTTTACTGCCAGGTGCCGGGTTCGAACCCCAGTCAAACCTCTCTATTTCTTACATACTCTATGCACATCCACATTCTTAAATTCAATCGATTTCTTATTTATCCCTCAATTTTTAAATTTATTTTTTAAATTAATTTATTAATTAATTTCTTAATTAACCTCCTAATTAACTCCCTAATTAATTTTCTAATGACTCACAAACAATAGCATGCTTTTTACCTTCTACCGCAAACATCACTTTAAAACCATCGTCACCTTTTACAATAAATCATTCATTAATTTTTTTAATTAAATTTCTTCATTAATACCCTCGTCACGTTTCACGATCAAGTTAGAGGATGTCTCAAGGTCAATGTCAACCCATCTAGACCCCTCAGGGGGTGGTGCGGCACCCGCACGACTTGCCGGTGCCTCCGTGCCTCCGCCGCATGGCCTAGAACCGGCCTTTCTTACCTACTCACCTACCCTATATATATAGAAGAAAGTAAAAAGTAACAGACAGTATATTTTACGCATTTGTCAAAGAAAATTCATACAGAATATGATTATGCATGATGTATATCTTGTGAATTTAACATTTCCAACTTCTGTTTAATAAGAAGATTTTAACGAAGCTACTAACAGCAAAATATTTTTGCTTTTGAAAAAGAAAATTTATTTAGAATATGCTAACAACTCGCGATGGATAACCTGGGAATTAAAGCTTCTTTTCTCTAGTAAAGGTTACTTCAATGATGCAACAGATGATAGCAAAATCGTTTGCACTTGTTTTAAACAAGATAATGAAAAAAAAAAAAAAAAAAAAAAAAAAAAAAAAACTCAATTCTCGTTTAATAACTTGGTAGAATTAAAGATTATCAACGCCTAATAAAAACGGAAATAATTGTAAACAAGTGATGAACCAGTTTCTTTAATTTCCTTCCTGCCGATTAGAAGAAAAAAAAAAAATAATAATAATCTTCCACGACGCACGGCTAATGTTTTCCTTGCATCGAGAACCGCGCGCGCTTTGCACGGTCGCTAAGGAAAAAAACTTTGATTCGACCTGCGCTGTGTTGCTCTTTGTATCAATCCGCCTCTTTCTCGTGTGCTTCCGCTGCTACAAAATAGTTCCCCGGTGCGCTTTCAGTCCGCGAAAACGTGCGGGAATTTGCGACAAGTTTTTTTTCGCTCCCAGTGCTTCAGAGCGGGTGTGAATGAAACGTTTGGAGTTTTGCGCTTCAGATGAACGTGGGATTTAAAAACCTGAACTGGATTTTAAGTGTTTGTTTTGATTTCATGGATTAATTGTTTTGTTGTTGTAGTTATTGAGCGCCGTGCAAATTTTTTTTGATGACAGGTGTTTCAGAATGGTGAGTCAATTACGTTTTTTATATCTCTAATTATTTGTTTGCAAAGCAGCAGGTTTTGACGTAAAACATGCCATAGCGAAAAATCATGATGATAACATGCAAGATAATTTTTTTAAACATTTGTATAATGTTTTATAAAATTGCGATGACAAAATGAATTATATATATATATATATTAATAAGTTTAAAAGTTTATTGTCCGGCAATCTTTTACTTTGTTTGTAGATATTTTCTTCTTTTTTTAGATTTAATGTTTAACATTTCTATATTATTTTTATATTTAATAAAGCAATAATTGAGAAATAAAGTGCATTGCGCAATGCTTTAGCTTATGATTTCGTAAAAAAGGTTTATAAAAACTGAATTCTTTGCAAATAAATTACTTATAAAGTTTAGTTTTTTCATTAGACTAATTTTAAAATAAATGTGTTATAAATGTATTTGATTTTTCAAAAAATTGATTTACAAATGTTGAATAATTTTCATTGCATTAAATTTCGTGCAATGATAAAAATTATGTTTTATTTTATTTATTTATTTAATTAATTAATTAATTTATTTATTTTGTTGTTGTTGTTTATTCATATATATATATATTTTATTTATTGTTTTTTAGATTAACACGAATAAATAAATAAATAAAAATAAATAACAGCCTTAAAAAAAACAATAACTTTTTTTTTTTTTTTTTTTTTTTTTTTTTATGATTCTGCAGTTTTGGTTAAAAAAATGATTAAACGGTTCCTATATTTTATTTCATAATTTTTTGAAGAAAAAAAAAATGAATAAATAAATAAATAAATAAATAAAATCTGTTGCAGAAAAATGCAAAGCAAACTTAAATTTACAATAATTCACAAAATATCTACCCTGTTATCTAGCATTGAAGTGTATTTAATTTGTTAGTAATATGACTTCTGTGAAATATTATTTTGTATCGCAAATTAAACAATTATTTATTTAAATAATTACAATTTTCAGCACCTTTGTTTTATAGTAGAGGACTGCAGTTTTCGATTTCGGAAACGAATCCATGCATTTATAAATATATTTGAGTGGTACATGGATAAAATTTATAGAAACATGCACCACAGGACATATATATATACATATATATACATATATTTTCTTTTCTTCAATAGGAAATTTAGAATTAATTTAAAAAATTGGATTTTTTTTTTTTTTTTTTTTTTTTTTTTTTTTGTTAGAATGTTTGCACTACATTAAAGGATAAAATGTCATGTAAATTTGTGGCGAAATATGTGCGATTTATTAGAATCATGGTAAAAAATAAGTTATTTTTTAATTAATAAATTTTAATTAATATTTTTATTTTTTAAAACCATGTCCACGAAATAAAATTCTGTGTGCTGTATATATGTAAATCTCCGTTAAAATGTTTGTAACAATGTACAAGAAACATACGTAAGGAATATTTTGTTTAATTTTGATGTTTTTTTTTTTTTCTTTTTCAAAATCATGTATTATGCATTTGTTTTTGGCGGAAAATGAGAGTGACAGAATACCTCACATTTAGCGTTTCTTTTTCTTTTTCATTTTTACCATTAAAACTTTTCTGATAAACTTCATTTTTATTCGTAATCTAAAATAACGGTTATCCATTCTGAAACCGTTTAATTTCGGTGTATAAGTTTTTCTATTTCTTACCTATCTATTCAAATTAAAAGAAAGAAAGAAAACCCTGAAAACAAAAATTTTTTATTCAGTGAAATTTAAATTCCCCAACATCAAAACTACTCTTCACCAAAAAACGGTCGAGATTCAAGGGACCAAAACAATGTTAAAACTTTGAAATATAAAACTTTTTTCTCGAAGTTATTAAAGCAGTGTTTTATATTAGTTATACCTAAAAGTTGCGTTAAATTCGTCTAAGAGTTGCGTTAATTTTTACTTACAAATATTAAGTTACAATTGAAGTTGCATTGTCATTTCTGACTTATATGTCATATTACAGTGCCAGCCTGATGGCGGAATGGTTATGTTTTCTGATCGAGTCCCGGTTTAAATATAGATTTTATTAATGGTTCAAAATGCATTTCAAGCTGTAAGTCCTGGACTCTAGGATTACGAAAAAGACTCTAGAACGACAGTTTTAAATACAGGAAGATCAGAAAAAGTGAAATAATTTTTATTCTAGATTTAAACGTATAAAATTTCAAAATTCCGTTTATGTATAAAAATTACATACACACACATATATATATAAGGTTTAGTACACTAAAATTTGTCTTGGATAAAAAATTTTAATTTCGAACAAGTTAATTTTTATGCCTATAATGACCTACCTTTAAAACGAAACCATACGAAAGAAAAAAACGTTCGCACACTTTGTACTAATATATGAAGTTTTATCAAGATACTTATATTATTTATTTAAAAAATGTTATTATTATTATTTTTTTAAAATATGTAAATTAGTCTCAAATCTACATTAAAATTTTTGACAAACGGTAAATTACATTTTTTAAAAATTTCATGTAATATGATACACAGAAACATTTTTACTTTGTAAACCTTCAATAAATAAAGTATTGAATTTTCACAAAATGTCTTATTTCTATAAATTATCCTACTTCAAAGAATTTACAAAATTTTGTATAAAGTGGCACCGGAAAATTAGAATTAAATTATAAAATTAAATTATTATTATTAGTTTTTTACCTTTTTCAAAACTTCTACTGTAAAAGGATATTTCTCGTATAAACTAAATTGAATTTCACAATTCCTAATTAACAGTTTACAGAATTGTATTATTTTCTTTGATTATACAAAATAAAAGTACTTTATATATAAAAGAAATACTTTACATAAAAATATTCGGTTTCATAGAATTTACAAGATTTTGCATAAAGAAGCATTGAAAAACTATTATAAAATTATGAGAAAACTTATCTTAGTTTTTCCCTTTTTAGAAACTTTTCCTATAAAATGATTTTTCTTTTGCAATCTACGTTAACTTTCTCAATTTCTAATTAACTACATATAAAATGTGTTATTTTCTTTTCTTTTAGAAAATGAAAATACGTTATAGGAAAATTATTCCATTTATTACAATTTTACAAAAATTCTGCAAAATGTAATATATCAGAAAATTGAAATAAAATTATAAAATTTAATTGAAAGAAAAAAAAAAAAAAAAAAAAAAAAAACTAAAATATTTCCTTTTTAAAAACTTTTGTTTATAAAATGCTTTTACTTTTGTAATCTAAATTAAATTTCTTAATTTCTAATTAACAGCCTACAAAAGGTTTTATTTTCTTTGAATACAAAATTTAAATACTTTGTATAAAAATTATTCCGTTTAACAGAAAAAAAACGCATAAAATAAGTATCTTAGAATAAAACTATCAGATTAAATTACAGAAAATTTATTCTGAATTTTTACCTTTTCCAAAATTTTTCTTATAAAATGATTTTTCTTTTATAATCCAAATTAAATTTCTCAATTTCTAATTAACTGTTTACAAAAATGGATAATTTACTCAATGGTCTATTAAATTAGACTTTGAGTTATGATTTCTAATTCAGAGTAAATCAATTTTACCGTATTCGCTACTCTCACCATTTTATTAAAGTACAACCATATTTAAGAATAATAATTAATTAGGAAGCTAATAAATTCGACATTTGAAGGGCTTCTACAATATTTTCTATTTTAATAAATCATTCTGATAGTAAAGAATACGAAATTTTACGTAAAGGAATAAAGAAAATAAAAATCGAAATATTTAATGATTATTGTTAGTATTATTTTAGTTTATTATTTAATTTTATTCAGTTTACATTTTGATTTATTCATTTTAATACAAAAAGTTCGACTTTGTTCTCTTATTATTTTTACAAAATTTGTATCATGAAAAATTTCTCCTTACTTTTTATAATCTAAAATAAATAAATAAAAACTTTCAAGATTTTGTTTTTTTTAATTTGTTTTTAAGTATGCCATTAAAATAGACTTATAACAATTAGAATTTATCATTTTGGTGAATCAGCATATGTTTTCAAACCATAATACAAATTAATAAATTGTCAAAGTACTTAAAATCATTGGTTTATACATACAGGGGGGGGGGGGGAGTATATTTTAGAAGCAGTTTTAAAGTACATAGTACTCGGTGCTTAATAAAATCACATTCGTTCGGAGTTAAAGTGATTTTATTAAGCGGCTGATTTTTATATCCGGCGATTTTTATATAACGTTTCAGTACACAAGAAAAGTGTATTATTTTCCCTAAATCTGGAAAGAATTTTCAAAAAGGTAACTATTACAAGGGTTAATAAACAAAATTAATTAATTTTTGACAGGTAATTAATTAATTGTTCCTTCAAAATAGGTAAAGTAAACAAATATTCCATGTAAAGTTAATAAATATCGCATATAAAATTAGTCAGTATTTCCACATTAATTAAATATTGGGCATTTTGAAAAAAACTGATTAATAGTTCTTTTTTATAACCGAGCAATTGATAGCGTTAAATCATTAGATTTTATTTGTTAGGTTTTATTTTTCATTTAAAAATTAAAAATTCACAATGTAAATAAACAAATATTTAGTGAGCATAAATGCGCATTTTTGTTGCTGAAGAAAATTCGTTTGAGTTTATTAATAGGCGAGCCCGCCATCGGCCGAGTGGTTCTGAGCTCAACTTGGTAGGCGTAAGGTGCCGGGATCGATCCAAGGTCGCGCTCGTCGGCCTAGACGTTCGGGGCTTTCCATGGTTTTCTCCGAAACTTGCGTAAATACGGGATACGACAACTTAGAAAGACCCCCATGGAGGACACCTCTCCTCAGTTCTATGACCCTAGTGTAGTCAATCGGCCGTAATCTACCCCCACACACATTAAACGGTGATGCTGATTTTATTAAGCGGCTGTTTTAAAAATAGTTTGCATTGATTTGATTCCGGTGCTGGAAATTTGATCAGATTAAGCGGCTGATTTCACTAACGAGAGATTTTATTAAGCGGCTGATTTTATTAAGCGTTCTCTATTAATTATTTATTATGGGTTCTGTATTCAAAACTATCAGAATTTCTGATTCTGTTCAAATCAACATATCTGTTTTCAACATTAAAAATGTATTTATTTATAATCTAATTTTACAATATCTTAAAATCGTTTTATTTTACACGTAGAATAAAAAATTTGTTATTTTAAGTGCACCATTAATGTAAATTTATAACTATGAAAATTTTATGAGTAAATGAACTTATCTATTTTCAACCGTAAAAAAAATTCTTCAATAATTAAATAAATTCAAAGAAATTCAAAGTTCTTAAAAGAAAAAAGTTATACATTAAATAAAAGTTTGCTTTAAATACGCCATTGAAGTATTCAAAAGTATTAAAATTTTCCATTTTAAATAAATCAGTTTATATGCTTTTAAGTTTCCTTTGATTAAAACAGAAGATGATTTGAAAAAAATGTACTTTTTTTTTTTTTTTTTTTTTTAATGCCTTGAGCCTAACTGCATGAATGTTTTGACGAAAGTTTTCTATTTCTGAAAACTATTTCATTAGTAAAATAGTAAGAAGATTTAAATAAAAGTATGAAACGTGTTTTAAACTTAGATTAATAATATAAAAGTTGAAGCGATTGGTTTTTAATTAATGTAAACATTTTTTGTGATAGTCATGAAATTTTGAATTTCGTTAAATAATTAAACTTAATAACTTTCACGAAAGTTCAAAAAATGCTGTTGCCTCACAGAATGTGAACGAGGGTTTGTTGTTGATAATAAATTTGTAAATGCATGACACATATTTTTGTATGAAGGAAATAAGCCTATATATATATATATATACACACACATACATCTATATATACAGACAGAGATATAGAAATAGATTAAATTTCGGTGTTTCTTTCTATCCAATAAAAATGGAAAAGGGAGAATTTCTTTTTCTTTAAATTTACTTTTTGGATTGTTGTTATTATCCTAAATTGACATTAGTTTATTCTAGATTAAATATAAAAATACTGAATTAAAATACACTTTTTGAAGCAGAAAATTCAGTGTTTTTAAGCTACAATTATCTTCATCTGTCCTTTTTATTTTAGATACTTTATTATTTTATGATGTAAATCAACTTCACGGATAAGTTATCACCCTTCCTGCATAGAGGGGGAAATTAAATTTGTGACAACCTCTATTATATCTTTATTCTACCCTCTATTATACTTACATTAGACTATTAAAATACATTTTGAAGCGGATAATTCAGTATTTTTAAGTTACATTTAACTCTACCTGTCATTTTTATTTTAAATACTTTATTATTTTATCATGTAAATCCACTTCGCGGATAAGTTATCGCCCTTCCAGCATAGAGGGGGAAATTAAATTTGTGACAATCTCTATTTTACCTACTTTAGACTATAGTTCAGGGCGAAAATTAAGAGTTCCTCTTCTTTTCTGTATTAGATTCTCAGTAAAATAATATAGTAATGAAGTTAATTTTCATAATATAAATTATGTGATCAGGGACTTTTGCCTAAGTCGTCAAAGCAACTAGAGCCGGCATTAGAGAGTAAGAACAAAATTATGTGAGAAAAAAAATCCACATATTAAAATTAAAGTAATATAAAAACCTGTTGAAGAAAAGTTATTTTTCAAATAATTAACCACAACAAATAGTTCTGAAGGAAAAAAAAATCGAATATCTATATATATAAATGTGTTTTAACCTTATATTAATAAAATATTTAACAATTAAATTATTTTTTAGCGTGATTTTGGCGTATATTTTAAAAGTTTAACATGCGTTTCTTTAGTTAATCGGTGGCATGCTAATTTTAACTAATCGATGACTAGACTAATAATAACTAAAATAAATATATAAAAACACAATTATATTCTAAAATAAACCCAAAACTCAGATTTAGCGGAAGTGGATAAAAGTAATCGCAAGTTTTGACACAGGCAGACGCCTGGAACCTGCCCCTCATCAGAAAGATTCCTAAAAATGATTACGAACTGATTTATTATTGACTATGAATTCTTAGATTTTCAGCAAAATAGGTTCAGCAGAAGGTATTAAAAATTAATGACCAGATTTGTCACAGCCAGACAGGTTCTTGCCCTTGGAATGTATCTCTAATGAGATATATCGTTGAAATTGGCTTGTATATTTTTCAGTCATCAACTATGGATTCATGTCTAAAATTTCGGTAAAACTGGTTTGACAGAAATAAAAAGGAATAGCAAAATGTGACAAAGGCAGAAATATTTTTGACTCTGAAACCTTTCCCTGTTGAAACAAATACTTGAAAATGCTTGCATATTCTCAGACGAGCCAAGTTTTACGGACTGTCCGTAACCTTAATACTGGAATTTTTTTATTGTAGTCTTTTGTAATAGTTATCTGTTATTTAATAAGATAAGTTTTACTATCTCTTTATAATGGATAAGTTTATAATATATAAGTTTTACTATCTCTTTAACTGATTTTACGTTAGTAGTTAGTTATCTTCTATTGCCTTCTTTGAACTTGTATGCAATAACGGAGCAAAACTGGTTCATTTAAAAATAGGTTAAAAATTCATTGTAATATTTTACCCAGACAGAAAACAACCAAGTTAAATAAAAGCATATAATAAAAATACATAATCGATCCTGCAATTACGGATTATCTACGTCGCACTGTAAACAAAAACACTACTTGTTGTTATAGCTACGTTTTCTAGATTTTTTTTTTTTTTTTTTTATCGAAACATTACACATATGTAATTTCTATCATGTAAGAACCCTTCTAACCTTATACTGTATTATTAAAATATACTATAAGATAGAAAAACATGTATATAATGTAAAAGCACCTCATAACTGGCGTTTAAAAGTAATAGGTACAAAACTTCGAATAAATACCATAAAGAGACTAAAGATCTTGTTTTCTTTCGAGCCGAAACAATTGTTACGTGTTTTTGCATTTTATGGTATTTATTCAATGTTTCGTACTTATTAAAAGATGTTTATATTTCACTATTTTTGTATGTTATTCTTTTTTCCCCTGCAATCATATAATTTTTAGACATATTTTAACTATCACAGTGCATCTAAATAAAACTGTGAAACGGGATATAATTTATGATCCTCCTAAAGTTATTTAAGCAATAAATTATATAAGATTTTATTGATAAATAATCAAGCGCCTACATTCTATATAAATAGGGCAGGGAAATTTAATAAGATTAGTATTTAATTCTATCTTACATGATAGAAATTACACATATGTAATTTCTATCATGTAAGAACCTTTTTAACCTTATACTGTATTATTAAAATATAATATAAGATAGAAAAACATGTATATAATGAAGAAACACCTCAACTACCGTTAGAAGTAATTGTGCAAAACTTTGAATAAATACCATAAAATACAAAGGTGCGTTGCCGTTTTGTTTGCAGCACTCGTGCCTACTTTATTCGCCTGACAAAGGGTCGTGTTCTCTTTCGATCCGAAACAATTGTTGCGTGTTCTTGCATTTTATGGTATTTATTCAATGTTTCGTGCTTATTAAAACATTTCTATATTTCACTATTTTTCTATATTATTTTCATTCTCCCTGCAATCATATAATTTTTATACATATTTCAACTATCACAGTACATATAAATAAAACTGTGAAACGGGATATAATTTATGATCCTCCTAAAGTTATTTAAACAATAAATTATATAAGATTTTATTGATAAATAATCACGCGCCTACATTCTATATAAATAGGGCAGGGAAATGCACTGCAATGATTGCTGAATAATCATTTTTCTTCTTTCTATAAGAATTCTTTACAAGGCTTTCCTTTCGCAAGCTTCTTTTTCTTTTGTAAAACTTTTCTTGAATATTTTCTTTTATATTCTCGGCTGATCTTTTTGATGTAAGCATTCTATAAACCACGTTTCTTGTTATTTTAGTATTTTCGTATATTTTACAATGTGTTGATAAATTCGTTTTTAAAAAAGTAGTAATATTACGCCTACTAGAAATTATCTAGATTGAATATATATGTTTTAATTTAAATAGAATGTTTATTTATTATCTATTTTGTTTATTTACTATCTATTCTGTTTAATCTAGATGTTTGTTATGTTTCTATTTAATTTTTTTTCAAGAAATATATTACAAAAAATAAAATAAACAAATAAATAAATTAAAAATTTGTTTAAGAACATGGAACATGTCAGGAATAATCAATAAAAATTTTGTAAGCAAATATAATAAATAACTAATAAATAAATAAATAAATAAATGAATAAATAAAAATCCCAATAATTGTTTCGAAAGCAAATATTGTGAACGATTCTTCATCAGGCGCACAAAGAAGGTAGCTACGAGTGTATCGGCAAAGCAATAACTCATTAGTTCGTTCAGCTATAAAATTAAAAAGAAATATTCAAAAATATAGGTGTGACATGATTTAAATTATAGTTTGGAGAAAATATATATAAACAAACAGTAAAAATTAAATCAACAATAAAATGATATCTATCAAAATCTAAAGTAACGTAAAATTAAATAAAAAGAAGTATTAAAAAAAAAGTTATATATTAAATAATACCGAGAAAGAAAAAAAAAAGTATATGAGTAATTTACAGAGAGATCTTATTAAAATAATTTGGAGGTTTTGAAAATGTAAAAAGCTTCATCAGAAGTCCAAATGAAAATTATTTTGTAAGTAGTATCATGCTTTTTTCCCCCTTGCATACACGTGTATTCAGACACTATACATTTTGCAAAAAAAAATACCCCCTTTATATTTAAGCCAATAAAAATTACAACGTTAGGAACGCCGAAGAGAAAAAATTTGGGAAGCATACAGCTGTTTCGGCAACCTTTAGCGTACCGTCTTCAGTGCATAAAGATAACTGGAACTAGAGAAGTGCTCATATATATAGAAGAGGGACCGAATTATGTTCAGCCAATAGGATTACGGGAAAGATGGGGAGAGTGGCCATTAGGAATTGTAGAAACGCTAGTTGTGTAAACTGTAGAAAATTTAAGAAAATGTGGACCGAATGTAAAATTTCCAATAATCCGACAAATGAGGAACAACGAAATCACAATTGACAAGATTTTTAAGAATTTTATAAATATTAAAAGCTTCAAAGAAATCGATCGGTCCTCATTTTCTTAATTTTTCTACAGTTTATACAACTAGCGTTTCTACAATTCCTATTGGCCAATCGCCCCACTTTTTATATTTTATTTTTTTTATTTCACTTTTATTTTTTTATCGCCAAGTATATATATATATATATATATATATATATATATATTCTTTTTTTTTTCTCTCTCTCTCTCTTCGGCGTTCCTAAAGTTGTAATTTTTATTGGTTTAATAATCCAGCGCCAAGTCTTCTTTTTACCCCTTTTATATTTTTCTTTCTTTCCTTTTTTTTTTTTTTTTAAATCACCTCGATCATACTTGGAATACCAAATTTTTACTTCTTAGGTTTACAACCATACATCTATTTTCGTTTACGTGCCACTTCTGGTTTGTTCTTAAATTTTGTGTACTTGAATAAATTACCGGATGTTGGTTTTGAGCCCTAGTTTCGACATGGATGTTTCTAGTGGTTCATAATCTGTTTAAAGTCGTAGGTCAAATGAACCTTAATGTTCAAAATAGGATCGTAGAGTGACAACCTAAATCTCAAAAGCCTGAGTAAATTCCCTAATTTCACTGAAAAATTTGGCATAATTACGCGACATTCATCATTACTCTACATTTCTTCTGAATTACACTTATTCCAACGTAAAATAAAAAAGAAAAATCATGTATATATTATAATCACTTTCCAAATGTATTCATCAATTATTTTGTTTTTCCTTCAATGTATTTTACCCCGTGTTCTCACTTTAATAGAGAAAGAATTCTGACAAAAAATATATTTTTATCTTAACTAAAAAATAAATAAATAAAATAAAATAATGATAAAATAAATTTCTTTTTTGTAGCACCGTAGATTGTCTTGAAAACGGGCTACAAAAATATTTTTTTAACTGTTGACGGACGGTTTAAAAAAAAACAATTTTATTTTAAAATTTTAAAGAGTAAACAGTAAATGTTTGCTTTTTTGTAGCTTTGTAATCGTTTTAAATTTTGGTAGCCATCTTGAAGTGTATATATATATATATATATATATATATATATAATATTGAGAAATTTCTACCTCATATTTTATACGAAATGCTTCGCTGGACCCTGTAAATTAATAAATACGCTAATCATACTTTGTTCTATACGAGAAAAAAGTGTTATGCATTTTATTACAGCAAGTTAATTTCGTTATATTCTGTGCAATATAAAGGCATTAAAATATGTCATAAAAATATATATCTGTCATATACCGTAATGCATCAGAAATGTTTTATGAATCCCTATACACATATCAGTTGTATCATTTTCAATAGAGAACATGACGTGAGCTTTAATAACATATATCAGTTTTAAGTCTTTCTAAAAATATTTACGGGAATTAGAGCGCGGACAGACAGACTGATAGAGAAATAGCAGTCATAATCATGTTTAAACTTCGTTGGGAAGTGTGAAAAATGCAGAACGCAAATGAAAATGCACTTCCAAGAAATTCGAATTATATTCCTTAATCTAACTGGGTGGCCCTGTAGAAAATCATTAATATTAATCATAATATATTCTATAGAAAATCTGATTTTCTTCTTATCAGTAACATGTTAATTTCGATGTTTTGTGCAGTTGCAAAGGTATTAATATATGCTTTATAGAAACAGCTCTCATAGAATGTAATGTAGTGGATTTCTTCTGAAGGTTTGTGTACGCAGGCAAACTGTACTATTTATGTCATTCTTAATATGAAACATACCATAGTGAACTTAAATAACTTATATTAGTTTCAAGGCATTCTAAGAATATTTATGGCAGTTAGAGCGTGGATACAAAGGAGGACTGTTTGAAAAGCCGAAGTCATAAATATTTTTCAATTTTATTGTTAAGAGCTTAAAAAGTAAAATAAATAAACTCTACATGTATAAAGAAATACATATTCCACTTACATATGTTGGTTATAATTATAAAAACAGTAATAAAATATACTTTCAGCATATCACATAATTTAAATTATTTTTATTCCGACATTTCGGTTAATATTCCATCATTAACCATCCTCAGGGAAATGGTGTTCAAAAACTATAAACATAAACAATTTTAAGCCATTCTAGGAAAATATAAATACAATTCACAAAGAAATTAATAGGTGATTACATAAATTATATAAAAAATACTTTATATACATTTTAAAATGAGTTAAAAACACTTAAAAATCACAATCATGACCATTACAAGAAAAATAAAACACTTTAATAAAACGGAGTCAAAGTATCACACTGCAGGGTTGCCAGAACAAATAATAGCAGGGTTACCTTAAATTATTTCAAGTTTAAGAAACGAAGCCAAATTGAAGGGGGTTTTATGGATAATGTATCATTACAAATTTCGGATTTCCTTTTAATAATTTCAAAAGATTCATAAACTAGAGCTTGGTTTCTATTGTTAGTACTATAAATTAATTTGGCATTTTCAAAATCAGGTTCGATGGGATTAGTATATTATACGCACGTGAAAAAGCAGTGCAGGATCTGTTACATTTTAAATCTGCTATATGTTCCCTTATTCTATCACTAAAAGGTCTATTGGTCATTCCTATATAATGTTTTATTTTTCTTGTAATGGTCATGATTGTGATTTTTAAGTGTTTTTAACTCATTTTAAAATGTATATAAAGTATTTTTTATATAACTTATGTAATCACCTATTAATTTCTTTGTGAATTGAATTTATATTTTCCTAGAATGGCTTAAAATTGTTTATGTTTATAGTTTTTGAACACCATTTCCCTGAGCATGGTTAATGATGGAATATTAACCGAAACGTCGGAATAAAGATAATTTAAATTATGTGATATGCTGAAAGTATATTTTATTACTATTGTTTTTATACTCTACATGTATTTTTACCTTTTACATTGCCCCTTATAATATTTCAAGAAAATGGCAAATAGTGAAAGCAAAACTAATACTTTTTATTAATTTTTCAAAACTACATGAATGTATTTTAATTTTTTTAATTTAAACTGTTCGTTTCCTGTTAAACATTTTTTTAAAAATTTCTTTGCTTTTAATGATCGATGATGACTGCACAAAACGCCTTTTCTTGATTTTTGTTGCAAGAGTCTTTCTTAATATTTCCATTTCGTAACCTTAACTGGTAATTTCACGACATTTATTCTTGAATGAATGCTCATATCTAAAAATATACAATAGAGAATTGATTATGAATATTTTTTTCTTTTACTTTAGCTTTTAAAATTTTTTCTTTGTTTCTTTTGTCAGCTATACAAAATCCCAAGTTTCCTGTAAATGCTTTGTGTGAAACATGTTTACTGAATGCTCGTTAAATAGATTTAATTTCTTTACATTTTTTTTTTTAATTGATTATTTTGTAGTATATGATTTTAGAAATTTATTTATGTGTACAAATTTTTGTATATGCGGTATATGTACCGGTAGTGGAACTTAAACGATATTTCCTGGCTATTTTTTTTAAAATGTTAATTTTGGGAGCGTAACTATAACAAGTGGTCGAAATCTCAACTAACCTTTAACGGTCGCCAGATTTTCCTATTCTGTGCAGTAAGCCCCGCCTTTTGTCGTTTCTTTTAAACGTTACACGTGTCAGATGAATTAAATTTTATATCCAAGCGAACGTTATAGGGCGTTGTTTGATTTTTATTTATTTATTTATTTATTTTTTTTAAGTCGCCTTGGTCGGCATAAGTGGCATTGGTCGGCTAAGTGTTAAGTCTTTTTATACAGAGATTGTACTCCGAAAAATATTTATGAAATAATTTTTAAACTTGAAAAGTTAATTTTTCAGAGTGCTTAATATACGCTAGCGCGCAAAAAAGGAACAGTGGACATCAACCTTCTAACTTCCGAGTCTGGATATATCAGTTCTCTGAGCTGTTGTTTTTATCTCACAATACACTTATAATTTAAAATTACTTAATTGAAATCAATTCACTTGTATTAAAGTATGAAGATTATATATAATATCATTATTATATTGTTATACCGATAGTGTTGCTCACTGCTAATGAAGCAGTTAGGAGCAAATGAAGTCTCCCCAATGAAGTCCGTAGTAGGTAGGGGTTCCCTAGAGAAGCCCGCCCCGCCTAACTGTTATAATATCCAGAAAGCTTAGCTTCATATACATAGTTATGTTTTTAACGGTATAATGCTATAACCTTCGTTTTTGGTACATTATAAAACTGTGCAGTGTAAACAACAATATTTGCCTTTTTCCAAGGAGATCAGGTTTCGATAATTCAGCTAGGGAATACCGCCGGTATTAATTGTGGGCAGTATTAATGGTGACCGGTGTACGAAAAGTATATGGCCAGCACATTGTTCTCCGTGTTCCCATCTAAAATAATACCTCTGGGGATCACTAAAATAAGGAAGCCACCCCCTCTGTGGGGAATCAAAATTGTGGTGGCATGTCATCGGATCACCCTTAGATGCGAGTCCCAGACTGTCGCCAATTGCCCATATCGTAGCACTATTGCGACGTGAAAATCCATTCAGATTCAAACAAGGCGGTCAAGTGGTTAATTTCTTCACTAAATAAGAAATAAAATACAAAATGATTAAAAATGTATTTTTAATTAACAAAAATATCATGAATTTCTTTAAAAAAATGTATAACATTCTCTTGTCAGTTGAAAACAGATCATCTCTGAAAAGTTCAACATATTTCTCAATAATACATTGTTTTATTTAAAACGAGTCTTAATTTGTAAAATAAAAAAAATATATTATCGATTGATTAATAATTTTATAAATACTAAGCGGGGGACAGTCTTCCTTTACTTGATTCCTGCGTACCATTTCCAAGCAAAATGCTACACTCTTCTAAAAATATGAAAAATAAAAATAAATAAAAAACCTTTTATGATATATTTGAAGCATTCGTATTTAATCCGAGTGAAATAAATTAATATTCATTCACATTCTGAATATAGAAGAATTCGGAGTTGTGTTCACTACTGGACTTTTAAGAGTCAGTCATTTAGAAGTGCTTTACACTACTGATCATTAGGACATTTTGTGGTACCAGTAGCGAATAATCTATATAAATATTTCTCTAATATGGCCCACTTGTGATTAAATTTTGTCGAAACGATAAGATAGTAAAGTAAAATACGTGATGATAAAAAATATTCGTGGGTAGTATTTAAGCACAAGGAATCAGTTCATTCGTTATTTGATGATTTTATAGAAAAATGTATTATAAACAGTTGTACCTTTTTAAAATTTTTGCAAGCATCATTTTAAACATAGTAGTATTTTAAAAATATAAACAGAATATGAGCTATTGTCATAAATTGACTAAAAAACGCAATAATAAAAAATATAATAAAAATAGGTAAAGTACTAAGTCTTAAAAAAAAAATAAATAAAAAAATAAATAAATAAAGGCAACATAATTAATTAAAATGCATTGCTAACGTTGCGACAAAAATTTTAAAGTGGCCATGGGGATCCTATACTAAAGCTTTACTGCCTGACGAACGATAAAAAAAATAAATATACCGCAACCATCTAGGATGAATAAGTGGTCATTTTCTAAATCCCTAGACTAGAAATATAGATTTTCGAGCTATGCGCATAAGGCACGCCAATAAACTGAATAGACGAAATGATCTAGAATTTCTAGTGTACACATTTCTAGATCGTGAAACAATATTCTGAATCTTTTGTACTGCGAGAAATTCTCGCTTGATTTTCTAGAATTGGGTCCTAAAGCAAGATTATAGTTGCTGAAACCCTCCTCTTGTATTCGCATTTATTTGCAGAGATTTTTAAATAACTTTGCAATAGATAATATAGTCAAACACTCTAGAATTCTAATAAGAGGTTTCTAGAACTCGCTTTCGAAGGGGAGTAGAATTTATAAGCATGACATGGAACTATTTTTTCTAGAGCCACAATTTAGATTCTAGATGTCTCTTTCAGAATTTTTTCTCAGTGCAAATTTTTATATGTCTATGAATATATGTACTATTTTCATATAAATAAATACAGATATATATATAAAAAAAAAACCTTTATAATTACATGCTAAAGCATTACATGCATAGGAAAACTGGATAGTCAAACATGAATTTTATTTTGAAACCTTTCATTGAATGGTTTCGATTAAAAATCATTAGCGTTTCATCGCACAATATTAATTTGATTTTAACAATAATTTGGCTTCTAGTGAATTAAAATTGGGTGAAGTAATTGGTTTAAGATTTATGAGTTTCAAGTTTTAGAAGTAAATGATAAAAGAAATAAAGTGCGAAAATTTCGTATTATTAGTTAGCGTAAGTGTACCAGTGATTGATACTTTTAGAGCAATCTCTGATGTTTTTAATGTTCTAGTCATCAGAAAATAATTTTAGAATTCTTAATTTAGTACATATGGTATGAAAGACATTCAGAACCACATATATGTTAAAAAAATATATATTTGATAACAATTATTATTATTACCCAAGCAGCACCGAAACGTTCTCTGAACGTTCAAAAATTGTTCTGCAAACACGTTCTAAGAACGTTCACTTTGAACGTGTTATAGACGTCTATCTGTCCATCTTGAAGACGTACAATAGTACGGTTCAGAGAACGTTCAATGAACGTGTAACTATCACCATCGGTGTTATAGAAGCGTTCTGAGAACGTTCTATGTATACGGTCTCAGAACGTTCTAAACGTTTTTAGAACGTTTTCAAAACGTTATACACATTTTCAGAACGTTCCAGAAAACGTACTGTAAACGTTCTAAAATAGTGTAGTTAAAAAAAAAAAAAAAAAAAAATGTGACGTCATTATAAAAAAATCCCCTCAGTACGAGCGTTTAGAAGTAAAAATTACATAGCTGATGACGAATAATGATACAACACATGAACAGGGATATGAATTACTTTTTTTTTCAATTCAAATAATGTTTGAGAAATTTTAACATACTTACTATTCTTTTAATTTCAACGTATATGCATCAAAAATTCTATATTCTATGACAGCTTTCCCCAAAAAGTGTCATAACGTCTCTTTATACCTTAAAAAATTTCTTAAATTTTTGCATTTTTTAAAAATTTCTTTTTTTTCCCTAATCTGTAGATAATGAAGTTATAGTATTAATTACAAAACTTTGAATAAACACCATAAAATGCGAGAACTCGCACCAACTGTTTCGGGTCAAAAGAAGACACAACCCTTCATCAGGCGAACATTGTAGGCACGAGAGCTGCAAACAAGCACGTTGAGTGTGTGGAATGCGTTGCCGCTTTGTTTGTAGCAGTTGCGAGTTCTTGCATTTTATGGTGTTTATTCAAAGTTTCTTAATTAATACTATAACGCCATTATCTTCAGCTTAGGGGAAAAAAGAAATTTTTTAAAAATGCAAAAATTTAAGGAATTTTTTAAAGGGATATAGGCACGTTATGACACTTTTTGGGAATTACAGTCATAAAATATGGAATTTTTCATGCATATACGTTGAAATTAAAGGAATAGTAAGTATGTTAAAATTTCTCAAACAATATTTGAATTTAAAAAAAAGTAATTTATATCCCTGTTGCTGTGTTGTATCATTATTCTTCATCTGCTATATACAACTAAACTCTTGATTTATTTTGCTTGTTTTAATCCTTGTGATTCCGAATGCGTCATCCTATGATTAATGTTTGTTTTTCATGGTTGTTTTCTGTTTGATTCTCTGATTTCTTGAAGTAAATAATTTATTCCAATTTATTCTTCATTTCTAACTTCAATTAATTTCTTGTACGATAGGGTGCCCGCTAGCAATTTGCTATTATAGCTGCTAACGAACGAAATCGTATATTGGTGCTCAACGACGAAAAGGGTCACCCTTGACGAGTTTTTTTTTTTTTTTTTTTTTTTTTTCTACCATTCTAAGCTTTTCCTACAAAAAATGTTTAAAATGCTGTCTTAATTTTTTATTTCCTCGTTGCTTGTTTGTATCTTTTGATTTGAGTTTCATGTGGTTTTTACGCACCGGCAAAATTATTAAAATTGCAACTAACAATATAGGAATAAATTTAAGATTAGACTGAAGTTAAATAAAATAAAAATCAATAAATAAAATATAAATGTTTCAATAAATCACAATCAGTCTCCCCAGGTTATTTAAATTTGTTGTAATTTTCTTCTCATTGACCTATGTGGTTTCAGGGATCTTATATCTGTTGCTTGGCTTTAACTAAGATTAAAAATTCATTTATACATACATATATATATATATATATACGTGTTTTTTTTTTTTTTTTTTTAATACAGGGTGCAAAGCATTGTGACGAGAATACCTTTATCTCCGCAACTATTGGTCGCAAATATATAGTTTCAGTTACAAAATGTTTTAAAGAATATGAGCATTTGTGGTATAACATGTTTAAATTTAAAATATCTATTTTTTCAAAATTGCAAAAACTAAATTTTTACATAGTCCCAGATCCCTATAATCATATTTAGAAAACTGACACTCATCCTAACAAACAGTTTCATTTCTATTCTCCCAAAATGGAACATGATATTTAAAGTTTGGTTTTTCTAACATATTTCGGCCTTCAATAAGGGATCGTTTTAAAAATCCTAATTGGACTTTGTTTGCATTTTCCCTGGGTTTATTAAAGAATTTTTCATTGACTTTTTAATAAAGCCCGAGAAAATGCGAAATAATCCTAAATTTTGAAACTAACTATCTCAGACAATTTTGGGTGCACAAAAGTGAAACTTTTTGTGTTATATTTTTTAGGTTAGAACTCAACTTACACTATTAGTGTCATGAAAATTGTATAAAAATTATCAGTTTTTGTGATTTTTAGTAAATTGATTTTTTAAATTTAAACATGTCATATAATGAATTCTTACATTTTTTTTTTAATACATTTTCTTATTGGAGGACGTTTGAGACCAATTGTTGCCCAAATAAAGGCCTGCTCTCGACTTTGCACCCTGTACATTCTAAACATTTCTGGGTACTACTTTGTAAGTCCATGGATAGTTTATAAATATATTTGAATGCTGAAGTTTATAGAAAGTTTTAATATTTCAACATAAAAAATAATTTCAAAAATGAATGTACCAATACACCGCTAAAATAATATATAATTGAGTTTAGAATATATTGTTAATTTATAATAATAAGAAATTGAAACAAAAAATTAAAAATTAGTTAGAAGGAGGAAATTTTTAAAATGTCCAAATACTTAAATACATATATATATATATTTAATCATAATATTTTTCTAAAATATTTAACATACTTCATATTTTTAAATTTCAGTGCATGTGTGCATACATATTTTCAGTTTACAGCAGCAGTTTACAACAATGATGTTTGCAGGTATTTAAATTTATTCCACATGGCAATGTAATTGGTATTTTTTAAATGTTTAAATTTCTTTAAATTGAGTCAACGCAATTTTTACCTCATTTGATGTAATTATGCAATCATGGCATATTAAATAATTGATAAATGTAAATATTATTAGTATTAATAAATAATATAGTAAATCGTCCTTTTTTTAAAGCAGAATATCTTTTTTTATAAAGATGTGGAATAAAATTGAATTGAATCTTTGTTTTATTATGCAGTTAAACAATTTCATATATTTAATTTAATAAATAATAGTAAAGAGATATTTAAAATTGTAAGTCGGTGAAACTTAGGATATTATTTTAAAAATATGCAATTTGCATAACCTAGATTGTATATATATTATCATATAAACATTAAATAAATACTTCAGAATTTAAAAAGAAAAGAAAAAAAAAAAAGAATTACATACCTTCCTCATTTTCTTCATAAGAATTTCTCCAAGAAAACACCCTTCCAACTAGCATTTTAAAATACATAATGACCAGTCTGGAAGGGCATTCACTTAAAATTAGCTCTCATCTTTTAAATTCTTTATGTTACTTCATTCAGAAGCATAATAACCAAAAATAGTCAATTTAACAATTTCCATCTCAGAAGACTGAATTAATAAAATGAATCCATAATTTCTAAGCGGTTTTCTGTAACAGGAGCAGTTTTTTCTGCGATACAATGCTACTTACAAGTATCAAATGATAGGCATAAGAACTTACGCAGATATGAAAATGATTGTTTAATTGATATTAAAATAAGACTTTAATAACTAGAAAATGGAGACTATTATAGGTTAAAAATATTACATTTTTACCTTTTCTAAAGCTTATCCAAGTCATTATAACGCGAAAACTGAACAAAACAGATTACATTACACGTTTTAAAATTACCGCTTCACATAACGGCACGACATTCCCAAGACTTTTGAATTTGCTCGGTCAGCGAGAATTAAATAAAAGCAATCCACAGATGTCAGTTTCATCTGCTCTTCCCTTGTTACATCCGGAATAATCATGTTTCAAAGTTCAACGTTTGAAACATAAATTTATTAAGCATTTATAGCTGTAGGAAATACAAAGTGTCAATATTTTAAGGAAAAATGGAGCTGAGTTAAACAATTATTTAAATTTTTATAAAGTATTTGAAAAACTTATGAGATCACTTTATTTTTCCATTTTAAAATCTCGAATTAAACGGAAAAGCATATTTTGTTTTAGTGTATATTTTAGTATGGAATAAAATATTCAGTGAAAATAAATAAAATAAAATAAGAACAATCAAACAGAGTAACGATTTAACAACATTATCAATATTGATAATTTATCAGTAACATTTAAACTTAAATAGAATCATAAATAAAATATAATAAAAGTTTAAAATTATGCTTAAAGAAAAGAAGAAAAAAACTCATTCTGTAACTTCCCGATGAGTATTGACCGCGAGGTCCTACTCTCGAACCTTACAGACGGGAAGTGTTGGCTTCGATTCCTGGTCACGCTCGTCGACTTAGGTTTTCGGAGTTTTCCCGTGATTTTCTTTGAAACTCGCGTAAAGCACTATATTACTTATTCAATAACATCCGTGATTAGCTTTTTGTATTTAAACTTTGGGTCTGGGGAATGCATAGATTTTCATGACAGAAGACAATCATTTTTATGCTGTATAGAAGATCTTAGAAAATGTATTTTTCTAAGGGTTTATTATTATTATTATTATTACAAATGAAAAAAAAAAAAAAAAAAAAAAAAAAAAAGAACGGTAAATTTGTTTTAAATCATCAGAAAACGATGTTTCAATTATTCGTTTTAAAGGTGATATCGAGTTCTTTTGAAAGATAATTATAGTGAAAATTTTTATCCACCCTTCCCCCATCCCCCAGGGATGATGCATACTTATTCCTAGGGGAAAAAACAATGTCCTATGAATGATAATAATAAAAAAAAAACTGTTTGACTATTACTCGTTATACAGCCAAATTGAATCAATATTATATATCAAATGTATGTCACGCAGAAGGTTTGGTGAGTATATATATTACAGAAGCTGATAGATAGCCTTTCTGTGAATGGAAAATATTGGAACGTGGCAGTGCCACCTGTCGTCCGATATGCACCCAAAGGCAATCTGTAGAGTTTTACGTAATATTAATTTCACTTACCAAATTTACAATATTTATAAATCACAGAAGTTGAGATTTTTCGTTTCTGTTATGAGATTAAATTGCAACATAGCGACGCCACCTGTTGGCCGATGTGCATCCAAAATGGACCAGTAAAGCTTTACATAAAATCGATTTCACTTATAACTTCAGTGTATCACAAAATTTATTGTTAAATCACAAGAGTTAAAATATTGCCTTTCCGTTAAAATGATTAAATTGCAGATTAGCAACGCCACCTGTTGGACAATGTATACATCCAAATTGTATTAGCAGAGGATATGATGATATATGCCAATATATCATGTTTAATACATTTGTACACTATAGAAGCTGAGATATAGCCGTCCCATAAATGGAGGGTTTCATTGCATAGCACCGTAATCTATCGGGCGATATATCCCAAATGAAATTCAAATAAACTCCAATTTAGGGCAAGATCTAATATTGTAACAAGTTTGGTCGAATTCCATACATTGATTCCTGAAATACAAAATCCACAAAATTTTTCCATGAGTTTAAAATTTTGTAATTTTTTTTCACCTCACCGCTACTGATTATTGGGAAGCATTCTTTACTGACGTGCTAACAAAACGTTAAACTGAAAATGTAAAAAATGCTCTATTCTCTATCATGCTAAAAATTATAAATTTCGAATAACTTACGAAGTTTTTAAATTAGAATGTTGCAAATCTCTCAATAAGATTCTTATCAATATCATAATTGATATTTTAAAACTGGTCCGATCTCTCTGCAATCATTTGTTCTTGAGATATCGTGTACATGAACTAACGGGCTATCACACTAATAGGTGCCGATACACATTAACAGATACCATACCAACCTTTTGACTTCCGGATTCCTCACGCCACAAAACGTGTAAAAAAATCAAAAGCTGAAGTCAAAAATTTTAAAGGTTAACCTAGTTTCCCAACCAATAGTACTAAAAAGTCATTTTGTCATATTCGTTATAATTACACTGTTACAGAACGTGTTATGACGGTGTCACACTTGAACGTTCTATATAGAACTAGAATTGTACGTTTTATAGATGGTACAAATCAAACATTTTCAGAACGTTCTAAATAATACTATTTCTGAACGTGTTTTAGAACGTTTTTTTGACACGAAACACGGTGTTTGAACTATTGAAACCGTTATTAGACGTTCACAGAACGTTCCTGTGCTACTTGGGTATTATTTTATGAATTTTTATTTGATACCCACTCAATGTTCCAGTAATTGACACTGCGAGTTTTTTATTTTATCAGTAATTGGCATCCTACGTTCCAGTGTTTGACACTGCTAGTTATTCATTTTACCAGTTATTAGCGCCCTATGCTCCAGTGTTTGGCATAAAATGTTAAAACTCTTATATGTAAAATATATGATTTTATTATTTTTCTTATTTATTAATTATTTCGGGATAGTTGTCAATTACTGGAGCATGCCCATCACTGGACCACCTATCCTAAATAATGTTGCTATTTATTTATTATTTTTTAACAGAATTTTAAAAATTTAACTCAATAAATAAAACTGTCTAGTCATATTTTAATCATAATGAAAACTAAGGGTAAACGAAATCAATTAAAAATATACACAGAAAAGACTAACTTTATTTATTTAAAACTGCGAGAAAAAACTCCAAAATGAAAGAAAGGGAATTTTATTTTCAGTTAAACTTGTATTATTTTAACATTTGTCTGGACATATTTGTAATTCAAGACAATATTAGTAGAGCTTTGTACCACCAATCCTCAATGTTGCATGAAATTATGCAAAAATGGGAAAATTTGTTTTTACTGTTTAAATTTAAAAGCATCCCCTAGCGTTGCAGTGTCCACTACATGAGCACCCCCCAATTCCTTTACAAAAAGATATCCGCAAAATAATGAGGCGTACTAAAACAACTTTAAGTGAAACCTAACAGAGCATGAAATTTATTCATAACACGTAGACTTAATTACTATCAATTCTGTTACAATGTTGATACGTTGATTCATTGAATCACGCCAGTCTTATTATGTACCATAGTTAGGATGTCAGGTATAACGAAAAAGGATCTGCGTGATTTTCATAAAGATTTTACTTTTAAACCTATATTTATAATTATTTATATTGTGAGAATTTTATTAATAAATATTACAATATTATTGCATTGTAGTAATAATGATGGAATATTCGATAAGCATCTTATATAGAATTGACGTTACAGCAAAGAAAATATTGTTAGCTTCCTTATTAAAGTTAATTAAATATTAAATCATGCTACTTATTTATTTTCTTATATGCTGAATACAAAAAAGTGCCGAATTCGTAAAAAAGTTTTGGTTACACGTTTTGAGAGATCCAGAACACCTTTTGAGCAATTTTAGAAAATGTCTGTCTGTGTTTTAACGATTTTCTGTCTACACGGAAACTAATACACAGAATTTCGTAATTAGTTATACCTAGTTGCAACTTGGTATAAAAAAGTGCTTAAATAAAGTTAGGTGAAATTCTTCCCACAGGTGGCGCTGTCCTTCCGTTTTCTATAATTTTAATGTGAACAAAATTTCTTTTAAATGTACAATATATATATATATTAATCAATCATTGTAAAAAAAAAAAAAAAAAAAAAAAAAAAAAAAGTTTATAATAGTAAACGAGATTTTTTTTTTTTTTTGGTATATACAGGATCATCACTTCTCACTTAGGGAAGGGGGCGTAATTTTTCAATAAAAGTACATTTAAAAAGAAGACCTTTAATTGCACTGTTCTGCGTGAAAATAGGCCCCAACGCCATTTCTGCAAATGCTTATGTAAAATGACCTCCTGAATCCGAATATAACGCCCATTTTGCACTATTACCCACAGTTTTGGGGGGGGTCATCCTCCTATTTTTATCCCTTTTCGGTAAATTTATGGCTTTAAATTTGATTCGTAGGGGAGGAAAGTAATATTTTAATTGTTAAATATCTTCTGAGGAGCTACAGAAGTGAAACATACTAAAATATGATCATTTGCAGCAAAAGAAGAATTTAGTGGGAGAATTTACCACTGAAATGATAAATTATGTTATTATATTTTATTAACAAATTATTATTATTATTTACTATACATTATATCTTTTCGGTTTTTAAGTGTTGAAATGATACTTTTCCATTCTGTAAATCAAATTTCATGGCCATAAAATTACCAAACAGTTATAAAAAGGGAAGGGGGTGGCGTACCGAAGAAACGGTGGGTGATTGGGCAAAATAGAGGTCAAATTCGGATTCAATGGGCTTGCTACATAAGAAACGGAAATGGTATCAGGTTTTTTTTTTTTTTTTTTTTTTTTTTTATCTTCATTAAAAGAAGTCCTATTTAGGGAGTAGAATTAAATTTATTTCGCAATTTAATATTAATTTCACAGAGTTGAAAATCATCAGTATTCATCCTAGAAAATAATTTTATTAAATAGTAATTTTAATAATAAAAAAAAAAAAAAAAAAAAAAAAAAAATGCACTGCGTAAAATCATTATAGAGAAATATAGAAGAAAGTCTTGTGATAATTAAAACATACTAGTTTTTATTTAAATAAATATATTCATTAACACTTTATTTGTAATTATTTCGAATTTGACATAAATTCTATTCTATATCTGATTTTTAATTGAATGTTTGATCAGAAGGGGTTAAATGTGGAAGCAGAAGCCAAATTTTGGTCTACCACTCGAATAATGTAACAACATAAATGATGATTTACACTGAATATAACTGAATTTTCAGCGGTGATTAAATAGAAGTAAATCTGATTAAATAATTTATATATAAACCTTTTAATCGGTACTATATACAGTGAAATTTCCGTACAGGGAACTAGGGTACATAGTTGGCCATTTAAAAAAAAAAAAAAATCCAAAAAATTGTTAATTCTGGCAATAAATTTTAAAAAATACTAGATAAAAAAATTTATAAAAAAAATACTACATATTTTTTACCAAATGGTTTTGTTTTGTAAATTTACATTTTTGTATATTATATCTTTCTAATGATTACTAATATTAATTTGTTTGAATTTTAGAAGCATTTTAGGATATATATATTTAAAAAAAAAAAAAAAAAAAAAGCTGTAGGAAAATCTCAATTTTAACTTTTAAAATTTTGAATGTACTTTTTTATGTTTAAAGTCAACATCATGTATTTCGAAAAGCCATTGCAATTAAATTTATTAAATAATTAATGGTCTAAGATAAAGCCCTCTATTCCGAAATTGAACTTTATCTCCAAGTGTGTGCATATTCAGAGATAGAGTTATAACTCTATATCCCAGTCTATAATTATACTTTATATCTCTATACCTGCTCGTTTACTTTACACACATAAGGGATAGAATTAAATTTATTTCGCAATTTAGTAATATTAATTTCTCAGAGTTGAAAATCATCGGCATTCATCATTTAATGAAATTCACCTAAAGATTAAACAGAGGGAAATTAACCTAAACAGTATGATGGAAAATAGTCAAACCAAATTAACAGAAAAAAAATTTCTTTCCGAAAAAGAATTTAGTTTAGATCCCGTGTTCTATTTCCAGGCTTTTCCTTTTTTACATATTTGTAAATTAGATTCTGTGGTAGCCTATTTTTTATCATGCAAAATTGAAGTTGGTCTACCACAAATACTGACGACACTGTTTTCCTGTATAAGAGACATAGGACTGTGGTACTAAATAGCTTGCTCTTGGTAACTGTGATCCCTAAGATAAGTACACAATTTTAAATGGGCCTAAAGGAGGTAAACTAACATTAAGTCTGATTCAGAATTTTGGGAATATTAAAATTGCCTTTGAAAGGAGACGGACTTTCTTAGAAGATTCACTGTATATCGAATTTGTGTGACTACACATAATTAGAGTTAAATATATATATATATATATATATATATATATATATATATATATATATATATATATATATATTTATATATATGTAGTTGCAACTTGATATAAATTATGCTTAATAATGTTTGGTGAAATTCTCCCCACAGGTGGCGTTGTCCTTCCGTTTTCTGTAATTTTTAATGTGAACAAAACTTCGTATAAATGTACCCCCCAAAAAATATTTTTAACCAGTCATTGTCAAAAAAAGAAAAAAAATGTTATTTATAATAGTTTTATTAAACGAGGGGAAAAAAATTGTATATGCTGGAGCATCACTTCTTACCTGGGAGGAGGGGGAGGGGGCGGGGATTGGGGTAGGAGAGGTGGTAAATTTTCAATAAAAGTACATCTGAAAAGAAGACATCAGTACCTTTAATTACCTGTGATTAAGACAAAGTCATCATTCAATACTTAAGTATAATATACTATTTTTATCCGAATTTTAATCTTTTTACTCTCTTCAATGTTCAGTAGAAAAAATGTATTGGATATGTTCAAAATTTGGGCTTCTGATTTCCGATAGATTTAATTTGAGATTTCCTGAACAAGATTTGACAATTTTTAAAAACTGTCTCTGCGTATGCGTGTTAACAAAGTTTTTGGACGCTATATATCATGAACTATTAGACAGAATTCAATATAAAAAAATTATGTTTAATTTATATTGGTGCTGATTGGCTTTTGGTACATATCACTCAACATAGAGTGCATATCACTCAATATAGAGAAATTTTTTCATTTTTATTTATTTAATACTTAAGTATATGTAACACACTCATTTTATCCGAATTTTAGACTTTTCTCTTCTTTTTATTTTTTCTATGTTCAATAGAAGAAAAATATTGGATATGTTCAAAATTTCGACTTCTCATTTCTGATGGATTTCATTTTTAGGATTTCCTGAAGAAGATTTGCCATTTTTTAAAAACTGTCTCTGCGTATGCGTGTTAACAAAGTTTTTTGGACGCTATATTTCATGAACTATTAGACGAAATTCAATAAAAATTTATATTTGATTTATATTGGTATTGATTGGTTTTTGGTGCATATTGCTCAACAGACGGTGCTGTCTCAAAAATAAATAAATAAATAAAAATAAATAAATAGCAATAATACGACAGCATAGACCGAAATTTCGTATAAATCTGTACATTTAGGATTTTTTTTAACCGAACATTGTTAAATTAAAAAGAATTATCTTTTCTGACTCTGTAGAGGAGGTACCCCGCGAGGGCGTAAATTTTTAATATGAGTTTTTTTTTCAAAAGAACCCGTCAATATCGTTAAATGATTGAACGATGGATTAGCGATAATTTCAATCGAAATTTTCATTTTTAATATATATTTATATATGCATTCAGAATTTGCAACGTCACACACATATATATACATTTTTATGGATTTTTAGTTTACATTGCATAAAATAGATTTCTTGTCGACATTTAGTATTGGACCTTTCCGAGATAGATGCCGTTCGTATTTGCCATAGAAAATAATTTTAATACGTAATTTGTAGAGTATGAAAATATAGAAGAACGTTTTGGGAGAACTAAAACATAATAGTATTATCTTTCTATTTGTTTGTAAGAAGAAGTAGTAAAATGGAAGAGTGTTAAACTGGATTGTAACTGATTTTGAAAATAAAACGGAGATTTATATATAAAAAATTCAAGATGCGTAAATCCTTTTAAAATTGGATGCTGCATCTTTAACTTTTGTTTTACTCTATGAGATAAGACGTAATAGATTTAAAATATTTGGCAGAATTATTGGCATCTTATTTTTTTTTTTTTTTTTTTTTTTTTTTTTTCTTTTAAAAAATACACGTAAATATGAATTGCAATTTTTTTTTATTTTTTTTTTTAAGCGTAAATATTACTAAATATAAGGGTTTATAAAAAGCATAATTTCCCCATTTTTATTATTATTGGCTAAAAGATGCATCAAACGCAAATGTTTTTTTTTTTTTTTTTTTTTTTTTTTTTTTTTCCTTTTCATTATTTTCAAGTGGCAGTCATTTTGAAACGACATTTTAAAATTTATTAACTACCTTTTATGTATTATAAAAGAGATTATAGATTACGCAAATTCCTTATGTTCAGCTATTTAATTTACCCTTTAAAATTGAAGATAGTAAACTAACGATCCTTGATATCCTTATGGAACATAGATCTGTCAATAATTTTCTAAATTTCGTAATCTCTTTTTATAGTTATGGTTGTGTTTGTTGGGTTAAGACCAATTGACTACGCTAGGGTCCTAGGCCCACAGGTGGAGTGTCCTCCATGTGACTCATTCTAAGTGATCCTATCTCGTATTTAAGCGAGTTTCTGAGAAAATCATGGGAAACTCCGAAGTGTGACCTGGCATTGAACCGGGCACTTACCGCCTACCAGAACTAAGTGCAGAACCACTCGGCCGCTGAGGGGCCTTCTGTTGAAGAAAACCCACCTTTTATGGGCAATTCTTTAACTTCGATTCAGCTAATCCCCTCCCTCATAAACTCGTTGTTATTCATAAATTTTTCAATCGCACGAAGCGTTATTGCAATAGTTGTTACAAGCTGAAGCATCTTTTTTTTTTTTTTTTCTCTTATAAAAAAATAAAAAATAAAATAAAAATAAAATAAAAATAAATAATAATAATTATGGCGACCCCCCTCCCTGTTTGATTAAAAGAAATTATAATGATACTCTATGAGATAAGACGTAATAAATTTAAAATATTTGGCAGAATTATTGGCATCTTATATTTTTTTTTTTTTTTTTAAATACACGTAAATATGAATTACAATTTTTTTTTTTTTTTTTTAAGCGTAAATATTACTAAATATAAGGGTTTATAAAAAGCATAATTTCCCCATTTTTATTATTATTGGCTAAAAGATGCATCAAACGCAAATGTTTTTTTTTTTTTTTTCCTTTTCATTATTTTCAAGTGGCAGTCATTTTGAAACGACATTTTAAAATTTATTAACTACCTTTTATGTATTATAAAAGAGATTATAGATTGCGCAAATTCCTTATGTTCAGCTATTTAATTTACCCTTTAAAATTGAAGATAGTAAACTAACGATCCTTGATATCCTTATGGAACATAGATCTGTCAATAATTTTCTAAATTTCGTAATCTCTTTTTATAGTTATGGTTGTGTTTGTTGGGTTAAGACCAATTGACTACGCTAGGGTCCTAGGCCCACAGGTGGAGTGTCCTCCATGTGACTCATTCTAAGTGATCCTATCTCGTATTTAAGCGAGTTTCTGAGAAAATCATGGGAAACTCCGAAGTGTGACCTGGCATTGAACCGGGCACTTACCGCCTACCAGAACTAAGTGCAGAACCACTCGGCCGCTGAGGGGCCTTCTGTTGAAGAAAACCCACCTTTTATGGGCAATTCTTTAACTTCGATTCAGCTAATCCCCTCCCTCATAAACTCGTTGTTATTCATAAATTTTTCAATCGCACGAAGCGTTATTGCAATAGTTGTTACAAGCTGAAGCATCTTTTTTTTTTTTTTTTCTCTTATAAAAAAATAAAAAATAAAATAAAAATAAAATAAAAATAAATAATAATAATTATGGCGATCCCCCTCCCTGTTTGATTAAAAGAAATTATAATGAAAAGTTTTTCCTGAACATAAATCAACCTTTCTTAAAAGTAAAACTTCCTTTTACTATTTTAAAGTAAAATTTTTGCTATACTTCTATTCAATATTATAAATGTTTTTCGCAAACATTGCTAAATTACTAAAAACAGTTAATATCTCCACTAGCTTTAAAACCCAATTACGCATAAGTAATTTACTTTTTTACTTTAAACCCGCTATTTCCACTTTCAAACTACACGTATTTTAGTGTATTGCATGTAAAAATTACAATTCTACATATATCCGTGAAACTGGCAGAACTGATGATATCACAATTAAAGAAAAAACAAACGTTCTTATAAATCAGGTGACATTAAAATCTAAATTTGTACTCTACTCTACTGAGAGAGGCACAGGCTATATTCCAGACTCGATAATGTTAAGATTTTTAGTTTCTGACTTAAACATTTATGAGTCACGAATCTTCTTAGTGGGCGTGTGTTTACGAGGTTACAACCCTTTTCTTTCAACAAGGCAGTTTCTCCTGAGTATTTAGTTTTATTTTGATGTTTCGCTGCTAGATTTTAATTGTTATGCATTTGATGTAATGACATTGGAGAAAGCTAATTTATTGTCGAAATATTTGTCTTGTATTATTATTATTTTAAATAAAGTGTGCTTTTTTATTTTTAATATATTTATATCATTTTAAAAGTTGTATGAATTTTATGTAAGAAAAATATTCTGATTTATGCCGATATTAAATTATCACCCTTTTTTAAAAAAATCTGGTGTGAAACAACCACACGACTTCCATTACCCACTATTACACGTATTATATGTATTTTTGAAAGATAATGTGATCAGAAAGCATAAAAGTGACCTAAAGAGAAAATCGTTAGAGCCGTTTTTACAAAAAATCAATTATTGACCGGAAAACAATAATTACATACAAAAGGATATTTAAAAGTGAGTTAATAGGGCGAATTTGAAAAAAAATCCGTACAGCCGTTTTCAAAGGAACGCGCTTGCAAGACCTGAAATTGAGCTATTTATACAGGACGCCTATCAATTTTTCTGAACTAACCAACTATATCATTCGAAAGGACATCTAATAGAGTGTTTAAATAGAAAATTTGAAGAAAATCGTTAGAGCCGTTTTTGAGATACGGACTTACGGTCCCACTTCCGGTTTCCGATGTCCTACTTCCGGTTAAACTCAATTATTGACAGGAAAACAATAATTACATACAAAAGCATATTTAAAAGTGAGTTAAAATGGCGAGTTTGAAAAAAATCCGTACAACCGTTTTTAAAGGAACGCCTTTGCGAGGCCTGAAATTGAGCTATTTATACAGCACGCCTATCAATTTTCCTGAACTAACCAACTATATCATTCGAAAGGACATCTAATAAAGTGTTTATATAGCAAGTTTGAAGAAAATCGTTAGAGCCGTTTTTGAGATACGGACTTACGGTCTCACTTCCGGTTTCCGATGTCCCACTTCCGGTTTTTCAATTTTCACCAAAATTTGGAAATTTCATCTGTACACCAGACGTATTTCAATTTTAAAGTTTCGTAGCTCTATCTTTATTAGTTTCTGAGCTATAATAGCCAGAAGATTCTCCACATACACACACACACATACATACACACTGACCAATTGCCAAAAACCACTTTTTTGGACTCAGGGGACCTTAAAACGCGTAAATCAGGTGAAAACCCGATATCGAATTTTCAGACCGAATACAATACTTCCATTACCTACGGTAGTAGGGTAATGGAAGTAAAAAGAGAGACAAGGATTCAGTTTTTATACATTTGGTAATATTGGCTAATATTTTCTAACATCTGCGACTACTATTTCTTTAATTCTTAGAAACATAATAATTAAATCGAGTTCAGAATCCAACGAGTTCTTGATAACTCTAAAATTGTACTTCTGTATTTATACACTTAACTCAAATTCTTATATAGATGTAAACACATAGATATCTTTCATAATTATAGCAAATTCATTCCATTTCACATTAAAACTTCCCCAGAGTAAGATACACTGAATGTCGATAGATAATTCCAGATGTTGGGAAAATTATATTGTTTTTTCGAATATTGAAAGTTATTACTAGTTATATGAACAATTCTACTGTTTTTAAAAATATCGGGAGATTTTTCTAAATGTCCGCAAAAATAATGTTTCTATGAATATTACTTGATATTGTTGGATGTAAAGCAAATATATATAAATATTTTTTATGAAGTTGATCAATCAGTTTTTAGATTAAGGCAATAAAAAAGCAGGTTTCTTGAAAAAAGGCAAGCTTATTAAATTGTTTTATAATACTTATTTTTTAATGAAAATATTTAAGTAATGCGCACATTTCTGTTAAAATCTTTCTTTTTAACGTTAATTTTAAATTATCTTTGTCAATTTCGATAAATGTTGCAAATTCAATATGACTTTCAGTGACATGGAAAAGTTGGCCAATGTTAGTAGGGTACCTTCCAATATATTTGTGATTCTTGGGCAATCATATCATAAACAAGTAATATAAAATAAAAAAAATTTAAAGTCAATTCCTACTTACATACACTATCGAAAAAATTTTTTGTAATAATTTTGAATAAGGAAATAAAATGCGCGCGTGCAAAATGAAAGGAAAATAATTATAAGATAAAAAAAAAAAAATTTATGTACCATGTTTTAAACTTTCTGATGAATCATAGAGCTCTTATCAATAAAATTTTTAAAGTGACAATGATGTCAATTTTTGTGAAATGCATAATTTAACTTTTTTATAGTTTTTAATGTTCACGATTAATTAAATGTATTTATTTTTATGTCGAAAGAAAATGAACTCGTATTTTTTTTTTCAACAATTAAATTATAGCTACTATTTTAATGGTTATATTAACGCTATTAGAATGTTATTATTTTCGTATTTTAATTAATTATAAGAAAACTAATAAATTTGAAAATCGGACTTCGAAGTATTGTGTTGTCACCGTGTTCTGAGCAATCCTGAAAGTTTCAAATTTCTAGCTAGTCGGGAAGTCAGTTAAAAATCGATTGCAAGATTTGTACAAGATATATATAGGGAGAGTGTGAACTAATAGTAGGAATTGAAAAAGCAAGGCCTATAACGAAAAAGCCTATTATTAAATTAAAATACCGTGTGTCCCATAAACCCCTAAATATCTTAAAAATTCATAAAAATTGAACAAATTGGTAAAATTAAACGCTGTTTGCAAAACAGTTTTTTTCTCTTTCTGTGTCGGTGGAGGGGGGGGGGGAGTAAAGAAAGAAAAAAGTTAAATCTTTCACCGATAGAGGAAAGATTTAGCTTTTGGAGTATGGAAGAAAATCACACATTTCCTTGAAAAATTATATTTATTTAGATGGAAACAAATGTTTACAAGCATATCAGCTTTATTCTGTGAGTCTGCTATCATTACAAATTGTAGTTCAAAAGAGAGTTACAACACAGCTGACTGAGTACATCGGATTTCATACATGAGATTACATCGCGAATGGCATACTTTAACTTCATCAAAGAAGATTGGTCAAATTAACACGTTGAGCGCCATGTCAGCCATTTTAGATTCTAGACATTTTGTCATATATCTCTAAAAGTACTGAAGGAATCATCTTGAAACGTTAGGAGTGTGCAGAACATGTTATATACTTCAGACATTTCAGTGAAAGTTTTACCCTGAAAGTAAAAGCAGTGCCAATAAAAAATTAACACGTTGAGCGCCATATGTGGTTGACAGTGTCAAATATGATATAAAGCCGCGTCAACCATCGGTGGATTACAGTGTAAAATAGGATATAAAGCTAAAAATATTACTTTGTTTTAAGTAATGATTGAAAATTTATTCAAAATTGGCTTAATTTTTATTTATTACAGGAGGAATCATTATGGGATTTTAATGGATTTTAAGAATTCGCGTGGCGCTCAACGTGTTAAAATGTTATGTACGACTAAGTAGGAAGGAAAAAATAGGAATGAACTGTTAATAGTAAAAATCTGCAATTTATAGGACTCTGTCCTGATTTTCATATTTCCTGTTACTGTCTCTGTATAGCGCCTTCTATCTACGAAAATATGAAGTACTTTTTTTCTTTGTAAACAAAAAATCCGTTCACGAGAGTAACTTTTTTTTGGAATGAGAGTTCAATTCTACAAAGTCTTACAATTTTTATGATATATATATATATATATTTTAATTAATATTTAATGTTTTATTTGGCACCTAGTATATCAAAAGCAAACTTTAATAAACATTTTTTTTTTTTTTCAAATATTTTTACCGCCAGAGACAATAAAAGCTATTTATAGCCATCGCTTGTTCCATATTTCCACTTGTTGGGCAATCTCCAGTTTCTTTATTTCGTTTTCCGTGACTATTGATATAATTTTGTTTTATATCAAAAACTGTCAGACTCTATGTATTGTCCATTGTTTTCTGACTGCGCTTTTTAAATAATCTGCTTTATTGAGCATTTCAGAATTGGTGGCAATCTACAAGCTTTTTGTCTAATTCTACTGGTCAAAGCTTAAGAACTTCTTCCGGTGCAACTTTTTCTGTTATTATTTTATTTAAATAATCTGGTGGTGTTCTAACATTACTTTCTCTTATCCAACATATCTGTATACATATTATTATATTTAAATGTGGAAGTTACGAGATATGTATTTGATCGTTTACAAAGTACTTGAATTTACAGTTATAAAATTGTTTTTAAAGCAGTTTTTTTTTTTTTTTTTTTTTTTTTTTAAATACATTTCTGCGCCTCTGCGACGCCTGTTCAGATATTGTACCCACACAGCCACTTACATCCATAAGACATCTATAAACACGTATAAAAGTTTAAAAATGATCCACTAAACTTCTATAAATATCCCACAGATATCTATTAGTACGACAATTGTCACTCTTTTTTTACATCCATTGGATGTCTGTTACATATCCGATGAATCTCCAAATCTTCAATAATTGGACTTGTTAGATCTAATAGATATTGAGTATACCTAAATCTTGTTTTGATTTAACGTGTTACATCTATTAGACATCGAAAAAAACACGTTTAAATTTCGTCTACATTTAAACATCTAATAGATATCTTTAATTAGTACAGGATATTCAGGACTTTTAATGGATATTTTGTGTCTTTTTTGGATCATTTGGATGTAATTAAGATGTATAATGGATATCAGTGGCTGTATGGGTAGTTATATCATACATGGCACGATTTCGCCATTCACCCCCCTCCACCCCCCCCCCCTCCGATTCTTCCACAATTTATATTTATCTAGCAATTTTCCCATAACTGATTGCGGAAACATACTATAAAAAGATTAAAATATAGTCTCTTTGGAGACCGGAGAAAAAAAGACGAAATTGTAACATGTATACTACATTTATTAAACACTATGGGTTATTAAATTCAAAATATTTTTTTAAATTATTTGAAGAATTTCAAACCACATCACTCCTTGAAACATATTCAGCTAATTATGATTAAACTAGTATTTTTGTTGAGGTATTATGTGTAAATTTTGCACCCAAACGATATACTTAATTTATCACATTAAAAAAAAAAAAAAAAAGGACGCTACGTTAATTGCACTTAGAGCCACTTCCAATCAAGAACACTATGTATCAAATCTTTTGTGTGGCTCTGTAAACAAAGAATATTTTCCATACAATATTGTATGTGGAAGTTGTTTTTGTCCATATCAAAAACTGAGAGGTATACACTGAAATTTTCGAGATATGGCTAAATGGTTAGGGTTAAACTTACCATATGCTAGGAGTGTTCCTCCTCCAACAGCAATGTACTCTTGTAGGGCGATTTTCCGAAGATTAAGTTCTCCAAGTCATTGGAATAGATGAAAAATAAGCTTGTTTAACACTATCAGTCTCATCTTCGGAATAAAAACTACAACCACGTAAAATTTTCTTCAGATTACAAAATAGCAAAAAGTCACTCAGAGCAAAATCAGGAAAATAGAGTAGATGTTATATCACGTTGATGTGTTTTCGTTCAAGAAATTCGTCTGTTAATCTTGTTGCATTTGTAGATGAATTATCTAGGTAAAGCAATCTTCTTACATTCCTTTCTTGAAGAACAGCTGGAAGACACTTAGTGGTATACCAGTTAGCTGTATTGTCTTCTGCCCCTTCCAGCTTGATGGTTCTGACAAGACCTGCATTTTCTAAAGAAAATTGCATGCATTACTTTTTACGTTGCTTGTTGTCTTTACGCTATTCATGATTTAGAGTTCTATCCAAAAAACCATATTTTACGTGATAGATGCGTTGGAACGTAAAAGAAATAGTATGTATGTTTCATCACGTGTTATGCATTTACAAATAAGGTGCTGTCCATAATCGACGAGTAAATGTAGGGTTTCTATACAGATTTTGCCGCACTCATTTTTTTATATTTTGCTAAATTATGGGAAACCCAACAACAAACTTTTTTTTTTTTTTTTTGTGATTAAAATAAAATTGAGAAAAATCATGCAAAAAAAAAAGCAACAGCTTCAGTATAAAACCTGTTGGTGAAATTTGAAATTTGGCACCTAAGTAGTTCGGACGTTTCTCGCCGAGATCTTTACTTGTGCAGTTACGATTGCCATGTTAATTCCTCGCGAAAATGACATTAAAAATTTATAGACCGCTAAGGCGCTTCTACACTAAAGCTGTACCAAAGAAATAAATTTTAAGAAATAACCGATGTTAGGGAATGAAACACAGTTACTGCATGCCTTTATATGGAAGAATATATTAAAATTGGCCCTGTAGTACTAAATTAAATTCTTTTTTGCGTAGAATTTTATATCTATTACTTAGGAAACAAAAATAGACTTAGGATTTTTATTTATTTTTTATTTATTTATTTAAGTATCCCAAATATTAATAATGCCACGGTACTGATTAAAAAAAAAAAAAAAAAATCAAAAATGATACTTAGCAAACATTACTTGAATGAAATCTCTGTTGGATTCGTATACATATCAATGTTTTTTAAGACATTTTTAATGTAAGGAACATTTAATATTCGCATAAATATTACAAACAGCGAAATTAGTTATTTTAAGGTTAATTTTTTTCTTGAAGTATTTATTTTATTTCATTGTACATAGTACATGCTTAAATTCCAAATTAACTTAAAGCATATTAAAATTTTAATCTAATTGACAACTATTTAATAAAAGTCAAATTGAAGGAAATTATTAATTTCTGACAAAGATCAAACTATATAAATTCAAGTATCCTTTTATGTTTATAATTAACTGTAAATATTCTTTATTTTTTACTGTCGTCATTGCTGCCAAAAAATAAACACTAAATGTAGTAAAAAAAGGGTTTATTTTTTTTTATTTTTTATATTAAGTTTCTAAGAAAGATGCCAGACAAATGTAAATGTACGTATAGATATATATATATATTATCAAAAAATAAGTAAAACTGAAAATATTCTAGATTTTAATCACATATTTAAATGCTAATTTTAAAATCTTGTCTTATAAGAAAAGAACACGATGTAGAAAAACGTAATGAATCGGTTAATTTATCTAGTTACTGTCAGATATGGTTAGCAGTTATTTAAACACCAAAGCAAAAGTTCTTGTCAGTCGCAAGAACGAGATTTTGAAATTTGTTAATGAAGCTAACCGACGGAAAAATATAAATAAGATTTATGTCTGAAACAAATGCCATAATTTAACCTTTTGAAAATAAAAGCAGAGATCTAGTAGTTACTTTAGAGATTTTGTACTAATGTTTTAAATTTGAATTAAGCACCAAAAATGTTGGAAAGTAAGAAAAAATTCTGAAATCTGACATGGACATATGTGATACATTTTGGCAATATACGCTAAATGTGATACTTCCTGACAAAATACGCTACTGATAAATTTTATTCCAGGTTTAATTCAAGTAACATAAAATAAAATAATCTTGGATGCTTATGTGAAATTGAAATTAGAAGTTTTCTATTTTTGGAACAGACATGACCTCTTCATGATTGCATTATTATCAAGAAAATTGTCACTAAACTGCCTATCTCTTATTTTAAATTAGAATGTTGTAGTCACTACTTGAATTTCTTCTATATTTTCCTATGCAAATTCACTCAGTAAAAATACTTTTTTGAAATCATTATTTAATAAAATTATCTTCCATGACAATGCAGTACGATTTCCATATTTGAGAAGTAGTATAACACTAAATATCCAAAAAAAGTTCATTTTATTCTCGATATTACATAAAAAAAAAAAAAAAAAAAAAATCGATAACTTCATTTTAAATTATCGTATATCGATGGTTCCACCATTCATTTTAAAGGTATTGGCGAGCTCTTTTGAAAGATTGAAAGATACCCATCATGAAAATTCATTCTCCTCGAAGGATGACTCCCCCAGGGGGGGAGACGATGCTCCTACATATACAAAAACTTTTCCCCAGTTGACTATCTCTATTATAAATAATTCTTGTAAATTTTATAATAATTATTTAAAAAAATCCTGTTTATGCACATTTATACAAAATTTTGTCCTATACCACCATGTTAAAAATTTAGAAAAAGCGGGATGGCAACGCAACCTGTAAAACAATTTTTACCAAAAGTTGACAGGCATTAATTTATGTCAAGGTGTAACTACATACCAATTTGTATGAAATTTTGTGCAGTAGTTACTGAGATACAGTTGCAACAATATTTTGTCACACACAGACAGACATTTTCTAAAAATTGTCAAATCGTGTAAAGCCATCAAAAACCAGAGGTCGAAAATTTTTGCGAATCCAATACTTTCTTCTATTGCATATAGAAGAAAGTGAAAATGCATAGTAGTTAGTTAATTTGGTATTTGATATAAATATTTGAAAACATTGGATATATATATATATATATATATATAGGTGCATTTTTGACATTTAATGGCACCTGTATTTGATCTAAATATTTCAAAACAATTGATATATAGCTGGATTTTTGGCATTTACTGATATTGATATTTGATACAAATATTTCGAAACAAGAGATAAATAGCTGTGTTTTGGCTTTCAGTGACATTTATATTTGATATGAATATTTGAAAACAAGGTAAATATAGCTGTGTTTTGGCTTTGAATGGCTTTGAATATTTCATATAAATATTTCGAAACGAGATATATAGCTGTGTTTTGGATTTCAGTGACATTGATATTTCATATAAATATTTCGAAACGAGATATTTAGCTGTGTTTTGGCTTTCAATAACATTGATATTTGATATGTATACATATATGTATGTATAAGATTTATGGTAATTTTACAGATTTTTGTGCTTTTTCACGTGCTATAGATGTTCCAAAATGTAAATTTTTAAACGCTATTGAAAATAGTTATTTTGACACAGTATTTAATGCATTGTTATAATATAGACAAAACTTCGCCCTTGAGTAGTATAAGTTGTCTGTGTGTATATTGTATCTGCGATAAATTTATTGTAAATGTCGCTTACAAACGGCCATGTCTTAAAGCTCGTATTTACATATGGGCCATAAAGATTTTCATACCAGAAAATTTTTATAAATGTTTTCAATTTATTTAATTTTACGTATTCGTCGAAAACATATATGATAGATTCCTTGGTGGATACATCTGATTTAAAAGTTAGTAATGTTGGCAGCTATGTATTTAGTAAAATGTAGCGAGGTTTTTACGATTTATGCCAATTATACCGAATTAAAGAAAAAAATTACATGTATTTCAAAACAAGGGCTTTGTGTAGCACATTTAAATTCTCGAGACTTTAAAAATAGGAACGGCTATGAAAAAACAAAAAGAATAATTAACTTGCTTTTTAACTATTTTTTTCTTTTAGTTACTCAACATCGGTTCTTTTTTTAATCAGTGTCTTAAGATCTTAAATCTGAAAAAAAAAAAAAAAAAAAAAAAAATTATTATATTTTTTAAAGACATTTCTGATCTGATCTGATCTGTGCTGTAGGGGTTCTAAGATGTAGATTTAAACGCTATTTAAATTCATGTATATATATTTCCAAGTTCTGTAGTTCTTATAGCTTAGACAAAACATCTCACTTGTGCATAAATGCTCGTGCAGTTATCGCCGCTATGAAAAATTTATCATAAATGTCATTTTATGTAGGAAAATTTTAAAGCACTTCATAAATGAAACATACACCATTTTTATTACTTGTTCTAAGTTTTTTTTTTTTTTTTTTTAAGAGCCAAGATATGTGATTATTTTTACATTAAAATTTTATATTTTAATTTTTTTTTTTTTTCCTTTTCGTAACTAACCGGACAACTTTCAAATTAAATTTCTGTTAAGTACAAAAAGTAAGTACACCTGAGAGATATTTCCCTTCTTAATTAGAGATTTAAGGTAGCAGATTTAAATTCTCGAGACTTTAAAAATAGAAACGGCTGTGAAAAAACAAAAAGAATAATTAACTTGCTTTTTAACTTTTTTTTTTTCTTTTTCTTTTAGTTACTCAACATCGGGGTAACTTTTATCTGCTGTCACATTTATCTCTGACGGTGTCACTTGGAACATAGATATTTTAAAACTGTCCTTAATGAGGCAACACGATTGCAATTTTTTGTTTAATCTAAACTTCAAGAAACCAAGTACTTTCTTCTCCCTTTTTATGAAAAAAAAAAAAGCGTAGCATGTTGCAGTTCTTTTTTAGATGCTTGTAGGAAAAAATTTCTTTATAACAAAAATGTCTACTTAATTTTAATTTTTTTTTTTTTTTTAATAAGATATATTGCTTTTTAATCTAGGATTAAAATGCAATATTTGAATTCCTTAGTTGTAATATATTGATAAGTAAAATAAATTAATAAAGGAAGATTGGTGTTGCAATCAGAAAAAAAAAAATATTGTAAGATAAAAAAAACTTTTTATAGACTATGTTTTTAAATTTTCTGTTGAATCATAGCTATAGAACTACATTAGCACTTTATCAATGCGTATAAAATTTTTAAAGTGATAAATGATGTACATTTTTGTGAGATGCATAATTTAACTTTTAACAGTTTTTTAACGTTCACGTTTAATTAAGTGTATTTTTTTTTTTTATGTCGAAAGAAAATTAATTCGTAAAAATTATTTTTTGGCAACATTTAAATCATCGCTAATATTTCAATGGCTATTTTTAAAGATATTAGGAGGTTATTATTTTAATTAATTAAAAGGAAACTAATCAAAAATTTGAAAACAGGGCTTCGAAGTATTATGTTGTCGCCGGGTTCTGAGCTATTCTGAAAGATTCAAATGTCTGGCTGGTAGGGAAGTTAGGTAAAAATCGATTGCAAGATTTGTACCGGACAAGTTAATAAAACTATGGTAAAAGAAAAAAAAATTAAATAAACACGCAACATTTGTTTCAAGTCGAAATAATTATGCATTACTCTTCACCAAGCGACAAAAAATGCTTTGTTTCGTTCACGTTACAATCTCATCTATTTTCTTTTCTTTTTTCGCCTAATTAAGGGGATTGGGTTATTGCATTCGACTTCCATACTTTTAATATTGAATTCTTATTTATTTTGTTTTATTTATATATTTTATACACGATTTCGATGGGTAAAAAAAAAAAAAAAAGATTATATATTAAACAACTTTTCGTAATTTTGCTTTATTTATTTACTGGCAGCAGGCTACGCCCGCTTTGCTAATCATCGCATTTAACCCTCACTTTCCCAAGATTAACACGTTACTGCAGGAAAATTACTTTCAGGTGCCGCTTGGCACGTTTGGTGAAAATCACCAGCACAGCGCCTTTTTGTATCGTTTAGAAATTGCAATATTCCACTGGTTACGTTTGCTATCTCTGGAGAATTAGCGCCCATTTTAAATCATGCGGACTTAACTGAATTTTAACTTCAAAATGGGGTCAAAATGACCCCATCTTGGGAAAGCGTGGGTTAAAGGAATTTTCAAAAGTACTGAATCACCATTTATTTTTTATATCATATTATAAATACAAACTTAAATAAATAAATACCTACATTGAAATCGCTCTACACCTCATTTCGTGTACCCGTTTACTGTATCCCCCGCTCTTTATACTATACTAAATAAAATATTTCTTCCGTTTTGCTTTCGCGGAGGATCAAAATTATGATGGCATGTCTCCGGAACACCTCTAGGGGTGAATTCCAGACCGTCGTCAATTGCCCGTTGCACAGCACTGGTGCGACGTAAAACCCAAACAACCAACCATACACTCGTTTTGCAACAATGCTCTATGGCCTTATGTGAATGATTCTCAAGAATGAATCACCCATTGTTTACAAGTTCAATAGATTATGTATGGGAAATAAGTACGCTGTAATTTAAAAATTGCAGCCCTTAGAACATTAAAACTGATAATTTTTAAAAAATTATTCATTATTCTTTAATGTTAGACTGTTTTTTGTTTAATATTAGACTCTTATTTTAAGATAAAAGCAATCGAAGGAGATCGTGTTGTGAAACTTTGCAACGTAAAATCTTTAAATCTAATAACTTGATGCATATAATATCCTCACAAAAAATGAACAGTTTTTAGAGCTCTTTTGAAAAAGTATGATATCTATGCAGTATCTCTTAAAAAAATTTATCAGTTTTTACTTTAAAAAAATGGCCGACATTCATCAACAAAGTAGTTAAATTTAGACCGATCAAAAATAGGAGTAATCCACCCATGTTCCGCCGGCAAACTCTTTGTTTTATTTATATAGATTTATTTATTTATTTATTTATTTATTTTGAAATATAGAAAGGTATTTACTTTACGAAATTTATAGAGCATCAGTCATATCCTTGCCGAATGGTTGCGCTCTGGCCTTCAATTGTCAAATTCTAGGTTCGAATCCCGATTCAGATATAGATATTTGTTATGGTCCGGGATCCAATTAAACGCTGTAGGCCACGGTCTAATGAATTTTAATGTGTAAAAAATGATCGCAGTGTGACAACCCTACGCAAATCTCTCATACGTTTGTTCAAAACTTCTAGAATCATTTTTAAAATTAAATCTTTGTATATTAAAACTAGTATGACGTGTGTGTGTGTCGTGTACGCTAATGGCGACTGGTGCACGTTAAATTCTGTCGTGGTCGCAAAGTCCTCCAATTTCCCATCAAAAATTATACCTCTGCGGGTACCGGAACATGGGTTTAACTCGTTCTGAACCGGATCAAAATTCGAGTTCCTGTTGTCTGGCTGGTGCTGCCATCTTTCACCAGCTTCTGGAGCTAAAGTCGTACTTCCTCCCTTTGACGCGCTCCTAAATAACGGAAGACGCACCCCTCATGCCTTAAAAAAAAATCCGGCTAGTAGTTCCACAACTGGGGCTCGGATTTTCAGAGTGGCATACGACAACAACAACAACAACAGTAGTATGATGTGGCCACCACATGACTTTCTTCTATATAGTTTTATACAAAATTCATGTAGCACAAATTATTTATTAAATTATTTTCCATGATAAATGTAGACGATTTTTATCTGACAGAATTGCGCTTCTAAGTGCTGAAAGAAAGTCAATCTTTTGTGAATGTCAGAAAAAAATAAGATTTTTTTTTTTTTTTTCTGATTTTCCGTTAAAAAACGAAAAAAATCGATATTTTTTTTTTAAATTATCACTGATCTATGGTTCAACCATTCGTTTTAAAGATACTGACGAGATCTTTCGAATGGCACCTATATTACAATTTACACACCTGGGAGATACTCCTCCCCCGCTTCCACATATACAAACTTTGTTTTTTACTCTACTTCTACTATCATCAATAATTAATATTAATTTTACAGTCACACGTTAAAAATAACTCTCATTATGTACATTTATACGAAATTTTGTCCTATACTGCCATGTTAAAAATTTAGAAAAAAAAAATGGGATCACAGCGCCACCTGTTGAGCGATGAATCCACAAATCTAATTAGCACCAGTTTATATCAGGGTCTAATTAAAACCAAGTTTGGTCAACTTTCCTTCATTGGTTCGTGAGATACAGCGCCCACGAAATTTGTGATACTCACAGACAGACAGACTGATAGACATTTTTTAAAAACAGTCCAATTATGTTCAGAACATCCTAAAATATATATATACATCGAAATTTGGCGTTCGAAAATTTTCACGAATAAAATATTATATATGAAAGTAGAAATGGGGGCAACGAGTGAGTGGGGTTCAAAAGGTTACAAAAAAAGTTTTTGTATTGCTTTTGTTAGTCTAAATTCATTAGTTTTTTTAATCATTTTTCATTTATCCAATGCTTTCACACGCAGCATTAATACATTTTTTACGCTGTAATTACTGTCGCTAATTTATAAAGAATTTGATAATTTCCCTTCCAGGAATGAAATTTAATGGAAAAAAAAAATTCTTTATTAACAGATGTTGCAAGCTTATCTGATTTTTAATGTAACGCCATGTTTTAAAGACAAATAACCGATAATTTCTTCTGTTTAATAACAAATTAAAATCCAATATTTAAATTTTTAAATTATCAGATTTAGTATTTGCATTATAATAGTTTGATGAAGTACGATAACTTCAAAACTACTATAATGATTATTTTAATATGTAAAAATGAAATTACTTTTTTTTTTTTTTTTTCTTTTTTGATGATGAATGTACCTACGATCTGTGCGTGATAAATTATTGACATTCTCGTATTTACTCTTTTTTATTTAATTTTTAGAGAAATAATTCTGTTTTTGTTTATCCAATGCTCATAAAATTTATATTTCAGAAATATATAATAATAGGATTGTATAATACTTTTCTGGAGGAAATAATTAATTTTCTACATTAATTTTTATAATATTAATACATTAAATATGATAACTAACTTTTTAATATTTGTAAATATATATATATATATATATATATATATATAATTATATATACATTAAAACATAAACAAGATTTTAAAATAAATGAAAAAACTGTTTATATGTATATATATTGATTAATTAAAAAGATAAATAAAACTTTATTTCTTTTTATTGATTTGCATAAATTCATGTTTATTTATGTGTAATACTCATACAATTTAGATTTATCAAGTAAATTTTCTGCATTTTGTTTATCTAATTTCAGATTTACATTTCTATAGAACTAATTTTTGAGTGTTTTTTACTTGTAGAAATGACAATAATAAATATCATATAATAATTAAATAAATTAAAAAAATATTTAATGTCAAATAAATGTATGAAGATCAAACAACACACATATACACACACAAAAATAAATAAATAAAATAAAAGTCAAACGAATGCAGCTATTTGCAATTATTTTTATTATTTCTTCAATATAAGTCAAATAACAATTTACCAATGCCTGCATATTTAAATTAGAAATTATTGTTCCCCATTACTTTTAAAAAACAGTGCAAAAAATAAAGATAGTTAATTTTCACGGCAGTTTTCGGTGCAAAGGGTTAATAACCGAGTTTATATACATTTTGTAAGAGATAGCAGAGTGAAGTGAGGACACCAAAAATAACTCACCAAACAGTGTCTTTTAGTATAGTGCTTCCAGACGCCCTGTCAGAAAGGTAAACTCTGGAAATTGTCTTACGTTGGTTTCTAAAAATAAGATTAATAATATATTTTCTGTTCTTTAAACAGATATTTCAATATAAAATTCAAATTTGTTTTATTCAGGGCAGAAATTTTAAAACAAATCCATCCGACTCAGTCAGAGGAGTAAATTATTAGTTTTTTTTTTTTTTTTTTTTTAAGTATTTTTTAAAACCAGTAAGTCATTTTTTTTTAGATAGCGGTTCCAGTTAACTCAAAAAAATTAGTTGAGTCTATGATATGGACTTCATCTATACAGAGATTCATATAAATTGGCGCATAAATGCGTTTTTTATTTTAGTTTGAAATTTCCAAGTGGCAGCAAGTATTCGATGGTGTGCGCCAGCGGGAGAGTCTGCTGCGAATGGGGTTTGTCAGGGTTTTTATGGGACGCAAACAGCTTGGTTGTGTTTGTCACGGACATAACTCTTTAAAGCAACATACCAGTCGAACCAGACACCGCTGACCTGCACAGCCACTTATATCTATTAGACATCTAAATTACATCCATTGATCCATAAAAGGCACAAAATATCTTAAGAATATCCATTAAAAGTCCTGGATAGATATCTATTAGATATTTAAATGTAGACGAAATGTAGACGTGCCTTTTTCGATGTCTAATAGATGTAACATGTTAGATCAAAACAAGATTTGGATATTTTCAATATCTATTAGATTTAACAAGTTGGAGATTTATTGGAGATTTGGAGGTTTATGGGATACGTAACAGACGTCTAATGGATGTAAAAGAGAGTGAAATTTGTCGTGCTAATAGATATCTATAGGATATTTATACAAGTTTAATGGATCATTTTTTAACTTTTATAGATGTCTTATGGATGTAAGTGGCTGTGAGGGGAGTGGCTTGTTATGGTTCAAAATTTTTATAGATCGTGAACCACTGAGTCATTAATGGTAGATTTGTGCAATAAATTAAATGATTTAATTACAGTATTAAAATTTAATTGTACTACTTGGGTTGCTATATTTATTTTTAAAAACACCGTTGGCAAATTAAAGATAGATCCCTTGTGTGTTGCTCACAGAAAGTGTAAATGACTTAATTACACGTTTCGTGAAAGGCCACATGTGAACCAGAAGCTTCAAAACTAACTTGCTGATTTCTTTTAAATGATTGATTCCAGTTATTACGTCAAAAAATAAAATTTCTTATTTATTTTATTTATTTATTTTTATTCATTATTGGCACATTTTTGAAACAAAAATTTAAACATGAAATTTGAATTTTCACGATTCTTATCAATTATGTATATCTATTGCAAAAATTTTATTTTCTCATCTATCATCTTTAGTGGAAAATTTTGCTTAAGTAACAAAGTAACAGTAAAATCATCAATCATGTTTTCTACGATAGTGTCATTTGCGATGAAAAATTAAAAAATTTATTATTTTATTATATAAATATGCATAAATCTTAAATCCTGTTATACTAATTCTAATATTTATTAAGATAATTCATAAATATTAAATTTGATGATATTAAACTATTACTAACCTATTCAAATTAATACTAACACAATAAAATTTAAATAACTTTTTAATACCCCTTGTGAAATGCAGTGGTGATTCAGAAACATCAAAATTAATTCAAAGAACATTCACAATTATTTACCACATCATACCTCGATATTGTGTCATAAAATAAGAATTCTTAAAATTACGTTCTGCTCTTTTACAAAAATAAGCATTTGGAAGGTGCATCCTTGAATCAAATGTTTAAATATAAAATTTTAATTTTGACATTATTTAAAGATTATATAAATCTACTTTACTATTTTATTTTCTCAGTCTTTGAATCTTAGATATTTGAATACTTTGAATCTTAGACTAAATAAGACATAGATTGATCATCGAGGGAGAAAGAGTGATTCCTTTTTAACACGCTTTTATTAGCTTCACCTGTATGTATGTTTGTATGTATGTTTGTAACCGCTCTGGGAGCAAACAAAAAAATTTTATTGTAAAAAAAGACTTTCCCTTCGTGAACGCTGTGGCTGTGAGGTAAAACTCCGGGCTACGAACCTAAAGGTCTAACGTTCGAGCCCACTCAGGGGAGATTTTTTAAAAATGGTTTTTGTTTAATTCTAAATTATTTTATAATCACCCTGTAATATGGTGTGTCACTCACACAATTTTTTCTTTTTCGGAATTTTAATACTATAAAGATAGATATTTTGTGCTTTTTAGTTCACATTTCAATAAAAGCGTGTTCTTTAGTTTTTTAAAAGTATAATTTTATTACTCCAATAAAAACGGCCATTTTTACTGGGTAATAGCCGTCTTTCTCCGAGTGAATACACACGGATAAATAATTCTTTTAAGTTAAATTATTTTTATATACTAAAACTAACGTTCTTTTCCTCTGCTAACTATATTTAAAACAATTCTGAAAATTCCATATTATTTACTAATATAAAATCTTAAAAACTATCAAACTTTTAAAAAAGTATTCCATTAAAAATCAAAACAGTAATTATTTCAAAATAATAACAAAGCAACTGATTATAAAAAATTATATTTTTCATAAATTAATCAAATATAACCTATGAAAACCTATTACTTTTCCTTTCATCCATTTATTATTAGAGTTGAAATCCGTACAGTACATCGGCATTTTAAAAATTCAACATTCTATTCTATTACAACTGCTAAGTTTCAATACTGGTTAATGGCTGATGTCAAAAAATCTTTTCGGCATCAAAAATCTTTTCAAGATAACATGGGAATGATAAATCTATATAAATTACTAAAGTTATGCTTTGAATTGAAGTTTAGTATAAGTAACAATCTAACAACGTCATCTATCAAACTTTCTTCGAGGGTGAAAGTTTGCAGTGAGGGGGAAATTTAAATTCTATTTAATAATACAAACTAGTAAACAAAGTTTTAAAATGCTTGTTTTTAACAAATGCTTCTATATGATGTGTCTTCTAATAAAGTAACATATGTTGAGAAAAAAATATATCTGAAGTTGTTTTGTACTCATGCAAATTAGATTTTAACTATTATATCACGATTATTTAAATATAAAAAACAACTTCAAACATCATTATTAAGTAAAGTTATTTTATAAGATTTTTAACAACGGTTGGAACCGTACTATTTTTTGAGATGAATAAGCATATATTTAAAACAATAAACGGTTTTATTTAATTAAATAGGTTTCTTTGATAGTCTTACATATTTAAGACATGATTATATATAATAATATAATAATTTAAGACGTCAATATGATGTGTCGTCTCATAAAGAAACATTATGTTGAGAAAAAATATATATTTCTGAAGTTGTTTTGTACTCATATAAAATAGATTTTACTATTATATTAAATATTTAAATATAAAAAAAAAATTTCAAGCATCATTATTAAGTAAAATTATTTTATAATATTTGTAACAACAGTTCGAACCGTACTATTTTTTGAGATGAATAAGCATACATTTTAATTAAACAATAAACGATTTTATTTAATTAAATATGTTTCTTTGATAGTGAGGGCGTCTTACATATTTAAGACATAACTATTTATAATAATATAATAATTTAAGACATCAATATGATGTGTCATCTCATAAACAAACATATTTTGAGAAAAAAAAAAAATCTGAAGTTGTTTTGTACTCATGCAAATTAGCTTTTAACTATTATATCACGATTATTTAAATATAAAAAACAACTTCAAACATCATTATTAAGTAAAGTTATTTTATAAGATTTTTAACAACACTTGGAACAGTACTATTTTTTGAGATGAATAAGCCTATATTTTAATTAAACGATGAAAGGCTTTATTTAATTAAATATGTTTCTTTGATAGTGAGGGCGTCTTACATATTTAAGACATAACTATTTATAATAATATAATAATTTAAGACATCAATATGATGTGTCGTCTCATAAACAAACATATTTTGAGAAAAAAAAAATCTGAAGTTGTTTTGTACTCATGCAAATTAGCTTTTAACTATTATATCACGATTATTTAAATATAAAAAACAACTTCAAACATCATTATTAAGTAAAGTTATTTTATAAGATTTTTAACAACACTTGGAACAGTACTATTTTTTGAGATGAATAAGCCTATATTTTAATTAAACGATGAAAGGCTTTATTTAATTAAATAGGTTTCTTTGATAGTGAGGGCGTCTTACATATTTAAGACATAACTATTTATAATAATATAATAATTTAAGACATCAATATGATGTGTGGTCTCATAAAGAAACATATGTTGAGAAAAAAAAATCTGGAGTGACTCCACTCGACTTTCCGAACATTGAGTAACTAACAGTTTTGTAGATAAAATAAAGAAAGAGGAGTTGCTAAACAAACAAAAAAGAGAAAACCATAACAGAGTGTTTGAGTATTTTTCTCCATATATCACACGAGGTTTTATTTAACGCTACTGAACTTTGAGCCCTTAGATCATAAGGATAAAGAATTTTTCGTTGTGTCCCTGTAAAAATCTATAAATGCTAGATTCACCAAAATGCTTATAGTTAGTGCAACAGTGATTTATAATATTCATACAAATTTTCAGCTCAATTGAATAAGGCGTTTAGATGCTATCGCTGGTCTCATAGGCCATAAAGATAAAGAATTTTTCTTTGTATCCCTGTAAAAAAACTGTAAGTGCTAGATTCACCAAAATCTATACAGTTGGTTAAAATGTGACCTATAACATGTGTACAAATTCTTTGCTGAGATTAATAAGGCGTTTAGACGCTATCACACTTTTAAAAATTTGGCAAAGAATTTTTCTTTGTGTCCCTGTAAAAAAACTATAAATGCTAGATTCTCCAAAATCTATACAGATTGAGTATCTGTGACCTATAATATGTGTATAAAGTTTTTGCTCAATTGAATAAGGCGTTTAGATGCTATCGCACTTTTAAGATTTTGGTCCCTTGGCCATAATGATAAAGAATTTTTCTTTGTGTCCCTGTAAAAAAACTATAAGTGCTAGATTCACCAAAATCTATAGGGTTCGTACTATGGTGACTTACAATATACGTACCAACTTTCAGCTTATTCGAACGAAGCGTTTAGACGCTAGCGTGTTCACTCACAGACATACACACATACATACACACATACATACACACACACATACATACATCATCGTAAAAATAGTGAAAACGGACTCGTTGGACCTCGAAACGTATAGAAACATCAAAATCTCGAATTCGGATTTTTGACATGATTACAATACTTTCCTCACTATAGTGTTCGGAAAGTAAAAAATATTTCTGAAGTTGCTGTACTCATGCAAATTAGATTTTAACTATTATATCACAAGTATTTAAATATAAAAAAACAACTTAAAATATCATTATTAAGTAAAGTTTTTTCATAAGGCTTTTAACAACATTTGGAATCGTACAATTTTTTTAGATGAATAAACATATATTTTAATTAAACAATGAACGACTTTATTTAATGAAATGAGTTTCTTTCATATTGAGGGGCGTCTTACATATTTAACACATAATTTCAAAGTTATTCATCGGTGACTGACGTTGAACTATTAGATTAAACTGAGTTAGTCACTGGGAATCCGCACAAAATTTTCTGCTTGTGACACAAAACTTTCTTCTATACATAAATCTATACAAATTTACACAATACAAATTATTTATTAAATTATAATTTATTAAAATTATTTTCCATGATGAATGTAGACAATTTTTATTTCAAAGTACTAAAAGATTAAATGCCGAAAGAAAATCAATTTTGGGCAGACAGGAGGAAAAAAAAAAATCTTTCAAACTTTTTTTTTTCTTTTTGTGTTAAAAAAAAAAAAAAAAAATCAATATAACTTTGTTTTAAATTATCACAGACCTATGGTTCAACCATTTTTTTTTTTTTTTTTTTTTTTTCATTATTATTGATGAGTTCTTTTTCAATTTATAGAAAAATGTATTTTTAAAAATTGCATTTTTACAAACTTTGCATACGTCATTTTAAACCTAGCAATATTTTAAAGATATAAACAGAATATGAACTACTGTCATAAATTGGCTAAAAAACACAATATTAAAAAGTATAACAAAATAGGTACTTGGAAATGTACACCCCGGAGTACTTCCCCTGCAGGGGGAAGAGAGCAAGGCTCCTATATGCACACAGTTTTCCCCTAGTTTATTACAACTATTATCAATAATTCATGTATATTTTACAATAGTGCGTTAAAAATAACTCTCATGACGTATATTTACATATTGCCATATTAAAAATTTGAAAAAAAAAAAAAAAAAAAAAAGAATGACAGCACCACTAGTTGAGCCATTAATCCCCATATCAGCACCAGTCAAGTCCACAGTCCAACTAAATACTCTGCTTAGTCAATTTCGTTCATTGGTTCGTGAAATACAGCGCCCACAAAATATGTGATACTCAGATGCACATTCTCTGAAAACAGTCAAATAGTGTTCAGGGCATCTCACAACATTTAAATCCACCAAAAACTGGAGTTCGAAAATTTCCATGAATCGAGTACTTTCTTCTTATATATATATATATATATATATATAAAAGAAAATAATAAGATATATAAAACACGTACTTTAGAAATAATCTCCAAAGATAGATATTTAAGGTCTCATTTTTCAAAGATAAATAAAATTAGAGAAACAATAACAGATAATATAAATATACATAGAATATATTTTTAGTTGCATGAATTTTAGAATTCATTAGAAGCAATTCATTAGAATTTTGACATTTAGCTATAAATCACCATTTAACGAACCCAGGTCATTCTGAACGTACATTTTCATGCACAAAATCATAAAGTTACACATGGAAAACGGTTTGTTTCATTGTGATATCGTTATGCTATCATACGAAGCATGATAGAAGCCCCATCAATGTATATATATATATATATATATATATATATATTTAATTTGAAAATAATTTGTTGTTAGGGAAATGGTAGCTTTACAGGAAACAGGAAAGTTAGTTTGTTCGAGGAACAGCGTCTAGAAGGTCGGCTTTAGCGGCAAATTTGGTGACTCGGTGTCGAATGTAGCGACTAAATTTGCGAAAAAAAAGTAGTTTAGGATTGTAAAAATTGAAAACTATTTTAAATAGGGCCAGATTTGTAAAATTTTTCCGAGCTGATTTATTGTGTTTAGGCGAAGAAATTACGAAAACGTTCACAAAAACATCTCCAAGACTATACAAGGAAAGTGGTTTTTTTTTTTTTTTTTTTTTTTTTTTTTTTTTTTTTAAATACTTTAGTTGTATTTAGATATTGGTGCTGAGCGGTAGTCTGCGAGAGACTTTGCAATAAACGAATGATCAACGTTCCTGAATCAGCAATACCCTAACTCTGTTGTGTTTTTAACCCTAATGAAAACTTTTGTGGTACGAGTGAAAACTTTATTGGATTGGACAGTTTTACTTTATTGAATAAAATTATTCGTTTACTAGAACCTGCCTATTTCTTCCTGAGGTATTTTCTATATGTAAGGAAGTCGAATGTTTTTGTAACTGTTTATATATCTATAAGTATACATTTACATATACACACCGAATATTAAAAAATAAAAAGGAACTGTTCAGTAATATGTTATGTGAAATAAACATTAAAGACTTGATTTGTAGATCCTCAAGTGGTTAAATGTTTGATGTTCAACGAAGTTAATTACTTTTGATACAACATATTTTAAAACATTCAGATATATATATATTTTTTTTAATAATTTCTTCAAAATTAAAGATAACGTTGTGCCATGAAATTCTGGTAAAAGCAGTAGTAATGTTGGAATCTGTTTAGTACGGAGGATTATTAGATTTTTTTTTTTTTTTTTCGAATTATAACATCGCTTAGTGTGTTAGTATGTTAGTCTGTGTACACGATATCTCACGAACAAATGATCGCAGGCAGGCCGGACCAGTTTTAAAGTATTAGTTATGACACTGGCAAGAACCCTATTTATTCGCAACATTCTAATTAAAAACTTCAGAAATTATTTGAAATTTACGATTTTTTTAACATGGGAAAATAGGGCAAAATTTCACTTAAACGTGCATGAAAAGAAATATTTTTATCGTAAGGTTGTAAGAATAGCTTTTAAGTATTAGTTTTGATACCGGGATGAACATAGTTAACCAGAATTATGCTACTTTAAACAATTTCGTAAATTATTCGAAATTTACGAATTTCTTAACATGGCAGAATACAGCAAAATTTCGCATAAATGTCTCTTTTGAGGGATATTTTCATCGTAAAGATGTCAGACTACTTTTAAAATATTATATAAGATACTAGTATAAACATCCTTGACTATGAATTTTCCAATTTAAAAATTTCGTAAGTCAGTGGAAATTTACGATTTACTTAACATAGTAGAATGGGGCAAAATTTCGCATAAACGTCCACTTTGAGGGATATTTTCACCGTAGAGATCACAAAACACTTTTAAAATATCATTTAAGATACTGGCACGAACATCCCCGACTATGAACTTTTTAATTTAAAATTTTCGTAAGTTATTTGGAATTTACGATTTACTTAATTATGGTAGAATAGTGGAAAATTGAGCATAAACGTCCAATTTGAGGACCATAAATATATCAGACAACTTCAAAATAACATTTATGATACTTGTTTGAACGTGATTGACTACAAATATTCTAATAGAGAAATTTCGTAAGTTATTCGAAATTTAAGATTTTATGAACATAGCAAAATGGGGCTATATTTCATATAAATATGCATTTTGGGAATTGTTGCACTGATAGTAGCATGAAAACTAAACTACGAAATTGGCCCCAATAAAATAAATTAATAGATTGGAATAAGATAAATGTATCGAACTCTACGGTGGGTAGCCTATTAGGCGGGGATTTCGTTCTGTTACTGTGTCAAGCGTTTGGTCAAATTAATTTCTTTTAACATGAATATAATATGTTCTGTACTAGAAATTTATGAGAACATACATATGATGGCGAACTCAACAGAGTCCACCTATGCCAACTAGTTTAAAAGGTTTTCCAATTCAATGCAGTAAATAAAAGGTTTTTATTGTTAGATATTTCAAGTTCAAGCTAGTTACACAAAATAAACATCGCATACTTTCAAATACATTATAACGCATTCTATCATAAACCAACCTCTCTAAAATTTGAATGGATATTATCTTCATAATAAAAGAGAAATAATACCTTTCAAAAACTAAGTTAATGAGTGAAACAAGCTTGTATTTCATCTAAAATCACTTCAAAGTCACAATGCACCAGCAGAAGGTTAAAAACATATTTCTTTGTGTTCTGAACAACAGTTGTTAAAACATCTACTTCTGTTTACACAATACATATGTACACACAGATGTAGTGTGTTTTTTGCTTTAATATTCATTCAATAGGTTCAGCAAAACACGAAAGTTTCAGTTATATATAGTAAATGACTACTGCGCATTAAGTATTTTTAGAAAGCGTGTTTACTCTTAAATTATTTATTAAAACATGAGAGTTTTTTTTTTCTTTAAAAAAATTTTTTGTAATAAATTATTAAAAATTTTATATAAAGTTGAACAAAAATAATGTACTTAAAAGATGTAACCCTATTTAGCTTCATGAATGTTACAGGGCGATGAAATCAATGAAATTTTCGGTTTTTGTTCCTTTTTTTCAATTGTTTCTATAGTTTTACATTTTATTAAAATTAAATATTTATCCTTCTCAATGTACCGTAAAATTCCATCCCCATTCCCCCTCTCTGTTAAACGCTAGATTTTATCTTGTAAAATATTAATAAGTTTTACCTTCTAAAATTAATTTTATCCATATATATATGAAAGGTATTGGAGTTTGCCATTCGCGTTTATATTTGTCTTTGGGTTTTCACTCACGAAACTCACAAGTCTTTAGGGCTTCTGTGATAAGAAATGGAATGATCTTACATGGTGTTGATGTCTTCTAAATAATGAGTAGTCCTTTTAGGTTAACTAATAATCCTTTATTAAGTTTAAAAATGCAGTCTAGGCCAGTGTCTCCACAGACAACCGATGCTGTCTCTTTACAGATAAACTGAGTGGAGATTGGGTCCTAAGGCCAGTATCCACTTGGGCTCAAGATCAACGCTCAAAACGTCATTAATCACGCTTCCGACACAAAGAGCCAAATGTCTTGTCATCAGTTGTAGCCCTTTTTTATCAGAGTGCGCAGTTACCTCACAGGAAAGCATGCAAAATTGACAAAGATATCTACCCCCAGCCCCGCAATTATCTCAGCAGAGGACCCCGTTCCAGGGCTTTGAGCTCCGGTGAGCTCGGCTGACCACATCAAAGGATTCTGAATAGAAACCGCCCAATGAGCGCAAGTGGAAACCGGACTTTAGTACCGGAAAGCATTACGCATCTGCAGCGTGGCCGACGCGACGCCGATCGCCGCAGTAAGTCCACCACTGGGCAGTGAGTTTAGTTAGCAACTATTACCTCTTTTTTGGGGGGTGGGGTGGGGTGGGGGGGGGGTTTAGATTTTTGATAGCCAGATCTCGAAAGAATAACAGAGTCAAAGAATAGCAGAAAAAATATAGTAATAACAACAAGATGAATGATTAGAGGGCACCAAAGCTTAAGACGCGCGCGCGCTCAGATATTTGAAAGTAATGTTTTTTAATAGTAATTACAGAATATATTACAAAAGCATGAATAGATGTAAAGCGTGTGTAGATATTTTAAAGTAATGTATTTTAATAATAATTTCAGAATATGCTACAAAGGCTTTCATAACGTGAGGCCTTCACAAAATAATCTATTATATGATTTTGTGATTTTTTTCCTGAAAATAGTGATTAAAAAAAAAGTATAAAAAATATTTTTTGTGAGCTTACTTGTTTTTTAAATAAAAACCAAATTATTTTACTTGTCCCCATGTAGGAAAAGGGTTAAAACGATTAAATGCTAAACAATGCAACAAATTACGTTCAGTTCTATAGACTCTATAACCTAAAAATTTTTACATAAGTTTAATTTAATTAAAATCAGTATCAAATTAAAATGCATGTGAGAACCACTGATCGAAGTTTTTTTTTTTTTTTTTTTTTTTTTAGCAAACCTAAAAACATACCATGGATTGTCTGTCTACAAAATTTGTTGAAAATTGGAAGAGGGACAGTGTATGAAATTATCAGTTAAAATTATTAAACTTGTAAAAAAAAAAAAAAAAAAAAAAAAAAAAATTCACTGTCATAAATAAAGCTAAAAAAAAAAAAAAAAAAATTCACTGTCATAAATAAAGCTAAAAAAAAAAAAAAAAAAAAGATGTTTTTAAGAGTGTGATGGTGGATTTCACTTTTTATTTATTTATTTATTTATTTATTTTAATCCTGGTTGATTTGACGTGGAATGTCCATGTAAAACTCCCATTCCAACAGATTACAATAAAAGCATTTTTTAAACATTTGTCAAAATAAACAAAGAGGTGTTGCCATTTGATAAATTTAATAAATCCTGTTTTGTAAAAAAGAAAAAAAAAATGCATATATATTTTTATCATGTTCATATTTGATATATTTTAATCACATGCTTTACTCCTCTTTTTTATATGCAGGAAAAGAAAATATTGAATTGATAAAAATTTGTTGACTTCCGGTTTTTTAATGATTTATATTATTTGAAATCGGGTGAGCTTTGAGAGAAAAAAAAAGCTGTCTTAAATTATCAAATTTGTGTTGAAACTATTTTATAGGATTTTAGGCAAGTATACCATCATATAAGTAAATAATTAACTACAATAGTGGAAAATAACATCAATAAATATAATAATAATAATTTAATGATTATCAAAATAATTAAAACTTAGGATATTCGTAAACTGTAAATAGTTAAAAAGAAATGGAGTTTAACGACCTGTTCCACAACACTGCATTTGTATGGAGATAATGTATTTATACAAACTTCATATCGTATATTATATATATATATATATATATATATATATATGTGTGTGTGTATATATATTATTTGCTGTACCTCATAAGATAAAAATACAATGCAGAGATAAGGAAAAAAAATTCTATGAAAGAACCATGCTGTTTGGTACAAAACAAACAGCCTTTGATATATATCACGATATCTTCCGTGTTTACAATAAATGCTGAAAAAACATGCGATATATAGAACTTAATATTGAAAACAGCAATGCACCATGTAATGTGGATCTACCATGCAATTTTATAGTAATAATTTATTTGCTGTTTTCAGTAATTTAATGGTTTTCCAGTTCTAAACAATAGTGTGGTAGATATACTTGTATCACGAAAATCCATTTTAGTGTATTTATAATATTATAAATCTAAAATATTAAAATAGAAAAAAATATATGTATATTGATTTTGTGCCTAAAATCAATATCTGCTTTTAACACTTCTAAAAATTGGAATAATTTTTAACTATCCATTATAGTATAATATTAAAAAGAAATTTGGCGCTAGATAAATAAAGAAAAAAAAAATCTTGAATCTTGAACTCCAAAGGGAATAATAAAATAGAAGGCAACAAGCGTAATGTTTTTATATGAAAATAGAGATGAAAGTTTTGTGGTAGCCACAACATACTGTTGCCAATAAGAAATTCATATTTTCAACCTTTCCTTCCTTAAATTTGTTATTCATGTTTTCATTATTTTTCTTTTAACAAAAGGTTATTGTAACACACCGATTATTTGAAATAGATTTCAATACATTTTGCAATAGGTGTAAAACATGTAAATTATTACATAATATTAAAAGGAGGTTTGGCGCTAAATAAATAAAGAAAAGAAATATCTTGAACGCCAAAGGGAATAATAAAATAGAAGACAGCAAGCGTAATGTTTTTATATGAAAATAGAGATGAAAGTTTTGTGGTAACCACAACATACTGTTGCCAATAAGAAATTCATATTTTCAACCTTTCCTTCCTTAAATTTGTTATTCTTGTTTTCATTATTTTTCTTTTAACAAAAGGTTATTGTATCACGCCGATTATTTGAAATAGATTTCAATACATTTTGCAATAGGTGTAAAACATGTAAATTATTACATAATATTAAAAGGAGGTTTGGCGCTAAATAAATAAAGAAAAGAAATATCTTGAACGCCAAAGGGAATAATAAAATAGAAGACAGCAAGCGTAATGTTTTTATATGAAAATAGAGATGAAAGTTTTGTGGTAGCCACAACATACTGTTGCCAATAAGAAATTCATATTTTCAACCTTTCCTTCCTTAAATTTGTTATTCTTGTTTTCATTATTTTTCTTTTAACAAAAGGTTATTGTATCACGCCGATTATTTGAAATAGATTTCAATACATTTTGCAATAGGTGTAAAACATGTAAATTATTACATAATATTAAAAGGAGGTTTGGCGCTAGATAAATAAAGAAAAGAAATATCTTGAACGCCAAAGGGAATGATAAAATAAAAGACAGCAAGCGTAATGTTTTTATATGAAAAGAGAGATGAAAGTTTTGTGGTAGCCGCAACATACTGTTGCCAATAAGAAATTCATATTTTCAACCTTTCTTTCCTTAAATTTGCTATTCATGTTTTCATTATTTTTCTTTTAAAAAAAGGTGTAACACACCAATTATTTGAAATAGATTCCAATATATCTTGAAATAGGTGTAAAACATGTAACTCATTACATAATATTAAAAGGAGATTTGGCGCTAGATAAATAAAGAAAAGAAATATCTTGAAGATCTTGAACGCCAAAGGGAATGATAAAATAGAAGACAGCAAGCGTAATGTTTTTATATGAAAATAGAGATGATAGTTTTGTGGTAGACACAACATACTGTTGCCAATAAGAAATTCATATTTTCAACCTTTCTTTCCTTAAATTTGTTATTCATGTTTTCATTATTTT